>CM052668.1:16926393-16941845 GCA_028533165.1 Leontopithecus rosalia
AAAGTAAAGAGCATCAACATAAAGAAGAATTTACATCAATGAATGGATAAAACAGCCAGTTAACATCAAATGGAAGTAACCCTAAATTTAAATCAACTAAATCCCCAAATCAAAAGACAGAGCCAAAACCCAACAGCATGTTACATCCAGACCCATTTCACATGCAAGGATATACAAAGACTCAAAACAAAGGGATGGAGAAAGATTTACCAACCAAATGGAGAGCAAAAATAAATAAATGAATAAATAAAAAGCAGGAGTTGCAATTCTCGTATTGGATACAATAGATTTTAAAGCAACAAAGATATAGTGGTAAAAGGATCAATGCAACAAGAGCTAATGATCCTAACACCCAGATACATAGAGACTTAGATTCAATGAAACAGAAAATTAATAAGGATATCAAGGACTCGAACTCAGATCCAGAACAAGTAAACTTAATAAATATTTATAGAGCTCTCCACTTCAAATACACAAAATATACATTCTTGTCAATACCACATCACACCTACTGATAGGTTGAAATGAAACAATGATTGGCCATTAGTAATACCCATTTTTTCAGAATACAGCAATATATCTGTTCACCCTCCCTCTTTCTCTTCCTCTTTCTTCCTCTCCTTTATTCCATTTTTTCTTTCCTTCTCTAAAAAAAAAAAAAAGAATGTAGCCAAACCTTTAAGCAGTTCATATACCTTACCATACATAAGAGAATTCATACTGGAGAGAAGCCCTACAAATGTTAAGAATGTGACACAGCTTTTAACTGTTCTTCCCACCTTACTAGATATAAGAGAATTCATACTGGAGGGAAAGCCTAAAAATGTGAATTATGTAGCAGAGCTTTTTATTTTTTTTTTTGAGGCAGAGTTTTTCGCTCTTGTTACCCTGCCTGAAGTGCAATGGCATGATCTCGGCTCACTGCAACCTCTGCTTCCTGGGTTGAGGCAATTTTCCTCCCTCAGCTTCCTGAGTAGCTGGGACTACAGGCACATGCCACCATGCCCAGCTAATTTTTTTTTATTTTTAGTAGAGACAGAGTTTCACCATGTTGACCAGGATGGTCTTGATCTCTTGACCTTGTGATCCACCCACCTTGGCCTCCCAAAGTGCTGGGATTACAGGCATGAGCCACCACACCTGGCTGTGGCAGAGCTTTAACTGGTCTTCACACCTTACTAAGCATAAGAGAATACATACTGGAGAGAAGCCCTACAGATGTGAAGAATGTGGCAGAGCCTTTAACCAGTCCTCAGTCCTTACTAAGCATAAGAAAATTAATGCTGGAAAGAAGCCCTACAATTGTGAAGAATGTTACAAAGCCTTTAACCGGTTCTCAACTCATACTAAACAGAATTTGGCCGGGCACGGTGGCTCATGCCTGTAACCTCAGCACTTTGGGAGGCCAAGGTGGGTGGATCACAAGGTCAAGAGATCGAGACCATCCTGGCCAACATGTTGAAACCCCGTCTCTACTAAAATATACAAAAATTAGCTGGGCATGGTGGTGCGTGCCTGTAGTTTCAGCTATTGGGGAGGCTGAGGTAGGAGAATTGCTTGAACCCAGGAGGTGGAGGTTGCAGTGGGCCAAGATCGCACCACTTCACCCCAGCCTGGTGACAGAGCAAGAATCTGTCTCAAAAAAAAAAAAATCATATGGAAAATAAATCCTATAAATGTGAAGAATGTGATAAAGTTTATTTTTCTTTTAAGTTCGGGGATGCATGTGCAGAACTACAAGTTTGTTACATATGTATACACGTGCCATGGTGGACAGCTGCACCTATCAACCTGTCATCTGGGTTTTAAGCTCCACACGCATTAGCTATTTTTTTCCCCACAATCCCCCACTCTGAGAGGCCCCCATGTTTGTTGTTCCTTTCCCTGTGTCCATGTGTTCTCTTGGTTCACCTCCCACTTATGGGTGAGAACATAGGATGTTTGGCTTTCTGTTCCTGTGTTTTCTGAGGATGATGGCTTCCAGCTTCATACATGTTCCTGAGGAGGACATGATCTCATTCCTTTTTATTGCTGCATGATATTTCAAGGTGTGTATGTACCATCTTTTCTTTATGCAGTCTATTATTGATGGGTATTTGTCCTGGTTCCGTGTCTTTGCTCTTGTAAATAGTGCTGCAGTAAACATACGTGTGCATGTGTCTTTATAGTAGAATGATTTCTATTCCTTTGGTTATATACCCAGTAATGAATTGAATTGCTGTGTCAAATGGTATTTCTGGTTCAAGATTCTTGAGGAATCACCACAGTCTTCCACAGTGCTTTTTATTTTTATTTATTTATTATTTGAGATGGAGTTTCGCTCTTGTTATTCAGGCTGGAGTGCAATGGCGCGATCTCGCTCACTGCAACCTCCGCCTCCTGGGTTCAAGCAATTCTCCTGCCTCAGCCTCCGAGTAGCTGGGACTATAGATGTGTGCCACCATGCCCAGCTAATTTTTGTATTTTTGTGGAGATGGGGTTTCACCATGTTGACCAGGATGGTCTCGATATCTTGACCTTGTGATCCACCCGCCTCAGCCTCCCAAAGTGCTGGGATTATAGGCATGAGCCACCGCGCCCAGCCTCTACAGTGATTTAAGTAATTTAGGATGTGGCACAGACTTTTCTGTTTTTGATTTTAATGGAGGTTTGCTCTTGTTGCCTCGTTGTTGCCCATGCTGGAGTACAATGGTGCAATCTCAGTTCAACACAATCTCCACCTCCTGGGTTCAAGTGATTCTCCTGCCTCAGCCTCCCACAGTGCTGGGATTACAGGTGTGAGCACTGCAGCAGCCTAATTTTTAGTTCTTAAAAGACATAAGATAATTTATACTGAATAGAAAGTACAAACCTGAAAGATGTGACAGTGCTTTTAACAACACCTCAAATTTTTTTAAACATAAAAGAAATTATACTGATATAAAACCCTAATAATATGAAGAATGTTACAAAGCCTTTAAATGGTCATCACAGTCTATTGTAGCTAAGATCATTCATACTGGAGAAAACTCACAAGTGTGAAGAATATGGTAAAATTTAAATGCTCACACCTTATTGCACAGGAAAATATTTATGCTTGGGAAAACATGTACAAAGATAAAGGATGAGGAAAAGTCATTAATATTTCCTCACTTAACATCAGAAAGATCATACTTAAAAGCATTATAGGTACAAATACTATAAAGTCATCTTTCAGAATATACAAGTCTTCAAAGTACAGTATTTATTCTTAGGGCAGATGTTACAAATACGAAGAAGACTGTAGTATTTTTACTTAACTCACAGATCTTGTTGTACACATTTCATTTTAGAGGAAAACCCTGAAGCAATTGCTCAAACTGTTCATCATCTGGGAATTTTTTAAACTCAAGCAAATATAATAAATTTAAAAAAAAACCCTTCTTTTCATGAACAGCTTAGAAAACACTGGAGACCTTATACTAAAATATATTATTGCAGATGTAATAAGTAAAAAAATATTTAGGTTGGGCGTGGTGGTTGATGCCTGCAATCCCAGCACTTTGGGAGGCCAAGGCAGGCAGATCACCTGAGGTCAGGAGTTGAAGACTAGCCTGGCCAACATGGTGAAGTACTGTCTCTATGGAAAGTACAAAAATTAGCCAGGTGTGGTGGCTGGCACAGGTAATCCCAGCTACTTGGAAGTCTAAAGCAGGAGAATCGCTTGAGTCCAGGAGGCAAGTCAAGATTGCACCATTGTACGTCAGCCTGCGTAGCAGGAGAAAAACTCCTTCTCAAAAAAAAAATTAATTTCAAATTGAGTCAATGGAAATACCATTAAGTTCACAGAGAAATATCTTAGGCCCTGAAACTTCAAACATTACACTAAATAACAGTGGTGAGTATAGAAAATAATCTGAAAGTAATCTTAAACTAATGTTTCTAGAGAAATTATTTGTATATAACTTTTAAAAAGTAGGGGATAGTTTGATAAGTTACAATTACGTTAGAAGTATACTTTTTCCTTGAAAATAATATGGATTTTTTTTTCAAGATGGAGTCTCACTGTCACCCAGGCTGAAGAGCAGTGGCATGAACTAGGCTCAGTGCAACCACTGTTTCCTGGTTCCAGGTATTCTCCTGCCTCAGCCTCCCGAGTAGGTGAGACTACAGGCAAGAGCCACCTTGCCCAGCTAATATTTGTATTTTAGTAGAGATGGAGTTTCACCCTGTTCACCAGGCTGGTCTCAAACTCTTGTCCTCAGGTGATCTACCCACCTCAGCTTCCCAAAGTGCTGGGATTACAGGCATGGGTCACCATGCCTAACCAAAATTTGAAATTTTTGAAAAGCAAATGATGTAATTCAAGTATCAAATTATTTCATGCTGTTTTTTCATTTTTATTCACGTGTAAAAGCATGTGATCAGTTATTGCTGTATCAGAGATATAAGAGGTTCTTATTAGGTGAGCATTATTTATGACCCTTTTTATAAAAGAGTAAAAGGACATTAAATGTAATATGTATAAGAGGGAGAGGCTGTTTTTGATTAATTTATTGAGTGATGTATGAGGTAGGTGTTCAGAGTAATGTTCTGTATTATAGTGAGAAAAAACATGATTATGTGTGAACTTAATTTTTAATTAAATATTTTATACCATTGTTAAGACTATTGTGCATTCAATGAAGCATTCTGATGCCACTAACTTTAGCCTGTCTAACCTTACTCAAGGGTTAGGTATAATATGATGGCAGTATACTATTTGGTAATATTATAAAATAACATCTCTAGAAATCTCTTTTGCCAGTTAACTGCAAATAAGTTAAAGAATATTCCCATAAGTTAAATTTTTATTTATTTAAATTTGTCTTTCTTAATTTTTATGGGTATATAATGTGCATATTTATGCAGTATGTGACATATTTTCGTACAGGCATACAATATGTAATAATATCAATAAATGAAGTCATCATCACCTCTAGTGTTTATCCTTTATATTAAAAATAATTGTTATTTTATGGTGTTCAAGTCTTATTGACAACAGGGTCTTTTTTATAGTCATAATAAAAATTATATAGAAGTATAAATAAAACCAGTACATTTCTGAGTCCTGAATAGATATTCTCAAGTATTTGTTATATATTTTTTTGAACATGTGACTTCTCTGCAAACACAGACTTTTAGTTTTGATTTACATAGAGTTAAACATAGTTATATATGTAAGGATAAATGTTAGGTATAAAAAAATTATAAAGGGGGCCAGGCACGGTGGCTCATGCCTGTAATTCCAGCACTTTGGGAGGCCGAGGTGGGTGGATCACGAGGTCAAGAGATCGACCATCCTGGTCAACAAGGTGCAACCCCATCTCTACTAAAAATACAAAAAATTAGCTGGGCATGGTGGGGTGTAACTGTAGTCCCAGCTACTCGGGAGGCTGAGGCAGGAGAATTGCTTGAACCCAGGAGGTGGAAGTTGCGGTGAGCTGAGATCATGTCATTGCACTCCAGTCTGTGTAACAACAGCAAAACTCCATCTTGAAAAAAAAAAAAGAAAGCAACAACATCAATATAAAGGACCACCATATAAATACACCATCCGATGTCATCAGCCTCAAAGATCAAAGGTGAGGAAAAAATCAGTGAAAAAACACAGAAAATTCCAAAAACCAGAATGCCTCTTCTCCTCTAAATGTCACAACCCCTCTCCAGCAAGGGCACAAAACTGGATGGAGAAGACTAGTCATGGTGGCTCACATCTGTAATCCCAACACTGGGAGACCAAGGGGGATGGATCACAAGGTCAGGAGTTCAAGACTGTTCTGGTCAAGATGGTGAAACCCTGTCTCTACTAAAAATATAAAAATTAGCTGGTTGAGGTGGCAGGTGCCTGTAATCCCAGCTACTCAGGAAGCTGAGACAGGAGAATCACTTGAACTGCATGACAGAAGCTTCAGTGAGCTGAGATCGTGCCACTTCACTCCAGCCTGGGAAATAGAGTAAGAGTCTGTCTGAAAAAAAGAATGAATGCAGAATGAGATTGACAAATTGACAGAAGTAGGCTTCAGAAGGTGGGTAATAACAAACTCCTCTGAGCTAAAGGAGCATGATCTAACCCAATGCAAGGAAGCTAAGAACCTTGATAAAAGGTTACGGAAACTGCTTATTAGAATAACCAGTTTAGACAGGAACATAAATGACCTGATGGAGCTGAAAAACAGCAAGAGATCTTTGTGAACTGCACACAATTATCAATAGCCAAATTGATCAAGCGAAAGAACCAATATCAGAGATGGAAATCAACTTAATAGAAAAAGTTATGAAGACAATATTAGAGAAAAAAAATAAATGGAATCAACAAAGCCTCCAAGAAAGATGGGACTATGTGAAAAGAGCAAACCTATGACTGACTGGCGTACCTGAAAGTGATGCAGAGAATGAAACCAAGCTGGAAAACACACTTTGAGGATATTATCTAGGAGAATGTCCCAAACCTAGCAAGACAGGCTAACATTCAAATTCAGGAAATATAGAGACCGCCACCAAGATACTCCTTGAGAAGAGCAACCCCAAGACACATACTCATTAGATTCTCCAAGTTTGAAATAAAGAAAAAAATGTTACCTGCAGCCAGAGAGAAAGGTCTGATTATGTACAAAGGGAAGTCTGTCAGATTAACAGTGGATCTCTCTGCAGAAACAGTGTAAGCAAGAAGAGAGTAGGGGCCAATATTCAACATTCTTAAAGAAAATAATTTTTAACTCAGAATTTTATATCCAGTCAAACTAAGCTTTATAAGTGAAAGAGAAATAAAATCCTTTATGGAAAAGCAAAGGCTGAGGGATTTTGTCACCACCAGGCCTCCCTTACAAGAGCTCCTGAAGGAAGCACAAAATGTGGAAAAGAAAAACTGGTACCAGCCACTGGAAAAATACATCAAAATATAAAGTCCTATGAAACTATGAAGAAACTGCGTCAACTAATGTGCAACATTACCAGCTAGCATCATGATGACAGGATCAAATTCACACATAACAATATTACAATGAAATGTAAATCGGCTAAACGCCCCAATTAAAAGACACAGATGGACAGATTGGATAAAGAGTCAAGACCCATCAGTGTGCTGTATTCAGGAGACCCATCTCATGTGCAAAGACACACACAGGCCCAAAATAAAGGGAAGGAGGAATATTTACGATGCAAATGGAAAGCGAAACAGATAAACAAAAACAAAAGGCAGGGTTTGCAATCCTAGTCTCTACTAAAACAGACTTTAAATCAATAAAGATAAAAAAAGACAAAGAAGGGCATTACACAATGGTAATGGGAACAGTGCAACAAGAAGCACTAATTATTCTAAATATATATGCACCCAATACGGGAGCACCCAGATTTTTAAAACAAGTTTTTAGAGACCTACAAAGAGACTTAGACTCCCACATAATAATACTAGGAAACTTTTAACACTCCATCTGTCGATATTAGACAGATCAATGAGACAGAAAACTAAAAAGGATATTCAGGACTTGAACTCAGCTCTGGACTAAGCATACCTAATAGACATCTACAGAACTCTCCACCTTAAATCAACAGAATATACATTTTTTTAGTGCTACATAGCACTTATTCTAAAATCAACCACATAATTGGAAGCAAAACACTCCCCAGCAAATGCAAAAGAACTGAAATCATAACAAACAATCTTTCAGACCACAGTGCAATCAAATTAGAACTCAGGATTAAGAAACTCACTCAAAACTGCACAACTATATGGAAACTGAACAACCTGTTCCTGAATGACTACTGGGTAAATAATAAAATAAAGCCAGAAATAAAGAAGTTATTTGAATCCAATGAGAACAGAGATAATGTACCAGAATCTCTGGGACATAGCTAAAGCAGCATTAACAGGGAAACTTACGACACCAAATACCCACATCAGAAAGCTGAAAAGATCTACAATCAACAGCCTAACATCACAATTAAAAGAACTAGAGAAGTAAGGACAAATAAATTCAAAAGCTAGCAGAAGACAGGAAATAACTAAGATCAGAGTAGAAATAAAGGAGACAGAGACACAAAAATTCCTTCAAAAATTAATAAATCCAGGAGTTGTTTTTTGAAAAGATTAACAAAATACATAGACAGTAGGTAGACTAATAAGAAAAGAGCAAAGAATCAAATAGATTTAATAAAAAATAAGGGGATATCACCACTGATCTCACATAAATACAAACTACCATCAAAGAACACTACAAACACCTCTATACAAATAAATTAGAAAATCTAGAAGAAACGGACAAATTTCTGGACATGTACCCCTCCCTAGACTAAACTAGGAAGAAGTCAAATCCCTGGATAGATCAATAACAAGTTCTGAAATTGAGGCAGTAATAGCCTACCAGCCAAAAAAATCCCAGGACCAGACATATTCACATCAAATTTTACCAGAGGTACAAAGAGGAAAGGGTATCATTCCTTCTGAAAACTATTCCAAACAACAAAAAAAGAGGGACTCCTCCCTAACTCATTTTATGAGGTCAGCATCATCCTGATTCCAAAACCTGGTGGAGATACAACAAAAAAAGAAAATTTCAGGCCAATATTCCTGATGAACATCAATGCAAAAATCCTCAATAAAATACTGGCAAACTAACTCCAGGAGCACATCAAAAAGCTTATCCACCATGACCAAGTTGGCTTTATCCCTGGGATGCAAGGTTGGTTCAACATACACAAATCAATAAATTGTAATCCATCATGTAAACAGAACCAATGACAAAACCACATGATTATCTCAATAGATGCAGAAAAATCCTTTGATAAAATTTAACATCCCTTCATGCTAAAAACTCAATTAACTAGGTATTGATGGAACATATCTCAAAATAATAAGGGCTATTTATGATAAACCCATAACCAATATCATACTGAATGGGCAAAAGCTGGAAGCATTCCCTTGGAAAACTGGCACAAGACAAGGATGCTCTCTCACCACTCTTATTCAACATAGTATTGGAAGTTCTGGCCAAAGCAAGGAGGCAAGAGAAAGAAATAAAGGATATTTAAATAGGAAGAGAGGAAATCAAATTGTCTGTTTGCAGATGACATGATTGTATATTTGGAAAAACCCATCATCTCAGCCCAAAACTGCAACGTCAGCAAAGTCTCAGGATAGAAAAATCAATGTGTAGGCCGGGCGCGGTGGCTCAAGCCTGTAATCCCAGCACTTTGGGAGGCCGAGGTGGGTGGATCACGAGGTCAACAGATGGAGACCATCCTGGTCAACATAGTGAAACCCCGTCTCTACTAAAGATACGAAAAATTAGCTGGGCCCGGTGGCGCGTGCCTGTAATCCCAGCTACTTGGGAGGCTGAGGTGGGAGAATTGCCTGAACCCAGGAAGCGGAGGTTGCAGTGAGCCGAGATCGCGCCATTGCACTCCAGCCTGGGTAACAAGAGCGAAACTCCGTCTCAAAAAAAAAAAAAAAGAAAAAAAAAAGAAAAATCAATGTGTAAAAATTACGAGCATTTCTGTACACAATAATAGACAAGCATAGGGCCAAATCACATGTGAACTCCCATCCAAAATTGCTACAAAGAGAATAAAATACCTAGAAATACAACTTAAAATGGATGTGAAAGACTTCTTCAAGGAGAACTACAAACCACTGCTCAAGGAAGAGAGGACACAAACAAACGGGAAAAAATTCCATGCTCATGGATCAGAAGAATCAGCATCATGAAATTGTCCATACTGCCCAAAGTACCTTATAGATTCAATGCTACTCCCATCAAGCTACCATTGACTTTCTTTGCAGATTAGAAAAAAATACTTTAAATATCATATGGAACCAAAAATGAACCCATATAGCTAAGACAATCCTAAGCAAAAAGAACAAAGCTGGAGGCATCATGTTACCTGACTTCAAACTATACTAAAAGGCTACAGTAACCAAAACAGTATGGTGTATATATCTGGTCTAACCAGATATATAGACCAATGGAACAGAACAGAGACCTCAGAAATAATACCACACATCTACAACCAACTGATCTTCAACAAACCTGACAAAAAACAAGCAATGGGGAAATAATTTCCTATTTAAGAAATGGTGCTGGGAAAACTGGCTAGCCAGTACGTGGAAAACAAAAACTGAACCCCTTCCTTATACCCTAGACAAAAATTAACTCAAGATGAAATAAAGACTTAAATGTAAAACCTAGCCTGGCATGGTGGCTCAAGTCTGTAATCCTATAACTTTGGGAGGCTGAGGCAGGTGGATCACTGAGGTCAGAAGTTTGAGACCAGACTGACCAACCTGGAGAAACCCCATCTGTACTAAAAATACAAAATTAGGCCAGGCACAGTGGCTCACGCCTATAATCCCAGCACTTTGGGAGGCCAAGGCGGGTGGATCACGAGGTCAAGAGATCGAGAACATCCTGGTCAACACGGTGAAACCCCGTCTTTACTAAAAGTACAAAAATTAGCTGGGCATGGTGGTGCATGCCAGTAGTCCCAGCTACTTGGGAGGCTGAGGCAGGAGGATTGCTTGAACCCAGAAGGTGGAGGTTGCGGTGAGCCGAGATCATGCCATTGCACTCCAGTCTGGGTAACAAAAGCGAAACTCTGTCTCAAAAAAAAAAAAAAATTAGCTCGGCGTGGTGGCACATGCCTGTAATCCCAACTACTCGTGAGGCTGAGGCAGGAGAATAGCTTGAACCCAGGAAGCATTGGTTGTAGTGAGCTGAAATTATGCCATTGCACTCCTTCCTGGGCGACTAAAGTGAAACTGTTTCAAAAAAATGTATTTGGCTACTGTAGACTTGTAGTATGAAAAAAAAAAAAAAAGAAAAAAATAGTAAAACCCCAAACCATAAAAACCCTAGAAGAAAACCTAGGCAATACCATTCAGGGCACAGGCATGGGCAAAGACTTCATGACTAAAACAGCAAAAGTAATTACAACAAAAGCCAAAATTGACAAATGGGAGCTAACCAAACTAAAGAGCTTCTGCACAGCAAAAGAAACTATCATTAGCCCAGCACAATGGCCCGTGCCTGCAATCCCAGCACTCTGTGATGCTGAGACAGGAGTTTGAGACCAGCCTGATCAACATGGAGAAACCCCATCTCTACTAAAAATACCAAAAATTAGCCAGGTGTGGTGGTACATACCTGTAATCCCAGCTACTCAGGAGACTGAGGCAGGAGAATCGCTTCAACCCAGGAGGCGGAGGTTGCAGTGAGCTGAGATCCGGCCATTGCACTCCAGCCTGATCAACAAGAGGAAAACTTGATCAGAAAAAAAAAAGAAAAGAAGAGAGAAAGCTACCCATCTGACAAAGGTCTAATATCCATAATATACAAGAAACTTAAACGAATGTACAAGACAAAAACAACCACATCAAAAAGTGGGCGAAGTGGCTCACTTTTGAGCACACTTCTCAAAAGAAGACATTTGGCCGGGCGCGGTGGCTCACGCCTGTAATCCCAGTACTTTGGGAGGCCGAGGTGGGTGGATCATGAAGTCAAGAGATCGAGACCATCCTGGTGAACATGGTGAAACCCCGTCTCTACTCAAAATAAAAAAAAATTAGCTGGGCATGGTGGTGTGTGCCTGTAATCCCAGCTACTCAGGAGGCTGAGGCAGGAGAATTTCCTGAACCCAGGAGGCGGAGGTTGCGGTGAGCCGAGATCATGCCATTGCACTCCAGCCTGGGTAACAAGAGCAAAACTCCATCTCAAAAAAAAGAAAAGAAAAGAAAAGAAAACATTTATGCAGCCAACAAACATGAAAAGAAACTCATCATCACTGGTTGTTAGAGAAATGCAAATATCGCAAGATACCATCTCACGCCAGTTAGAATGACAATTATTAAAAAGTCAGGAAATGACAGATGCTGATTAGGCTGTGGAGAAATAGGAATGCTTTTACACTGTTGGTGGGAGTATAAATTAGTTCAACCATTGTGGAACACGGTGTGGTGATAACTCAAGGATCTAGTACCAGAAATACCATTTGACCCAGGAATTCCATTGCCCAAAAGATTATAAATCATTCTACTATAAATACACATGCACCTGTATGTTCATTGCAACACTATTTACAATAGCAAAGAAACCAACCCAAATGCCCATCAATGATAGACTGGATAAAGAAAGTGTGGCACAGCATGGAGTACTAGGCAGCCATAAAAAAGAATGAGTTCATGTCCTTTGCAGGGACATGGATGAAACTGAAAGCCACCATTCTCAGCAAACTAACACAGGAACAGAAAACCAAACACTGCATGTTCTCACTCATAAGTGGAAATTGAACAATGAGAACACATGGACAGACAGAGGGGAACATCACAAACCAGACCTGTCAGGGGGTTGGGAGCAAGGGAGGGAGAGCATTAGGACAAATACCTAATTCATTCGGGGCTTAAAACTATATGATGTGTTGATAGGTGCAGCAAACTTGGCACATGTGTACCTACATAGCAAACCTGCACTTTCTGTAGAACTGAAAGTAAAATAAAAATTTAAATCTAAATTTTAAAAAGTGAAAAATAAAACCATCAATAAAAACATGATTTGAACCCTGTCGAAGGCCAATTTTATGCAAAAGCCCAGTAATGAACATTGTTTCTATATATAAAAACTTGTGCATACATTGAGGATATTTTGCAGAAACAAAAATCCTTACAAAACTCTGTTAATTCCTATATTACAGTTTGAAATTGGCCTGGGCTGACAATAACTTAAACAAGATTTCTAAACTTAGTGCTAAAATAATAGAAGTAATCTTATATGAATTATTAATTTTAAAAAACTGAAGCAAAGATTATTATAAAGACAGTACCATGTATCCTACTTAATAGAATATTTCTATTTGTGTCTTTCTTTTTTTTTGAAACAGAGTCTCACTCTATCACCCAGTCTGGAGTGCAGTGGTGCAATCTCAGGTCACCGCAATCTCTGCCTCCCAGGTTCAAGAAATTCTCCTGCCTCAGCCTTCCAAGTAAGTGGGACTATATGTGCATGCCACCATGCCTGCCTACTGTGTGTGTGTGTGTGTGTGTGTGTGTGTGTGTGTGTATTTTTAGTAGAGATGGGGTTTCACCGTGTTAGTCAGAAAATTTTCAATTACTTTGATATCTTCTTTAATTCAAAAATTGTCAAAGCTGTCTACGCTCAAAGAAAAAACTAGAATAGTCTTCAGATTCTCTATCCAAGCCTTCTTTGAAGAGCTCAACAATAGGATCTGTGTTGCTTTTCATTTATATAGCAAAGATGGAAGCAAAAAAATGGCAAAAAGAATATTAAAATATTAAAAAGAATCAGAAAATTTTCCAGAAATAATTTGGGTTTTTCCCTACCTGAAGCCACATCTTACCTGATTAAACTAATATTTTCTGTATGTTTGTGTATGACTAAGTTCTTATAGCCTTAGGACCCTTTTAAATTGCATTCAGGAAAATAAAGTTCAGGCTTAGAGGCAGGGCGCTGTGGCTTAGACCTGTAATCCCAGGACTCTAGGAGGTGGGGCAGGCAGATCACTTGAGGTCGGTGTTAAAGTTTATCCTGGCCAACATGGTGAAATCCTATTTCTACTAAAATTACAAAAAATAGCTTGGTGTAGTGGCTCATGCCTGTAGTCTCATCTACTTGGGAGGCTGAGGCAAGAGAATTGCTTGAACCTGGGAGGCAGAGGTTGCAGTGAGCTAAGATGGTGCTAGTGCACCATTTTGATTGAGAAATATTTAATACTCTGGATAAAGATACCTGAAACACTATAAAATTCAGTAAATACATTTATTGTCTTCCAGTGTGTTCATAGCATTTATAATTGGATGTCCAGAATAATATTTGTAAAAATAAGCCTAAATTTACTTAGAAATGTATATAGAAATTTATGGCATTATGCTAAACAGGTATATTTGGATAAATGTATTACAAAATTCTTTCCGGGCCTGGTGACTCACACCTGTAATCCTAGCACTTTGGGAGGCCGAGGTGGGTGGATCACTTGAGGTCAGGAGCTTGAGGCCACTCTGGCCAACATGGTGAAATGCAATCTCTACTAAAAATACAAAAATTAGCTGGGTGTGGTAGCACATGTGTGTAACCCCAGCTACTCAGGAGGCTGGGGAAGGAGAATCACTTGAATCCAGGAGATGAAGGCTGCAGTAGCTGAGGTGCTGAGACAGTGTCACTGCACTCCAGCCTGGGAGACAAGAGCAAGTATTCAGACTATTCATAATATTAAACCATTATTTACCTACATCACTAAATGAGCAAGGCATTTGAATTTGTATTTTTAGTAGAGTTGGGATTTCACCATGTTGGCCAAGCTGGTCTTCAACTCCTGACACAGGTGGTTCACCTGCCTTAGCCTCCCAAAGTGCTGGAATTACAGGCGTGAGCCACAGCACCTGGCCATCTTGATTTTTAATGTTCAAAAATAATATAATACTTTAAAAGACAGACTTTAAAGCAACTGTTTAGAGTAAAAGTCTAAGTGCCCAACTGATTTCCTTTATTAGAAAAAAAGGTATTTAAATATATTTTTTACACTACATTTAAATTTATCAAATGAACATACTTGGCCATAGGAAATGTATTAAATAAGTAAATAAGGAAACAATTTGCCTAATTTGAGACTGGGAAGTGCTCAACATTTAGGTGCTCATTTATCTAGTGTTATTGGCATGTTAAAGAGCAGTACTCATGGCTGAGCATGGTGGCTCACACCTGTAATCCCAGCACTTTGGAAAGCTGAGGAGGGTGGATCATGAAGTCAGGAGTTTGAGACAAGCCTGGCCAACATGGCAAAATCCCGTCTCTATTAAAAATACAAAACTTAGCCAGGCATGGGGGTGGTACGCCTATAGTCCCAGCTACGTGGGAGGCTGAGTCTGGAGAATTGCTTGAACCCAGGAGGCAGAGGTTGCAGTGAACCAAGATCACATCACTGCACTCCAGCCTGGGTGACAAAGTGAGAGTTTGTCCCCCCACAAAAAAATTTTTCCTCTCACATGGAGGCATCTTCTGTCTTATGCTTTTAAATTTAAGGGTTCTACTTTCCCCTCACTGATCTTTGTTCAAGCTTACAGGGAGAGCCAAAGTGCTCCTCATTGCATATAACATATAGAATAATCTGACTGCTTTTTCACTGTTTTGGGGACACATAAATATCTGTCTAATATTGAGAAAGTCTCTGCTAAACTACTTTTTAGGTTCTATTTTTGCATCATGTCTGACATGGTTTTGTTTGAGTGGTGGTTTCTGTTCCAGTGGTGTTTGCTAATTTCTCTGCACATTCCACCACGTTTCTATTACTATAGTCTTGAAATATAGTTTGACACTATCAAGTATAATGTTCTTTTGCTTTGTTGTTTTTCCTCAGACTGCTTTGGTCACAAGCCTTGGTCATAAAGCTTCTGCTATTCAAAGTTTATTGTAGTTTCATGTAAATCGTAAAATTGCATTTTCCATTTCTGT
>CM052668.1:16942345-16955693 GCA_028533165.1 Leontopithecus rosalia
GGGGGATCTGCTGTGAGTCTGATGGGCTTTCCTTTGTGGGTGACCCGAACTTTCTCTCTGGCTGCCCTTAGCATTTTCTTTTTAATTTCCACCCAGGCGAATCTGACGATTGTGTGCCTTGGGGTTGCTCTTCTTGTGGAATATCTTTGTGGTGTTCTCTGTATTTCCTGGACTTGAATATTGGCCTGTCATGCTAGGTTGGTGAAATTTTCCTGGATAATATTCTGAAGAGTATTTTCCAGCTTGGATTCCTTCTCTTCGTCACATTCTGGTACACCTATCAAATGTAGGTTAGGTCTCTTCACATAGTCCCACATTTCTTGGAGACTTTGTTCATTCCTTTTTGCACTTTTTTCTCTAATCTTGGTTTCTCGTTTTATTTCATTTAGTTGATTTTCGACTTCTGATATTCTTTCTTCTGCTTGGTCAATTTGGCTGTTGAGACTTTTGCATGCTTCGTGAAGTTCTTGTGTTGTGTTTTTCAGCTCCTTCAATTCATTCATATTTCTCTGTAAGTTGTCCATTCTTGTTGTCATTTCCTCGAATCTTTTTTCAAGGTTCTTAGTTTCTTTGCATTAATTTAGAACATGTTTTTTTAGCTCACGGAAGTTTCTCATTACACACCTTCTGAAGTCTGATTCCATCATTTCATCACTCTCATTCTCCTTCCAGCTTTGTTCCCTTGCTGCTGAGGAGTTGTGGTCCTTTGTAGGAGGTGAGGTGTTTTGGTTTTGGGTGTTTTCCTCCTTTTTGCGCTGGTTTCTTTCCTTCTTTGTGGGTTTGTCCACCTGTCGTCTGAGTAGTTGCTGACTTTTCAATTGGATTTCTGAGTGGATGCCCAGATTGTTAATGATGAAGTATTTCTGTTGCTTAGGTTTTCTTCTAACAGTCTAGCCCCTCTGCTGTATGACTGCTGAGGTCCACTCCAGGTCCTGCTTTTCTTGGGTACACCTGTAGCAGCTGCAGAACAGTGAGGGATGCTGCCAGTTTCTTCTTCTGCTATCTTTGTCCCAGAATGATACCCACCAAATGTCAGTCTGATCAGTCCTTTTTGAGGTGACTCTTTGGATATACAGGTGTCAGGAAGCTGCTTGCAGAGATGCTCTGTACGTTATTGGAGCTCAAGTGCTGAGCTGTGAGCTCCGTTGTTCATTCAGGGCTGTTAGGCAGGAGCGTTTAAGTCTGCTGCAGCAGAACTCATAAAACCCGTTTTTTTCTCAGATGCTCTGTCTCGGGGAGTTAGGGCTTTCTTTATGAGTATTTGTTGCACTGTCCTGCCCAGCTAGGAGGCAGTCTAGGCACTATTTGCCTGCCGAGGCTCCACCCTGCTGCCGCGGGCTCTGCCCTGCTGTTGCAGGCTTCGCCCTGTTGCCATCGGCTCTGCCCTGTTTCCGTGGGCTCCGCTCTGTTGCCATGGGCTCCACCCTGCTGCCAACTGTAATTTCCTGTAGTCCTGTTTATATGGGTGTGGTTAAAACTGCTGTGGTGATGGTGGTCTGCCTCTCTATTGGCAGAGCCTCTGTTTTTGTGGGTTGCCTCGGTAATGGCAGGCTGCATCAGCAATGGGAGTGTACCTCAGTAGGGGCGGAATGCCTTGGTAATGGCGGATGCCCCTCCCCCACTGAGCTTCACCATCCTGGGTTCAGCTGTGCTCAACCCCGAGCGTTTCGAATTGCCGTTTTGTTTGTCCATGTGGGGGTGGGACCCACCGAGCCTGATCAACTGGCTCCCTGCCTCAGAGCCCCCCTCTTTTTTTTTAGGTTGAACGGTTGACTCTCTCCCAGGTGTTTCAGTCAACTGCTGATAGGGCACCAGTATCTGTGTGATTTCCCATGCAGCGACCCACTGAGCCAGCTCAAACGTCGCTTCCTGGGAATCTCCTGGTCTGGCTCATTGTCCAAGTTCCATTTAATCAGATGGATATGCTAATCTGCCCTCCCAAATCTCAGATTGCCAGTTTAACAGGGCACCCAGACCGGTGCATTTTGTGTGGAGTGCTGCTGTGCTGCGGCGCCGGCCAAAACAGCCATGCCAGCTGAAACAGTTGTGCTTGTCCTGTGTCTTTCCTACACTGGGAATTCGCCCGTTCTGTGGACAACAAAGATCCGTCTGGAAATGCAGCTTGCACTCACCCTCTGCACCTTCACTGAGAGCTGCAATCCTGAGTTGCTCCTACCATGCCATCTTCTTTTTTACCAGCAGCTCTATTCAAGATTCTGTGTTTCTAACAAGCTCCCAAGTGGGAGCTTGGAGTTGCTGGTCTCTAAAATTACTTTTCATTATGACCTATTCATACACCATTTGAACCGAATATCTCAGGCTGGCAATGTAAATGCGTTTTTGTTTTTGTTCTGCAGGTTAGGTCAGCCGACGTCTACAACAAATACAATTGGAAGGGTGAAGGTGACATGATTTACTTAAGTCAGGCAATTTCTCCAGTAAAGCATTGAGGCCTCCACTCATAAAGACACTCTTTAGCAGATGAACTATACGGTTGTACAGCATTTGTCATTTTAGGTGATTTGAAAGGAAAGAACAGTTATAAAAATGAATGTAATTCTCTGTTGAAGAAAAAAAATCAGTTTTTGCAGCAGGTGGTGGTTAACATTCCACAGATTAAAAACAGGTTTCACAGCAATTCTGCTACTATAACAACCTACAATTAAAACTTAAGAAAAAATGGCTCTGGTGCCAAAGAAGACGGTTGTGGGAATTAGTTTGTCTGGGGATGGGGAGGCAGGTTCCCCCGGCAGCAGCAAAGGTTATTTTGTTTCCCGTAGGAACAGCACTGTTGCCATAAACGGTGCTGGTTTGCTTCCAACCCCCATTTCCAGCCCTCCTTTTCTGACCTGCTTTCAATTAGCAGGGATTATTAAACTGGAAACATTTTTATTTTTTGAGACAAAGTTTCGTTGTTGTTACCCAAGCTGGAGTGCAATGGCGTGATCTTGGCTGACCGCAACCTCTGCCTCCTGGGTTCAGGCAATTCTCCTGCCTTAGCCTCCCGAGTAGCTGGGACTACAGGCACATGCCACCATGACCAGCTAATTTTTTTGTATTTTTAGTAGAGATGGGGTTTCACCATGTTGACCAGGATGGTCTCGATTTCTTGACCTTGTGATCCACCTGCTCAGCCTCCCAAACTGTTAGGATTACAGGCTTGAGCCACCGTGCCCGGCCTAAACTGGAAACATTTTAAACTGCTGCTGGCTTTCTGGCCTTATGAGCTGAGGCCTTGTGAGTGGAGCTAGCGGCGGCACAATAAAAGCTGATTGATTAGCTTAGAATGTACTGATAGCAACTGATGCCCAGTGTCATTTTCTGTGCATTCCGCAGCCTTCTCTTTTTCCATCAAACTGTGCATCTTCATGGGGAGTTTCACGTTGGTATCTCTCTGGCACCTTCTGCAGCCTGGAGGCTCTCAAGTTCCATCTCAACTATCTGACCTGGGTCAGTGATATCTCTCAGCTGGACCCCTAGCTAGGGTGGACAGACCCTAGAGGCAATGCAAGGTGCTTGGATTTTTGCACGACTGGCCTTTCTCATTGCTGTTTAATTGTGAGGACATCAGACTAACAGCAACAATAACACATCTCTGCAGAATGTAGGCCACAGAGCACTGGTGGAGGTAGAGGTAGAGACAGGTGTCTGTGTCTTGGAGCGTTTAAAAAATCAAAGGCATTTTTCTAAAGTATTATTGTCATCAATGACCTTGTCTTCTAGAGGTCTTTCTTAAAGTTTCTTGTGTGCCCATCTGATTTCTCCAACTAAATTATTTCTTTTGATAACACATGCTACTTGGTTAACATTGTGCTGAAATTTTAAAGATACTTACTTTTTATGTTTAATTCTAATAACAAATCCCTGATTTTTGGGTAAAATAGGTACAGTTAGCAGCCCTATTTTACAGATGAGTAAACTGAGGCCCATGAGTGGGAAAGGCCAACTTCAAAATGAGGCAGAACACTTCACTGCTATATTGCTTCTTGTAATAAACCTGTTCCTGCTTTGAGTGATGGGGGTGGAACAGATCCTCTATTCCTTCCCAGGTCATTCGCTGCTTTTTAAAAGAATCCATGGATTCTTTTAATACGTGCTTATTGTGTGTATGCAGGATCTGAGGATAGTGGTGGACTAGTCAAACCATCTGCCACCTTTTGTGGGGACAGGGCTCATGCCCCAGCTCTGTTTCTGATCAGTGTGCTAGGAGGATGCAAATACCCATGTTGCCAGAGAATCACTGCAATTACCATGAGGAAGCCCTGCTTTTCAGCATTGTCTAATTGCTTGAGTAGCAAAGGTTCGGCAAACCAGCCTGTGTTGGGCGCACTGAAAAAAGAGACGGAGTCTACTTTTTGATTACACAATGGGCTGCTTTCAATTCCTCCCTCTTTTCTGGCAGAAAGAGGCTGAAGTGAAGGTGGGGGTGGGTGGGTGTTGGGGAATGGCAGAAAGCAGTTTCCCTAGGGGTGGGGCCTGGGGTGAGGCCAACCACAGTTATTCCAGAATTATGACTCAAAGCACACCAACAAGAAGCATTTATTACCTCCGAAGTAGTGCTGGCTCTGTAGCGCTGAATGGAGAGGTGAGGTATTGCAGCTGTTATCTTTTGAACTAACTGCTATTGCGTGTCCCATGACCAGCCATGGCAGGGTTTTTGTTCCCATGAATGAATGGGCTATAAATCTGTCAGAGCTGACAGTAGCAGCAGTACTAGAGGGGGTAAAGAGAAAATGTGCAGAAGAATCTTGTGGTCTTTGCTTGCCTGGAAAATGAGTTCAATAAAATGGAGGTGATTCAGTGCTTATTTATAGGGCAAACTAATACATCCAGCATTGGCCGTCAGAACCTAACTTAGTGTTTTCTCATTTACAGTCACTCTGTTGTAAAGCACATCTGTGCACCAAGGGCACTCGTGGAGCTTCCAACAATTGCAGCCGTGGAAGAAATAAAGGAGACGCTTACAGATAAAGGAGTGTTTTCCTCTCTGTTTCTAAGTTTCAGGAACCTTTAGAGGTAGCTGTCTGGAGAGCTTTAGTGTTGAGGTTTGTAACACGCAAAAAAAACCCAAGGCCGGGAACCGTTCCTTATTTACATTTCAGTTTTGAGGGTGAATGGCAGGAAATGGGATACAATTAATCGCCATTTTTCAGGCCACTGAAACAATAAATTTTAGCAGCCATAAATTTGGAGCTGGATTAAGTACTGAAAACAATTTATTGCTAGTTTTTCCCTTAATTGCCTTCCCAAGAAGAAGGGTTTGGTGCTTACTGGGGGAATTATTATATAAAAATTATTCGTTAGCACAATGAACAGTAAGTCAGAAGCTTACCTGAAACAGGGTCGGGGTTCTTCACAATTTTTCCTCACCCCCACCCAGGCTGTCTCCAGTGAGGTCTTCAGTAAAGAAAAGGATCAGGGAAAAATGCTCCCCCTGTCCCCTCACCCCTCCTCCATGACACCATGTGCAGTTTAGGTGTTGATTCAATAAGATGCCTCACCTAAAAGTGATAGTGTGAGTCACGTGTGGAAGCAGAGGGAACATAATGGAATGATCACTGCATGGCATCCCTGCCTCATTTAATTTGCTTTGAGGCTGCTAGCCATGTCAGGCTAACTGCAGTCGAGGCCATTCCACAGCCTGATCCTGTTGGTGGAGAAAGTTGAAAGATAGTGACATCATGTCAGAAGCCGCCAGGATGAAGTAAACATCCATTTCTGTCTCCCCTTGGGAGAGCCATGTTCCAGGGTGAGCCTCCTCTGCAAAAAAAGAACTTGATGGGACTGGAGGTCTCGGAGATGGCACTGGCCTTGGGGAAGATAATCACTGCAAGTCACTTTACACTATGTGGGGGGAACTTGCTCTCCTTTGGTTGTTTGATGGGCAGGGGTCGCTCAGATGGAGATGGTGAGACATCATCTTTCTGCACATGCCATCTGTGTTCCTTTAGGCCTAGAGCAGGCCATGGGTGGGAATTTCCCTGGTTATATCAGTCTCCTTGGCATTTTGCAGGCAAAGAGAGAGTGATGGATTTTCCATTCCAAACCAGCCATGGGCAGAGCCTGTGCCCATCTGAGAGCTCCTGCTGGCTGAAATTGCAATTCTGGTAGCCATTTGTGGAAGAGCCCATGGGTGCCAAGTGTTTATGATGTGACAAGTATGTCTGCATCATGGATGGTGAGGTCAGTGGGAGCCATTGGGTGGAAGCTCTTCTGTCCCTTCATCTATGGTGTCACTCATCTCAGATGGCTGATGGTGGGAGGATCCCCAACCCCTCCCTGTCCCCCTCCCTCCCACTGGCTGGGACATGCTCCCACCGCTGGCCAGGGTGGGACAGTGGCAGGAAATGTGTGAGGGAGGGGCAGGGTATCAGGGGCACTGACATCCTCCCAGGAAAGTGACAGGATGGGGAAAGTACACACTTCAGAGCCAAACAAAATGGCACATTCACAGGGAAATCAGGGGTAGGATCCAAGGCAGTGCACAAGGTAAAACCAGAAAAAAAGCCACTGTTCCCTTGCCAGCCTGTTGGGAAAGTACTGTATGAGAGAATGACCCTAAGTCAAACATAGCTCATTTTACTGTAGTGTCACAACAGAGTTCTGTATCTCTGTCCAATGCTGGAATCGCCCTTGGTTTGGTGACATGATCATCAGGCCACCTGGGAGCTGAGATCTCAATGGAAAGAAGAAAATATTCTTCTTTTTCTTTCTTTTTTTTTTGAGACAAAGTCTTGCTCTGTCTCCCCAGGCTAGAGTGCACTGGCACAATCTCATCTCCTCCAGGTTCAAATGATTTTCCTGCCTTGACTTCCTGAGTAGCTGGGATTACAGGTGCCTGTTACCACACCTGATTAATTTTTGTATTTTGAGTAGAGATGGGGTTTCCCCATGTTGGCTGGGCTGGTCTTGAACTCTTGATCTCAGTTGATCTACCCATCTTGGCCTCTCAAAGTGCTAGGATTATAGTTGTAAGCCACTTCGCCTGGCCTGAAAATCCCCATCTTCTTTTGCAGGCCACCCAAGGCAGAGGCTCACAGATGAGACTGAAGGCCACAGCATCTCCCCATCCCTCAATATGTTTTTTTTTTTTGAGACCGAGTTTCGCTCTTGTTACCCAGGCTGGAGTGCAATGGCACGATCTCGGCTCACCGCAACTTCCGCCTCCTGGGTTCAGGCGATTCACCTGCCTCAGCCTCCTGAGTAGCTGGGATTACAGGCATGTGCCACCGTGCCCAGCTAATTTTTTGTATTTTTAGTAGAGACGGGGTTTCACCACGTTGATCAGGATGGTCTTGATCTCGTGACCTCATGATCCACCTGCCTCTGCCTCCCAAAGTGCTGGGATTACAGGTGTGAGCCACTGCGCCCAGCCCCCTCAATCTTATGACAACTAACTAGCAAGAAATTTCTGTAAAAAAAATCATTATATAAAAAGATACATGCACTTGTATGTTTATTCCAGTACTGTTCAAACTAAGTGTTCATCAACAAATGGGTAGATAAAATGTGGTACATGTACACAATGGAATACTATCAAGCCATGAAAAATAATGAAATAATGTCTTTTGCAGCAACATAGATGGGACTGGAGGTCATTATCTTAAGTGAGACAAGCCAGAAACAGAAGAACAAATATTGTGTGTTCTGAATGATATGTGGGAGCTAAATAATGTATACACTTGGATGTAGAATGTGGAATGGTAGATGATGGAGACTCAGAAGTGGTGGGGTGGATGGGAGGTGGATGGTGATTAAATTAATCAGTGGATACAATGTCTGTTATTTAGGTGATGGATCCTTTAAAGCCCTGACTTCACCACTATACAATCTATGGGTGTAACATGATTGCACTTGTACCCCACGCATTTATACAAATAAAAAATTATTGTAAAAAATAAAGCTGGATGTATAACCCCCCCAAAAAAAATTCCTGTAAATGAAATGTGCATCCAAGCTGAGTCTATAGCTAACTTTCTGGCATGCCAAGAGACTTTCTCACACCTCTCACTTCCTCTTTCTTCCTTTCTCTATTCCTGCCCTCTAATTCCTCAGCAACATGGCACCTTGTCTGGGGTTTGTTGATATGAGCTAAGTGGCCAAAGTGTGGGCAACTGAGGGCAAACATCAAAAATAAGGAACTGAACTAAAAAGATGAACCTGCTCATGTATGTTCACTGCAGTGCTATTCACAATAGCAGCGACATAGAACTAGCCCAGGTGCCCATCTGCAGTGGACCGGATAAAGCAAATGTGGCACATTTACACCATGAAATACTACACAGTCATAAAAAAGAATGAAATCCTGTCCTTTACAGCAACATGGATGTAGGTCGAGGCCATTATTCTAAGTAAATTAACACAGAAACAGAAAAGCAACTACTGCATACTTTTACATGTAAGTGGGAGCTGAACATTGGGTACTCATGGACACAAAGATGGAAAACACAACTGGGGATTACTAGTAGGGAATGAGGGAGTAAAGGCTGAAAAACTACCTATTGGGTACTATGCTCACTACGTGGGTGACAGAATCACTTGTACCCCAAACCTCAGCATCATACAATATACCCATGTAACAAATCTGCACATGTACTCCCTTGGATCTGAAGTAGAAGAGGAAGAGGAAGAAGGAGGAGGAGGAGGAGAAGAACTGAGCCCATAGACCTTGGGTGAGGAGCAAGGGAGGAGCAGCCTTGATTCCCTGTCTTCAGGAGAAGGCTGAGCCAGAAGCAGATGCCAGAATGAATTCTTGCAGAGCTGGAGGTAGCATGTGGTTTGTGGTAAGTCATTCCAACAGCAAGTGTTGTGGGGGTTTCAGAGCCTGTAAAGAACAAAAGCAAAACATTGCTTTTTGAATATAGGAGTAATACAAATTTATTTTTGAACATTTGGAAATACAGGAAGTTTCAAGAAGAAAATAAAAACTGCCTGTAATCCTGCTATCCAGAGATAAACCTTGTTAAAATTTTATGCATTTCTTTACAGGCCTGTGGGCATTTAGAGGTCTTATTATTTTTTCAAAATTGGGATTCAACTCTATATATAGTTTTTATATCCTGTCCCTTCTTTCCCTCCCCCTTAACATATTGTAAACATTTTCTGTGTCCTTGATAGTTTTCAGATTTTTTCTGGTTCGATTTTAAGAATTCAGAGTTGCATTTTATAGATGTGTTAAATAAAAGTTACAGGAGGCTACTGTTTTTGACTAAGCTTCTGCACTAGGCTTCAACATACCCAGTTAAAAATCAAAATGGAGTTCCCCATGCTAGCATGCTGTTACTGAAACACCAGGGGTTCTGCCTGGGCCCTGCTTCTCACCACACAGAAAGCCAATTACTGAGACAACAATTAATGCCAAAGGAGAGGCTTTAATTGGGTGCTGCAGTTGTGGAGATGGGAGGGTCAGTCTCAAATCTCTCTCCCTGACTGTCTAAAATTAGGGGTTTATACAGCAGGGAATAAATGTAACATGTGTTAGAAAACAAGAAACTAGGGAATGGTGAAGAAACAATCATGATGAGTGAGGGGTCTGGTCTGGCATCTCCTTGTCTGGCTGTGGTGATCTGGTCAGTTTCAGTTCTTTCATACTTTCTGAGAGGTCTGGGAGTATTTTCCTAAGGAGGGAATTCAGATAAAACAAATGACCAGAAACATCATTTGACCCAGCAATCCCATGACTGGGTATTAACCCAAAGGAATAGAAATCTGTTGTGAACTGAACATGAGCCCGGGAATCTCATCCAGCAAGAGGGTCCCAAACCTGGAGGAGAGCATGTGTGGAAAAAAGGAGAAAGAAAAGAGCGGGGTCTGGAGGACTGGATGGGCTATGCCCATGCAGCAATTTTATTTGTGCAGTAGGTTCCATTATATACTTTTCTACTTAATGTTGTTTACGTCAGATCAAAGCATTTCTCAAATAACAAAAGAAACAAAAAACAATTTTGGGGAACTAGTAAAAGGAACAGCACAGGTAAGTAAGTTACGCCCAGTAATTTCATTACGCCCAGTAAATACTTAACAATTGTAAATACTTAAGTTAAGTAACAAGGTAAGTAAGTTACGCCCAGTAAATACTTAACAATTGTAAATACTGAAGTTAATATTTTACAACTAATGTAGCAAGGATCCAAAAAGGACCACAATGAAGCAATAAACCATGAGGAGCCGAAAATGGACACAATGCCTCCCAAGTCCTCATATCCAAAAAGTAATGTCTGTTAATTATTTTGAATAGCATAGTCCCTCTCTTGGTTCCTGCTTTCCCTCAGCTTGACTCCCCCAACTGGGGATCTGTGTCCGGGCTCAAGCTCACTGCATAGTGAGGCCCATTTCCTAGGGGCCTCACACGGGAGCATTCCCCACAGTTCTCCCTTATTTTGTTTTTAAATGCAACTCAAAAAGCTTGAGCCACAATTGTTGAAGGGAGGAGGACACAACGTGAAAGAGTACTGGGAGAAGGACTATAAGAAGGAGTAAAACCACTCCAATACCAATTAAAGAGGAAAAGGACAGGGATGAACTCCATGTACCCAGGAAGACAAGGTGTCCACAATATCACGGGTGATTGTGTCATCCTTAGGCAGCTCCCGATGAGAAAAATCAATGGCATGAATTTCCTGCTGAAGCTTGAAAACATCTAGAGATAAATTGTCATTAGTCCAAATTCCTTGTAAATGGGCCTTAACAAGAGGCCACTGCCACTTAGTGTCATTATAAGGAGTATTAGTAACACAAATATATTTATAATCAGCATGGCAACAAAGAGTCAGACGGATTTGAATATTATAAGTTTATCACCAAGAATAGTAATAGTTTGTTCCAAAGCATTAAGTTTTTCATCAATTTTCTTATCAATATCCATTTGAGTTCCCATCATAACAGAAATATTCTTTGCAAGATGATTAACATAAGTAGCAGTTTGGTCACCATGAGCAAGGCTAACAGCTGCCATAGCAGCAGTGGTTACAACTGAAACAACAGCAATAATGCTAGCAATGAGAATACCAAGGAAACGTTTAGGGCAGATCATAAGATCGCGACCTTGTTGGAAAATAAGAAGGGCTTTTTCATCATACCAGGGTCCAGAAACATTAACGGGTAACATAACGTAGCGGGGCTGGTGCACAAGAAGAAGGGTATGGACAGAAAAAAAGGAAGGATCAATGCATTTGGTAAGAATACAATTTTCACAATAAATGGAATATGAACCAGAAGCTTGGGTGATGGAAACATTACCAGCAATAATAGCATAAGGAGAAGCAGTGCAAGATTGAGTATAAATAGTATGCCTAGTGGGATAAGATAAACTGCAGGAACTGGCATGAACAAATGTAGGAAATAGGGATATAAACAGCTTCCAGAGAGAGGTATAAGCTTTGCCAGAGAAGGTCTTGTAAATAGGAGTGCCCCAACCACCAGGTGTTTCATAACGAGCTAAGGCAATGCCAAGAGGATGAGGAGCAGACCGGTCAAATAAGGAGAAACCAGAAGGCAGGGTATAATTAATAGCTTGCTTTTGGTTAGGAAAACAGAACTGCCAACGTGGAGAGGGGTCCGAAGAGGAGTTAGAAGGTCAACGCCGGTGCTCAATGAGTGGAAATCGCTGAGCAGAGGAAAAGTTGTAAGTTTCTCTAATTCCCACATAGTTGAGTATCCAGTCGCGAGAATAAACGGTTTCACCTGGGAAGAGGTGGGGGGGGGGCAGAAAAGGTATGAAGTTGGCGGATTCCAAGATCGAAGCAATAGGAAAAAGAAAGAGGAATAGAAAGAGGGGAATAGGCATTGGCAGAGAAAACATGGTCCCAGATTTTGGAACAGTAGGAGAACGGGATTGTCCAGAAGATGCGACCAGGGCAGATGCTTCAGCAGTCAGACGGCACATCTGGGCCCACGTCGGCAGGGGGCTGCCCCATTGCGGAGTCTGGAAGTTCACTGATCGAGCTGCTCCAAGAGTCCGTCGGCGTCAGCGAGGCGGAGGTGGCGTCAGCTGGAGACAGTGAAGAGGGTTATTAGGACGTTTGCACCGCCTGGTGGGGAATCCATGCTTGACCAGGTGTTCAGGAACCCAAATTGGAGAAGGAGCAGACCTGGGAAAAACACAAATGTGTCCTCGTCCCCATATTAGGACTGGATCTGGACCATGCCACTGGTTAGTAAGAACGTCTTTGCAAAAGACCTGGGGATGAGACACATTATTAGGGTGCCAATGACGATCCGCTGCGGAGAGTCCATCAGCATCTAAAGTTAAGAAATTAAGAAAATAAACAGCATGTTTGAGCCAAGTGTGAGGGGTTTTATATAATAAGTCAGAAATCGGACCATGTTTTAATTTGTGTAATAAATTTTTCAAAACAGCATGGCTTCTTTCGATGATGCCTTGGCCTTGAGGATTAAAGGGAATGCCTGTACGGTGAGAAATCTGAAAGTGAGAGCAAAAGGAAGTGAAACTTCTGCTGGTATAAGCAGGTCCGTTGTCTGTCTTCAGGATCTTAGGCGGGCCAATAATAGAAAAAACGGTTAGGCAATGTGCTACGACATCCTTAACTGCTTCTCCAGTATGGGCGGTAGCAACTATAAAATGAGAAAAAGTGTCAATGGAAACATGTACATACTGTAATTTACCAAAGCGGGGAAGTGAGTAACATCCCTCTGACATACATGACCAGCTTGCAGTCCTTGGGATTCACCCCATAGTGGTGAGCAATGGGCAAGTAAGGCAAACAGGCTGGGCATTGTTTAACAATTTGGCGGGCCTGTTCTCTGGTAATCTGAAATTGCAATCGCAGACTGCAAGCATTCTGATGATGCAGGGCATGAGCAGCTTCAGCCTGCTGTACAGGGAACAGAAAAGGAAAAATACACTGAGTGAGTTGATCAGCTTGAGCGTTGCCCTCAGTTAGAGGACCTGGCAGGGAGGAATGGGCTCTCATATGACCAATGAAAAAAGGACGCGATTGGTGGTAAAGTGTCTGCTGTAAAGGGAGTAAAAGATGAATTATAGATGAGGAGTCAGAAAAGGACAAAGGGGCTGTCTCTAAATTTTGGACTAAATTAACAACATATTGACTATCGGAGTAAATATTCAAGGGGACATCCCAATTAGTCAGGACATGTTGAACTGCCAGGAGCTCCACGCGCTGAGCAGAGCGTTCTGGGGTCTGAAACAAAAAAGGGTGTGTGTTAACCGTGCCTGCAGCAATACCAGAAGAGGAGCCGTCAGTAAAGGCTAAAAATGCTTCAGATAACGGTGACTTGAGGCAGGCCTGTGGAAAAATAAGGGAGTTTTGGGAGGAAACATGTAATAATTTATCAGTAGGATAATGGCACAATATTTGACCAGAAAAGC
>CM052668.1:16987029-17009969 GCA_028533165.1 Leontopithecus rosalia
CCCAACTGATTGCAATCAGTTGGAACTGATTTGAGAACAGACACATTGTTCACCTGCTACTGTGCAAGTCCCAAAGAGAGACCTAGCTGTTTTCCTTCCTGGTGTATGTATGACATACAGAATGCTATTCAAATATGTATTCCGGTGACTTCTGCTTAAGTATGTGTTGGGTAAAAAAGTAAAAAATGGGAAGATTCCCTTAGACTGAGGGAGCTGGAGCTGGAGCTAAGTTGCAAAAAAGGAGGAAGTGACTATCCAGAGGAATCTAGGGGATCTCTTCGGGTCTCACTTCCCAGGACACAGAAATGGTGGCTCTGTAGTAGGAGGGCTTGGGCAATGTTAAAAATAGGGAAATAATCTGAACAACTACAATGATTAATACTAACACTCGTCTTCAAAGAGCCATGAGATCCTTAGTATCTCCAAAATATTTGAGGCTTCAGTTGAAGTTTTTATCAGAGAGATGCAGCTGGGGTTTTATTTCATCTTCACTCAGCTGAAGGCAATCTTGAGGGCTGGATGGAAGGGGATTGAGGTGGGCAGAGACAGGTATGAGGATAGAGAAGCAATATCCCAGCATAGGTACCTTGGGAAGCTTGGCATTCTGTGTTGGTGTACAGAAAAGTACAGCAGGGGGCTTGTTCAGTATCAGATACTGCTGGCTTGAATAATAGCAGTCCTGGGTGTCACTTACTCGACTAGGTGACTTCTCCCAGCCTCAGTTTCCTCCTTTTTTTCTTTTATGAGATACAGTCTCCCTCTGTCACACAGGCTGGAATGCAGTGGCATGATCTTGGCTCACTGCAACCTCTGCCTCCTGGGTTCAAGCAATTCTCCTGCCTCAGCCACCCAAGTAGTTGGGAATACAGGCACGTGCCACCAAGCTGGACTAATTTTTACATTTTTAGTAGAGATGGGGCTTCACCATGTAGGTCAGGCTGGTCTCGAACTCCTGACCTCAGATGATCTGTCTACCTTGGCCTCCAAAAGTGTTGGGATGACAGGCATGAGCCACTGCACCTGGCCAATTTCCTCTTTTGAATTCCAGTAATGTATGAGCCCTACTGTGCAGGGTTTTTCTAAGGACTAGAGAGAACCTAAGGCAGGGTCCTATGCATAAGCAGAAATCACCTGAACACATATTTGAACAGCATTCTGTCCTGATAGCATTCTGCCCTAGACAGTGCTTGTAGAGAACACTCAGGAAGTGCATGTGAATATGCATAGTAACGTTATTTCCTCTGATTTTCAAGTGCAGATTTCAGTTTGGGGCCTGTCCCTTCCCCACTTTCTCTCTCCACTCCATTTTGAAGAGCTAGTTGCTCTTCAAGGGAGCTGTTGATGGACTGTGGTATGATTTTGGAAGCACACACATACACAAAGAAGTTAGAGGTGTGAGGATACTAATATTGGGGAGAGGCTCAAAGAAGAGGTGACATCATCTGATTCGAGTAGGAATCCATTGATCTTGGCTCCAGGAGGGACTCATCGTCAGCATTCCTTGGTTTGGTCAGTTTCCCTGGAAGGTAAGGGGTGAACCCATCCAGGCCAGTGGCATTGCCAGGCAGAGTGTTTTTACTTGGAAATTCCTTTCCACGTCTGAGGCACAGTGATGACTCATCTGACTCTCACTTTTCATCTCATTTCTTCTGGGGCAGTTCTCTGTGGAGCCAATGCACAGGTGTGTGTGTGTGTGTGTGTGTGTGTGTGTGTGTGTGTGTTTTCCATTGGCAAGATGGAAGAGATGTTGCAGAAAAAGTTTCTCTGCTTCCCAAGCATCAGCAAATTCAAGTGAGCGTCCAAAGGTAATTGTATTAGGCAACGTGCTAGTCTTATTCTAATGGTCTTACAAGCTCCAATGATACAGTGTGTATGTTCCAATGATTATAGGAATTTTATTTTCATCTGGTTTTTATATTGCTATAAATATTTTGCATTTACCAAACAAAGTGGTTGCTATGTAGAGATCATAACTTCTGGGACCTAAATTTGCCTCAGATGATAGGCAAATTACAGAGTACAATATGTGATCAAACAGCAGCATGGAAAACTTAAATAGGGTGAACCCTGAGGACAAAGGCTGCTTAAAACTATGGGGGATGGAATAAATGGGAGTTTTAGCAAAGCTATCACTGATTCCAGCAGATAAATTATGCTCTGTATTTTTGTATCTCTTTGGGACTGAACTACATAAATTATGACCAAATATAATTTATGGTATCAGCCTATATTTCTGAATATCCATCTTGTACATTTTAAGTACAAAATTACCATTTTGCAGAAGTATAAAATTGAGAAAAATTTTTTTCCATCTGTGCATTTAACTTCTGCAGACTTTATAGTAGCTAACGGGTTCGAGAGGACCTCATTACCATCCGGAGGGAACGTTAGCCCCGCGACTGTATAACTGTATTAAGATCTACATAAACGGGAATAAAGTTCGAGGGACAGTGAAATGTGGAATTACATATTCTTTATTAAATGGAGATGTAACTTTTATATAAAACTGCTTGTCGCTGCTTTTCTGAATGAGTCACTGTTTATACTTTGAAACTTGCTGATGGAAGAGGTGGTGTTTAGGAAAACTTTCAAAACATGAGGAAAAAGGCAGGCTCTTGGTGACAAAGGGGACCTTCCAGAGATCCCTTGGCCATGGGCGCTAAAGTCCAGTCTTGAACTCTGGTGTGGCTCACAGAGATGACAGTGGCTTCTAGGAGCCTCATTCTACTGCCCCCCAAGCACTGCCTCCTTAGATTTCTGAGTGGTGTGAGTGGGAAAGTCAGACAGTCCTTGTGTCCACCTGTCAGGGATGAGGCTCCCTCACTGGCTTCTTGGGAGGCCTGGGTCTAGGTGGGGGACTGCACTGGACTATGGAGTAATGAGAACAGGCAGGGATATTTTGGGGGAAGAATGAAGTCCACTTCCCCTGACAATTGCAGGTCTTCTGAGGGCCAATACCTGGCCAGGGACCAGAGCAGCCCTGTTTTCTTCCATGCAGACCTGGTCGCATCTTAGGACAAGTTTCATTGTCCTCAGGGGGAACCCAAGACAGTGTCAAGACTTAGAGCTCACTGTAGGCTTGACACTGTCTTGGATTCCCCAAATTCAGGGAAAATGCATCCAGCAGGGGAACCTCAGCTCTTTCCATCACTGAGGAAGTGGCTGGTAAAGGAAGTGACAAGAGGCAGAACTCATTGAAACCTGGGAACCAGGATCTATCAAGCCTGGGCATCCCAGCCCCGGGTAGGGGATGTCACTCAATCATCCCCTCATTAGCTATTCAGCTAATGCTTATTGAGGACCTACTATGGGGCAGGCAGGTTCCACTTCAGTGACGAAGATACTTTTGGGCTTGCCGGGTTGTTTGAGCTGGAATGGAGCCTCTTGCAGTTCACAGAGCGGCTCAGTGGCAGGTGCAGGGGGCAGGGGGATGTTGAGACTTTGGACCCTTCATGCCAAGTGGACAGCACTGTACAATCTTCACCTCACGTCCTGTCATTCTTTTATAGACAATTGTTAGTGTTGTTTGAAAGATCTTAGAGAATTTCTCCCCTTAATCTTCCTTTGTTTCTGTATATGATTTCTTTCCCCCTCTCCCTTAAATGAGTTTTCCATTTTTCTTTTTCCCATGTATTTTCTCTGTTCCTGGGTATGTGTCTTTTCTCTTTCATTTCATCTGTGTTTTGGCCACTGTTCTTTGACCTTCCCACTGTGATCAAATTGTAGAACTAACATATTTCAGCCAAACAAGGTGGCTGCTTGTGGTGAGGTGTTGCAAGCTTAGTTTCTCGAGGAGCTGTAGTCCAAGTGGAGAGAGGCTGACCAGGTGCACAGGGAACAGACAGTCAGGGCTCCCATTTAGCTGGGGGTCTGGGCATTAGTCCTTGCTGTGGAACATTCAGAGGTGGGAACAATGATACCAGACACGGATAGAAGTCATCGCACAGGTCAAATAACATGCTAGATCCCTGGTTCCTCCCCATTTTAGGGAAAATCAAATGAGGCTACAGAGAAAGAAGAGCTTATGAAGAGACGGATGCCTGTCTCTGCTCTATAGGAGTGGCTTTAGAAGAACAGAAGTCCCAGCTCTGTTTGGTAGTTGAGCACACTGCTGTAACAAGGCATTGATAGAAACTTCTTTCATGGGTAAGATCTAGTCATGTTTACAATGGAAGATGTCTTTCTTCCTTCCTTCCTTCCTTCCTTCCTTCCTTCCTTCCTTCCTTCCTTCCTTCCTTCCTTCCTTCCTTCCTTCTCTCTCTCTCTTTCTTTCTTTTTCTTTCTTTCTTCTTTCTTTCCTTTTTTTTGACAGAGTTTTGCTCTGTCACCCAGGCTGGAGTGTAGTGGCTGCAGTGGTGTGATCTCAGCTCACTGCATCTTCTGCTTCCCGAGTTCAAGCAATTCTTGTGTCTCCACCTCCTGACTAGCTGGGATTAGAGGCATATGCCACCATGTCTGGCTAATTCTTGTATTTTTAGCACAGACGGGGTTTTGCCATCTTGACCAGGCTGATCTTAAACTCCTGGCCTCAAGTGATCCACCTACCTCAGCCTCCAAAAGTGCTTGGATTACAGACATGAGCCATTGCACCTGGCTACAGAATTTTCATTTTCACAGGGGAACAACTCGCAGGGGTGCCTGGGGGGGCTGTATCCAGGGTTTGCTCTCCTGAGGGGGCTCAGAACTCACCATAGGCTTGTCACTGTCTTGAGTTACCCAAATTTGGGGAAAATGCACCCAGCAGGGAAACCTTGGCTCTTTCCATCATTGAGAAAGTGGCTGGCAAAGGAGGCACTAAGAGGCAGAACCCATCGAGACCTGGAAACCAGGATCTATCAAGCCTGGGTGTCCCAGCCTTGGGCAGGGGATGTTCACTCAATCATCTCATTAGCTAGTCAGCTAATGTTTACTGAGGACATACTATGAGCTCCACGGGTTCTAATTCAGGAATGAAGATACCTATATCTTGCAGACCACCAGATAATAAGCAAGCGATGTAACACATAAATTTTTAAAAATTCCAGTTTGTGATAACTGCTGTTGAGACTTTCTTCAAAATAAGATAAGATGTATCATTTAGAAAGTGCCTCTAGTTGGTGGCTACACCGGGGTGAGTGGTGGGAAGTCCACTCTGAGGTGGTGACTCCTGGGCTTAAGCCTGTTGGATGAGAAGGAGCCAGCCATGGATGGCGGAGCAGTAGAGGGAACCACATGGGGATGGCTGGCTAAGATACCACCTCTGCTGGCTCTATCATCCTCTGTCCCTGGGCTCACTCATGACAGCTCTGAGGGTAACTACAGGAGAGCCTAGAATCAACCTGGTGAGGAGGCAGGGTGGGATTGTGGTAAATGTTTAATAGATAAGCATCCTGAGGTTCAGAGAGGTTGGTCACTGTCCCAACGTCATGCAGTGGGTGAGTAACAGAGGGGGCATCTGAATGGCGGCTTCCTGGTTAGACTTCCACCCACTGTTCCTTCTGTGTTTTCAGGTTCAGATGGAGATGCAAACCATGGAGGCTGCCATGAGAGGCATGGGCTGCGTCATTTCTTGTTCATGAACTTATAAACCATGGGGAGCGTTTTTGAGATGTGTAGCAATATCAGACCCTCTTGAGGAGGGTGCTTCTTCCCAGGGGCTGCCTACCAACAGTCTCCCAGGCTGTGACATTGTGCACCATAAAGGCTGCCTCATTTCTAGTGGGGTGAATGTGGATGGGGACCCTACCCTGTGCACCAGGGTGCAACCACCCTATGGCTCAAGCATGCCCATAAGTCTTCTGCAAATAGTGAATCCAGAAGAGCTGGGGGCTGGTTCTGTCCATTCATTAACACTCAACTTCTCTCTTAATCCAGAGCTTGGGTGCAGAACAGGTGCAGGCAGAGATTGGCTTTGAGCAAGGACAGAGGGACACCACCACACAGCATCAATGACTCTGTTTTTTTCCCACAAAGCCCAAGGTAGGATCTTTGGAAAAGCCTGGGTTATTAGAGCTGAGACCAGCTCTCACCACCTGCAGGTGCTGGGGAAACTACTCATTCATTTGCCAAGAGAAACAACCTCCCTGACCTGGAAATGCGCCCATTGGCGTTATCAGCACTCTTTCTTCCTGTGATGGATCACGCCAGGAAGCCAGGCTGTAATCCGAAACCACCCTATCAAATCCCCTTGGGAAACAAGACAGTGGGTCCTTGTCATGAGCATATTCTTTTGCTGAAGGAGATGTCCAGTCAGTTTGGAGTGAAACCTGAGATGTGTGGGAAGAGCTTGAGTTGGCACCTGGGATGGCAGGGGGAAATGGGGCAGGTTGTCAGTGGAAGCCTGGGACCACCACCATCCAGGGACAGGTCAAGAATGAGGAAGCCATGGGTGGAACTGAGCTGGAGTGGTCACAGAAGAAGGAAGAAAACCCAAGGCCATGCGGGTAGACAGTTTTAAGATGGCAGGAGTGGTCAGTGGTGATGAACACAGCAGAGATGTGCAACTACACAAGGACTGCAGAGTGGGTACCCATGAGATCTGCCTCTGGGAAGGTCACTGATGACTGGACTGAGTGAGGGGAGGAGGTCATCATGTTAAGGGTGGTTAGTTTGTTGGTTTAGGGTAGGAGTGCTTTAGCCAGTGGTGATGGAGAGAATAGAGTGGCGTAGACAGAGGACCATGGGCAGCAGGGAAGAGCACAGAGGGAATGTTGGTCTTCAGTGGTGGGTGAGACTGGCAGGAAGTTGTCACCATGAATGTTGCTAAGTTTGAAGGTAGAAGGATAAAGTCACAAGAGCCATTGGGAGGAAAGAAAGAGGAAGCTGAAAACAGGCAGAAAGCCCTAATGGAGGGACCCAGGGCTCAGTGGAGATGGGGGCCCATGTGTAGTGCTACACAGTGGTGAGATTCTTACCATTAGCGCCATGTGGGTGTGGGGTGAGAGAAGGAGGGTTGAGCAGGGTGCAATCTCAGCAGGTGTAAGGACAAAAGAGAGAGGTAGGAGAACTGAGTGCTCAGCTGAGAGCAATGCAGTCAGATGAACCAGTGTGGGTTCCGGGCTGTGTGGGAGGGAAGAAGGACTGACGCAAGGGCAGGGGGCTGGCATCACTTTCTTGCAGATCTCTGGGAAGAAAACCAGGTGTCTGAAGCCTGGGAGGAAAGGCGGCTGTGGTCAAGGGGTGGACATGGGGATGTCGGAGTTCACTACTCCCTCCGCCCTGTGGTGATGACGCTATTCTGGGACAGTGCTCAGTGAAGGTGGCTGAAATGGAAGAGCTCACAGGTTGGAATCCTGGCTTTCTTGCTTGAGATTGAGAAAGACACTCCACCTCTCTGGGCTTCCCCTGCAAATGCAGTAACGATGGTGCTTCCATGATAAGAGTTGTGTTACCATATGGCAAATCAGAAGCAAGTCGGAACCTGGATTAAATGACCCATATGGTACCTTAGGACAGGGAAGTGCTTAATAAATGACCGGCACTATGATAATCATCATCATCATCATCATCATCATGTCATAGAACCAGGGTTCTAGAAGGCTCTGTGGCACGTGGGAGGGTGACTGACAGGGGAAGAACTAGGAAAGAGGACACAGTAAGAGATGGAAATAGGAGCAGGTTTAAGGGCCAGGTGTGAGGAGGAAGCATTGCAGGTCCCCCTGACTGCATGTGTTACAGAGATGGGAGCTTGTTTGGCCCTGGGTTTCTGATCTAGGCCCAACCAAGGGTCTGTGGTAGAGCCTGGCCAGCTGTGAGGAAGACAGTGAGTGCATCTGCAGGTGGGACCTGTCCTTGTCTGTCTGGGGCATGGATGGACCACATGCCTAAATGTGCTGCAAGACAGGGCTGTGTAGTGAGGCAGGGACCAGCAGCAGGGGAGTTTACAATGTGCAAATTCACATGTTTCTTTCTTTTTTGCCCTGTGCCTCAGTTTCCCCATATGTGCCATAAAAATTGGAGAAGGTCACGTTTTAGTTCCTTCCTGTACTGCCAACCTCTGATTCCAAGTCTTCCTTTGCTGATGTTTTTCTGAAATGCCACCCCACCCAGGCCCCCCTGCGTGGTGAGAAGCTCAAGTGGATGAAGTCACATGGTTCTATGGGCATCAGGTGGTTCCCTTAACAAAAGGTTGGTGCTTCATGGATGGCCGTGAGCAAACCATCTGCACAGCTCAGGGCTGCTTGAATACAGAATGAAAACATGTTGGGGCAAAATAAGTCCCGTCCTCAAAGAGAGAAGGCTCCAAGATGAATTGTACTCATAGGACAGTGGGGAATGTCCCATAGGTTTTCTGGGACCTCCTTGAGCACTGTCTGTGGGTGGTCTTACCTGACAGAACCAAGAGGTGAGTAAAAATGGATGTGGGTCTGGGGAGGGAAGGAGAGGAAGTGCAAGGCATGGACTCACTGTTCCAGCTTTCTGGATTGGTGCCGAAGACCTTGACCTCTGCTTCAGATGGCAAGTTCGATCTTGCAAATTGGTTAGCAAGTGGGGTTTGTTGTCCTCTCCAGTAGGTTTGGGGGCAATGGAAAGCATGTCTCGTATCATCGACTTATTTGTGGAGTCCCAGGAGGTCTTGGCAACTGGCTTTAAGGTTACTGAGAGGAAGCGAAACCCTTCTAATTGCTCCCCCATCATGCACACCCATGCCTGGGCATGCGCAGCCAGGATGCTGAGGATGTGAACTTTCGGACACAAGGAGGCCTGTTTTGGAACAGCAGGACAAGGAGCAGGGAAGTGAAATGCAAATTGGAAATACCAGTGGCCTCAGTGAGATATCCGATACTAGTCGGAATGCCTATCACTAAGAAGTCAAAACACAACAGATGTTGGCATGGATACGGAGAAAAGGGAACGCTTGTATGTTGTTGGTGGGAATGTAAATTAGTTCAACCTCTAGGAAAACAGTATGGAGATTTCTCAAAGAAATAATAGCAGAACTACCATTTAACCTGCAATGTCACTATTGGATATCTACCCCCCCCAAAAGAAATCATTATATTATTCGTGAAGTATATATTAATCATTATAATGTATATTCATATTAATTACAGCACCGTATATATTATTATATAATCTATTCATTGCAGCACCATTTACAACAGCAAAGTCATGGAACCAGCCTTAGTGCCCATCAACAGTTGACTGGATAAAGAAAATGTGGGACATACACACCACAGAATATTACACAGCCACAAAAAAGAATAAGGTTGTCTTTTGCAGCAACATGGATGCTGCTGGAGGCCATTATCCTATGTGAATTAACGTAGGAACAAAGAACCGAAACCCATGTGTTCACTTATAAGTGGGAGCTAATCTGTGGGATCACACGGACATAAAATGGGGATTACAGACACTGGGGACTTCAAAAGGGAGGAGAGTGTGAGTAAGGCAGGGGTTGAAAAATTTCCCATCAGGGATCATGTTCGCTATTCGGGTAATGGACACACTAGAAGCCCAGTTCTCACCAGTATGCAATATACTCATGTAACAAGCACAGGCACCCCCTGAATCTAAAATTAAAAAATAAATCTTACACACACACAAGATAATACCAATTTCCAAAGCCAAATTCTTCCCGAGCAGCATTGCCTGTCCCTGAGTCCCATCTCTGCCCAGTACAAAGGCCCCACGGATGCATGGAGGGTCAGCACATTCTGCTGCTTCCAGAAACCAAAGCCTTTGGATGACGATGGGGAGCCCCTGCCTCTTCCTCGAGCTACACGACTTCCTATTTTTGTTTCCCATCTTTTGCTTTGCTGCAGGAGCAGGGCTTACTGACAAGGAATGGGGACCCATAGAGAAATGCAATGGCGTCCTTGTTTGCCCAGCTCCGTTTGATCCCCATGCAGAACAATGACCTCTTGTAAGCCAGGGCTTTCCAACCTCACCGAGTGTTACTGCACAGCACCAGTTCCTCCCCTGATTATCTTGACACCTGTCAGATTGTGAGGTTCTCCCTGCCCTCTCTGCTCCTTCTTCCTAGCAGACATGAAACAGTCCAGTCGATAATATTTTACTTGTCTTCCCACTGCGTGTCTGTTCTTCTGATCAGTTTAGGCAGGTTTGACTGCAGAATGTCAGAAGGGAGGTTAAGATCTGAAAAGTTCAGCCAAATGTTATCAGCCTGAGATGTTGCTAAGGGAAAGGCCCCCGAGCCCTTGGTGACCGGAGCCAATAATAGCTGTGATTCACTGATAGCATCAACGCCTGTCAAAGATCCAGGCGTTTGTGGTTGGTCTGTAAACGCAAACACCTGTATCCAGTCAAGCTACGATGGTTATCCTCTCTTTCCCTGTCATTCCGATCTTCCTTGAAGGGGCTGCCAGGATGTTCTAAGCTGTGAGTTGATTTATAATGTGAAGGGTCTCTCCAAAACTTTGGCACGATGGGAAAATTGACGAAGGGGGTGCCTCTCTTTTAGGGGATGATGTGGCGTTTTGACAATGATGAAGTTGACCGTTTTCTTTTGATTACATTTTTAACCCATTTCACCCATGGCCCAAGCCATGGGAAACATGGGCTTAGGCAGACTTTAACTACCTTCACAGGTCTCCCTGAAAGGATGCTTGGTGCCTGAGATTTTTGCATATGATGAATTAGATCAAAGTGACTAATAAATAGTGTCTGGGTAAGATCTTCAGAACACAGTATATGCATAGTTGCGATATTTTCACGATTCAACAGGCAAGGTCCAAACTGTTAAATAAACTTCAATCAGTGCAAGAAGAAGACAAAGCCTGTGCCGACTCTCCTGGTTGGGCGAGATTGGGTGGGGCATCAGGTCTCTCTCAGTGAAAGACTTACTGACTTGGATGCTTTGGTGGTCAGCCATGGTGGCCTGGAAAACAGAGAGGGAATGCAGTCAAATGGCATCCTTCCCAGGCTGCATTCTCAGCCCCTCCACGTGGGTGCTTTTGTAAGGGCTCCCATGTGGGTGCTTTCATGGTTCTCTGGGAGCTCTGCCCTCCTCTGCTGGGAATGTCCACATGTACTTGTATTCAATAAGCTCCAGCTTCCCATCCCAGCAGCGTGAAGGTACAACTGCCCCAGCCCCTCAACCCATGCCGTCCCCTTGCCCACGTGACTCTGCCTTTGGTACCATCTTGTCCATCTTGTTTGTTTGTCCTCTGTAGTCAGCAGCGTGCAGCTCAGAGTAGAGGCTGGGGAAGAAGGGAAAAGAAAAAATACTGGGGAACTGGGTTTGGGTGGGGCACTCAAGGATATCAGCTGACAGCAGGGTCTCTGGAGTCAGAGCTGGGACAAGCTGGACTGAACCGTATGCTTGGACCATACTCTTCTCCAGCTTCAGTGTACTCATATGTAAAAAGAGAGTGATGACAGCGTTGGCTCACTTGCTGTGAGGATGATAGGGGACAATATAGTGGGTCAAACAATATAAAAATGGGACCCAGGAAAATGGCAGTTTCACAGGGTACAACATAACACAAGAAGCACTCAGCAAAATCCCAGGCACTTAGCGAAACCACTCAGTATCAGCGATTTCTCTTCTTCTTTCTCATGCTTATTTTTATTTTCCATCTTCCCAACACTTCTGGATGAGAAAAGTCTAATATAGTCCTGGGATTAGTGAAAAAAAAACCCTCAGGTATTCAACTAACATCAATTTAAAGCATAGAGTAAAAAAAAAAAGCACAGTGATTTAATCAAAAGCAACTCAGTGTAATTCACACGTAGGATTCATAGGCTTCCTTTGAAAGCCTAGGAGGACACAAGGGAGATGTGGGCCCACCCTGTGGCCAGTCTCCATGAGTGAAGCTCACTGGATCTGGCTGGAGATGTTCATTATACACTGGGTATTTAAAAGCTCACAAGCCAGATGATTCTCAGTGCTGTCGGGGTAACAAGAGCCTAATTTGGATTTTTTTTTTTTGCCTATAAAGAGAATGCCTAGATGATTGGTTCCACCCTCTTTAATTGTTCCTATATATTTTACTCAAAATAAAAGGACTACAGTGAGATGATGCTCTGGCCACCTGTGCCAGGGAGAAGGTGGCACCCCGTGTTGGATCCTCAAGTGAAATATTGCTTTTGATGGGGCCTGGGGATAACTGGCGAAGACTGTAAAAATGACTGGATTGGAACAATTTGCAAGGCTTCCCTGGAGAAGGGTCTGCTTACCCTGCCCCTTGTTTTGCATTCCCCTCACTCAAGCTCTTATTGTTTCTGTTTTGAATTGTTCAATCGCCTCTGAAAGCCTTCAGTCTTCTTCCTGCAGTATAAGGTGGAAATCACTCTAGCAATGATTGTCATGGTCTCACCTCTGCTCAGAAACCCAATAGGGCCAGTTTCCCACAGCCTGGTGAATGTAATTTTGTATCTGCCACTACGAAACTGTGAAACTGTGTGATATGGTTTGGTTCTTTGTCCTCACCCAAATCTCATCTCGAAGTATAATCCCATGTTGAGGGAGGCACCCGATGGGAGGTGGTTGGATCGTGGGAGGGTTTCCTCCATGCTGTTCTCGTGATACTGAGTGAGTTCTCATGAGAGCTGATGGTTGTAAAGTGTGGCACTTCCTCATTCTCATTCTTTCTCTCTCCTGCTGCCTTGTAGGATGTGCCAGCTTCCCCTTTGCCTCCCACCATCACTGTAAGTTTCCTGAGGTCTCTCTAGCCATGTGGAACTGTGAGTCAACTCTTCTGTTATGTCACCCAGTCTCAGGTAGTATCTTTATAGCAGTGTGAGAAAGGACTAAGATACTGTGTTTCATTGATCATGGTTTGGTAGGCCCAAACTAAGATTTGCATGTTTACTTAAAGAAGGCAAATGACTCTGTGATTTGCCTGGGACTGGTTTTAGCACTGAAAGTCCCACATCTGGGAAACCCCTCAGTCCCAGGAAAACCAGGATGGCTAGTCACTCTAGGTTAAAGAGAAAAGCATCTGGCTGGGCATGGTGACTCACCTGTAATCTCAGCACTTTGGGAGACTGAAGTGGGCAGATCGCCTGAGGTCAGGAGTTCAAGACCAGCATGGCCAATAAGGTAAAACCCCATCTCTACTAAAACTACAAAAATCAGCTAGGCATGGTGGCACACACCTGTAATCTGCTACTTGGGAGGCTGAGGCAGGAAGATCACTTGAACCCAGGAGATGGAGGTTTCAGTGAGCTGAGATGGTGCCACTGCACTCTAGCCTGGGTGATAGAATGAGACTCCGTCTCAAAAAAACAAGCAAAAAAAGCATCTTACACCTTTAAATTTGAAGTGGAAGAAAAAAAGTAAAAAAAAGTGAGGTTTAAAAAACATGGTCAGGTGCAGAGCATTCTACAGAATCAGGTACAACTGATTATTTGTGGACAGTCTTTACAGGATAGATCAAAATTCCAACAGCAAGTGAATTGTTCTAGTGTGAACCAGAATGAAATTTCATTTTGATTGTGAAATAAGTGATAAGAGAAATTGTGTTCTGTCCCCTCCCTGGCTCCCTCTAACTAGATTTTCTTTCTTTTTCAAAGAAACAGAGTCTTGCTCTGTTGCCCAGGTGGGAGTGCAGTGTCATGACTATAGCTCATCGCAGTCCCCAACTCCTGGGTTCAAGTGATCCTCCTGCCTCAGCATCTCGAATACCTGGTGCCACAGGTGTGCATTACCATACTGGCTAAATTTTTTTTTCTTTTTTCTTTTTGTAGAGACAGGGTCTTAGTATGTTTTACAGGCTGGTCTGGAACTCCTCAGCTCAGGCAATCTTTCCACCTCAGCCTCCCAAGGTGTTAGGATTACAGGCGTGAGCCACTGTTATTTCTTTTTCTTTTTTTGTAAAGCTGTGAGCGTGCCCTGCAAGGTGCATTCCCTTTGATAGCAGCTCTGAAAGTCAGGTCCTAGGGATGGGCAAAGGAGTCTTTTGACCAAGGTTGGCGTCCCCACTTGGGCACCCAAAGCAAGCCAGTTTCTGGATAAGCGGCTGCAACTGCATGGCAGGTTCCCCCTCGCCATCCCCTGGGGGCACCCCAGCCTTGGATCATCTAACTTGGGGCAACTGAATATAGAGAGAAACAGCTCAGTTCATGCCTAGACTTTTCCTTTTCAAATCTTTCAATTAATACTGTCTTCTAAAGTTAACATGTAGATATAAGTCATTACTGCATCATGAATATGTATTCCATTGTTGATAAAGCGTTCTGTCTTTCTCTCTCTTTGTGAAAACTGAATCTCTGGGGAATTTGAGCCCATGAAGATTTGCAGTGCAGGTGAGGGAGTGTGCAGCAGTGGCCACCTCCAGCTTTAAGTCCCACGGTTGCTATGGCTGCTGCTCCCAGGGGCTTGTCTGGGAGATGCAATCTTTCACATCAAAGTAGAATTCACAGTCACTGCACACCAGCCCCTCATTCTAACTCCAGCCACCTCAAGAGTTTCTCCAAAGCTGCAGAAAGTGTACGTCTTCCCTCCCCAGCACTGGCCTCCTTAAGAATTGATCTTTGAGACTGCGTGTTCAGCAATGTCTTCAGTTTTGTTTGGTTAAACATGGAAAAATGTTCCTTTAGATAGAAGCAGCTCCCCGTTTATTTCTGAGCACCCTGTCTCTGACGTAATGCCACTTGGTTTACGGCCTCATTGCTCTGCATTTCGAGTTGAGTAATGCCTGCTGGTGCAGGAGGCACCTCCTACATAACCACAGGAAGGGGAATCATCCAGGCAAGGCTTCTAGGCATCTGTTGGGAAATTGCTTCCTTTGTGCCAGACAAATGAATGTTTTTCATATTTCTCACAAAAGGAAAAGGGTTGCATGGCGGAGGTTAACGTAATAATCCTCTCTTATTACAGTGATTTATGTGTGCATAACTTCAGCAGCAGAACGTCATCGAGGAGGTCTTTAATTGGCAGACTTCAGGAACCACAGAGGGAGATGACAGAGTGAGCTCTGCAGAAATCGGAGTGTCGGCTGCCATTCCCAGCTCATCCCCACAGAGGAGGTCTAAATAAATCTCCGGGGGAAGGCAGTCAATTTTTAAACTTTTTATTAACCTGATCTCGGCTAATGAAATACAAAAAGGAGGCGATGATCTTCACCTTCAGATGATTTGAATCTCATGATGCAGCAAATGACTGCCTAGGTTTCTTGAGAGGATGAAACACAAGTCCTCTGGCAATTTTCATTCAAAGACAACAATACTGCAATTTGCAGCCTTTATGACTTCAATGAGTCACTTGGTCTCAGCTTGCCACAAAGAATATAATCATTTATTTTTAGGCATGTCAAAAATGTATTTTCTTTTGTGATTCTGAGCCCTCGGATAGAGGTGTTGTTCTTAAATGACATCGTTGCTGCTTCGGTGAGGTGATGGGTTTCGGATAAGAGTCTTTCCCCTCTCAGAACATTGCTCACTGCCTGGGAGGTCAGGCATGCAATGGAACAGAGGGACTTCTTTCACAGTACTGGCCTCCTAATATCTGTGTCACTCTTAGGAATGCTGTGGCCTTTCCAAAATCATGATTAACAACTTTGGAAACATCTGTGTTTACATGGCCTCAGAGACAACGTCAGCCTTTCTAGGCATTAAACTCCAGCACCTGTGATTTGGTGAATCCTAAATTGTGGGCCAAGAACTTCCATAGGTCACTAGGTTTTTGCAAGAGGACTGAGCATTTTCTATGCTTGCATTTATTTTCCAAGCCACAGTATACCAAAAATACAATGTTTTTAAGTTAGCTACCCCCAGAAGCAGACCCTATTACAATAATTGGAGTGCAACTTGTTTCTTTCAGTGGTGGTTGCAGGATGCACTGGTAGGGGATGAGGAATGGAGGTGTGATGGTTAATTTTATGTGCCATCTTTGCTGGGCCATGGTGCCTAGATACTTAGTCAAAATCTTTATGGATGATTTTGGATGAGAGTAACATGTGCATCGGTAGACTTCAAGTAAAGCTAATTGCCCTCCATAAAGTGGGCATCCAATTATTTGAAAGACTGAATAGAACAAAAGACTGACCTCCCTCAAGCCAGAGACAATTCTTCAGCAGACAACCTTCCATCTGGAATGGCAATATCGGCTCTTTCTTGAGGGGAGAGTCCCCAGCCTGTAGGGCTGACTAGCAGATTTTGGACTAGCATTTCAGCTAAAAGGCCATATGTAATAAGTTATGAAAATATACAGGCTGTGAGTAAATCCTAATGTTGGGCAGTTGTGAAAGGATATATATAGTATATTTAATTAGTTACTTTCTTTCTCTTGCGGCATAAATGATCACAAAATATTGTGGTTCAACAGACCATTAATAAAAGTAGATAATTTATCAAACACCTAACTTAAGTAATCATGTTGAACAAAGAAGATTTATTTTTATTATTAATTAAACATGTATTGTTTGGAATTCTTTTTGTTTCCCCCTCAGAACCAGAGGAGGAAAACAGAGCTTCAGTCCTGAGGGAGAAAAACAAGAGGTTGGAATGAGTTAAACACGTTTCCACAGCCTTACCTTTGAGAAGTTTCCTTTCTTAAAATTGCTCCCTCATATCCTTCTCATGTTTTCTGTTGTGGTCTTCTCTCAGCCCTCGTAGGGCAGGAAAGAGTTCCTAGAGAGAGAAGACAAAGACGGTGTGTGTTTCAAAAGAAGCCCTAAGCTGAAGACTGAAGAACCGAATGTGCCACATGCAAGGGAACCGGAGACAATGAAAATCTTGTCAAGTAAGTTGGTTGCTCAAACTTGGTCTTGACATGATGAAGGTTCCGTGCTGATGATTTGCTAATCACAGAAAACAAATGAAACCTAATGGCCATGTAGGGCCTTTATTAAAGGATGATTTAATGGAAACACTACTTCAGAAAAAGGTTTCAGTCACCGACTGACCTCCAACAGATGGTTACACTCTGGGTTTAAGTGTCAATGAGATTAACAATCTGCATTTTTAACAGAATGATTTGTCTTCTGACAAGGAAAGTTGACAAACTTCTCTGCATATAGGCGATGAAGGTGATTTGATCTAAACACTTTGTACCAAGAAGACAATGTTTTCTATGCAAACAATGAAGTGACTAAGCTCTGTTAGCGTTTTCTGCTTGGATTTCTTGGGGGTACCCAGCGGCATGTCAGGACTTCTGTCTCGGGATTGGAGTCGCCCCGAAAAGCTTCTGAGATGCTCTCTCCACCTGGTCTGTCCCCATGGGAGGCCAGTTCCAGGTGTTACCATCTTTGCCTCACGCTGGGATTGCTGCTCTTTCTTTCTGAACTCTCAGGATTCTGTGATGCTTGTGCCCGAAGCTCGCGTCACAGTGAAACACCACGGGGGCTTGGGGCACCCGGACCACTGCTTTGCAAAGGAGGGGCTTTCTGCGGAAGTGCCTTCTCCATGAGCAGTGCGGATAAGTAGGGGTCCCTGGACTTGGAGACCAAGGCAGGGCCCCTTGGTGTGTGGCCCATATCGAAGGGGGGCAGTGAGCTCACGGAGCAGGGGAACGTTCTGCTGACACCCTCCTGGAGGGTCTCAGACCCATTTTTCTGGGGTCCACCGACCCCCGCCACACCTCTTCAGACTGAGTCTCCAGCCCGATTGGACCCCACCTCGGCCCAAGCCTTCGAAGCCGTCTGGGTTGCAATGATGAGGGCAGTCCCGAGTGCCCACCTCACGACGTGAAGCCCCCTCCTCCTGCAACCGATCCGATCAGGAAAGCCGGCTCAAAGAAGTTCGGAGGTCAGAACTGTCCGGCTTCTGGGCTGCTTGTGGCAGCCTCCTTCCCAGGACTGTCCCGGGCACCGCCTCCAGCATTGTCCTGTTTGGCTGTGGCGGTAGAGCGGAGACACTGGGGCAGACTATCCGGGACCGCCAATGCGCATGCGCAGGCGGGGCGTCACAAGCGCGAGCGCTTCGCCGGGCTCGCGTCACGGTGTCCTGGGGAACCGTCTGAGCGGCTTGAGAAAGCAGGGGCCCATTGTGCCAGTGCCTCACCGTTGGGCGACGGCCCCCTTTTCATGGCGATCGTCGCCACGGTCCCATGATTTCCGGAATCCGGCTTGGCGGAACGAGGCTGACAAAACATCCAGCGGAGCTTCAGGGATGCCCAGGGCGATGGATCCGCAAGGATTCCCTAGGTGCTTCAGGCCTGTCCAGATGGTGTTGGGGTGCGTCTCCTTGAAAGCTGTGCCTACTGGGATTTGCAGGTAAGGTCAGCCTATGCGCTGCAGAGCTACTCTATCCCCGAGGGGCTTCCCGGAAGAGAGCAGAACCCCACAGCCTCAGGGGCTGCCTGTTAGTGTTGGATTTCTCCGCGTAGCTTAGTGTGTGTGTGTGTGTGTGTGTGTGTGTGTGTGTGTTTGTGTGTGTACATCTGTGTGTCTGTATGTCTCCGTGTGTGTTCATGTGCTGTGTGCTTGATAAGGAGTGTGGCCATGCACTCCAGCGCGGTTTCTCTGTAGTCTGCCTAGGATCTGGTGCACGTGTTTCCTTGGCCCAGCTTAGGGGCTGTGGGACCCCGCGTTCGTTATGTTGCTCCGGATTTCCCTAGGTGCTTCAGGCCTGCCCAGATGGTGTTGGGGTGGGTCTCAGACCCATGTTTCTGGGGTCCACCGACCCCCACCACACCACATCAGACTGAGTTTCCAGCCCTATTGGACTCCACTTAGGCCCAGGCCATCGGGGTTGCAATGATGAGGGCAGTCCCGAGTGCCCACCTCACGACGTGAAGCCCCCTCCTCCTCCAACCGATCCGATCAGGAAAGCCGGCTCAAAGAGGTTCGGAGGTCAGAACTGTCCGGCTTCTGGGCTGCTTGTGGCAGCCTCCTTTCCAGGACTGCCCCGGGCACCGCCTCCAGCATTGTCCTGTTTGGCTGTGGCGGGAGAGCGGAGACACTGGGGCGGACCATCCGGGACCGCCAATGCGCATGCGCAGGCGGGGCGTCACAAGCGCGAGCGCTTCGCCGGGCTCGCGTCACAGTGACGGCCACCGTGTCCTGGGAAACCGTCTGAGCGGCTTGAGAAAGCAGGGGCCCACTGCGCCAGTGCCTCACCGTTGGGCGACGGTTCCCCCTTTCACGGCGACCGTCGCCACGGGCCCATAATTTCCGGAATCAGGCTTGGCAGAACCAGACTGAGAAACCGTCCAGCCGAGCTTCAGGGATGCCCAGGGCGATGGATCCCCAAGGAGTCCCTAGGTGTTTCAGGCCTGCCCAGATGATGCTGGGGTGCGTCTCCTTGAAAGCTGTGCCTACTGGGATTTGCAGGTAAGGTCAGCTTGTGTGTTGCAGAACTACACTCTATCCCCGAGGGGCTTCCCGGAAGAGAGCAGAACCCCACAGCCTCAGGGGCTTCCTGTTACTGTTTGCTTTCTCCGCGTGGCTTCGTCTGTGTGTGCGTGTGTGTGTGTGTCTGTGTGTGTGTTTGTGTGTGTGCATGTGTGTGTCTGTATGTCTCCGTGTGTGTTCACGTATGTGTGCGTGTGCTAGCGCTGTGTGCTTGACAAGGAGTGTGGCCATGCACTCCAGCGCGGTTTCTCTGTAGTCCGCCTACGTTCTGGTGCACGTGTGTCCTTGGCCCAGCTTAGGGGCTGTGGGTCCCCGCGTTTGTTATGTTGCTCCTGGTTTCTAAACCTCAGTGTCATGGGGGTCTGACTTTTGCCCCGGGGACTCCTAATCACCTGCCCATCTCGAGGGGTCACTCCTCCAGAAAGAAGATGAGCACAGCACACCCAAAACCAAACGCTTCCAGGGGCCCTTGGTCCTGCGGCACATCTAGGGCTGGCCCCGTCCTCAGGACCCCTTGAGGGACTAAGCTGGTGTCCTTCAGCTGATGTGCATTTGACCTACTGAGGATTCTTGTTAAAAGACAGATTGTCATTCTTGCGTTGGAGTGAGGCTGTGATTCTGTGATTCTGGTAGGCACTCAGAAATGCCAGGGGATGCCAGTGCTTATGGGTTATGATTGCTGTTTCCAGGAGCAAATCTCTGTTTTCTTCTTGGAGGTAAGATTTGTAGATATAGATTCTGCATTTAAAGGCCTCTTCTGAGTATAGTCTTTGTTTTTCTTCCTAATTACTTTGATAAGATAATTAAAACAGTCATTGGCAATATAGATTGAAACAGATAGATAGTTTCTAAATGAAATTTATTTTGAAAGACTCGATTAGTTAGTTGACTCTTCCCTATTAGGGGTAGATTAAATTGTATGCAGATAGCCATGGGATGAAATCCCAGTGGGCTTGGTATTACGAATCGCAGTCATGTAAGAAAGCATTAATATATTTATCATTCCATGTCTTTCTGCCAAGAATCGTTTGGTACCAAATCTACTTGGGAATGTTCCTTGATCTCAGCTGTCTGAGTAATTTTTGGGAGCAGCGCCTGCTTTCTCTTCCAGTCTCTAAGGAACAGTGGTCTGCCTATGGGAACTGCAACATCTATACAGAGGCTGTGCTGTGATTGGTGGAGATTTCTAACATATTGGCTGCAAACACTCAGGTACCTACAGTATTTGTAGACATCTGTATGCATTCCTTGAAATGGTAAATATATTCTGAACTACAGAACAGGAATTGCACCTGGATTACTTTAAAATGATCTTTCCTGTGGCATTTTAATTGGTTTTACCTTAACCCAGGGCTTAGAAATGTGAGACCTTTTCCTTCTGCTCTTCTTCTGTTCCTGAAAAATTATTACTTTCCGTAAACACGAATGCACCTGCATCCATGTGAGCAAAGAATGTTTGTAGTATGATCCCAGGATTAGCACTTCAGCTATAGAAGTCATGTGTGATAACTTAGGAAAACTGACATGCTCTGAGGAAATCCTCATGATGGACATTTACAAAAGTATGTGTAAAGTATACTTAATTTGTTACTTTTTCTTTCCCGTGGTATAAATGGTCACAAAATGCAGTGGTCCAATATAGTATTAATGAGGAAAAGGTAAGTTTTCAAGCACCTTACTTTGGCAATCATGTTTAACAGAGGACATTTATTTTTATCCATCATTAAACATTAGCTATTGTTTGGATTTTTCTTTTCCAGAGAAGCAGAAGAGGAAAAACCTTCGTTCTTGAGGGAAGAAAACATGAGGTTGGAATAAGTTAAACACGTTTCCACAGTCTTTCCTTTGAGAAGTTTTCTTTCCTCAAATTGTTCCCTCATATCCTTCTCATGTTTTCTGTTGTTTTTTTTTCTCAGCCCTTGTATGGCAGGAAAGAGTTCCTAGAGAGAGAAGACAAAGACGGTCTGTGTTTCAAAAGAAGCCCTCAGCTGAAGATTCAAGAACCGAATGTGCCACATGCAAGGAAACTGGAGACAATGAAAATCTTGTCAAGTAAGCTGGTTGCTCAAACTGGGTCTTGACGAGATGCAGGTTCCGTGTTGATGATTTGCTAATCACAGAAAACAAGTGAAACCTAATGGCTGTGTAGGGCCTTTATTAAAGGATGATTTAAGGGAAACCCTACTTCAAAAAAGGTTTCAGCCACTGATTGACCTCCAGAAGATGGTTACACTCTGGGTTTAAGTGTCAAGATGAACAATCTGCATTTTTAACAGAATGAATGATTTGTCTTTTGACAAGGAAAGTTGACAAACTTCTTTATATCCAGGCGATGAAGGTTATCTGATCTAAACACTTTCTACCAAGATGATATTTTCTATCCAGACAATAAGGAGACTAAGCTCTGTGAGTATTTTGTGCTTGGCTTTCTTGGGGGTGCTCAGCAGCATGCCAGGACATCCGTCTCGGGATGGGAATCGCCCCGAAAAGCTTCTGAGATGCTCTCTCCACCTGGTCGGTCCCCATGCGAGACCAGTTCCCGGTCTTACCAACGTTGCCTCACCCTGGGATTGCTGCTCTTTCTTTCTGAACTCTCAGGATCCTGCAGTTATTTTGGACGGGGCTAACATCACAGTGACCGCCCCCAGGGTTTGGGGCACCATCTCAGCGGTTTTGGAAAGGAGGGGCTTTCTGTAGTAATGCCTTCTTCATCAGCAGTGCTGAGATGCAGGGGTCCCTGGACTTGAAGACCCAGGCAGAGCCCCTTGGTGTGTGTCCCATATCGAAGGGGAGCAGTGAGCTCATGGAGCAGGGGAATGTTCTGCTGACACCCTCCTTGAGGGTCTCAGACCCATGTTTCTGGGGTCCACAGACCCCCACCACACCTCATCAGACTGAGTCTCCAGCCCGATTGGACCCCACCTCGTCCCAAGCCTGCCAAGCCATCCGGGATGCAATGGTGAGGGCAGTCCGGAGTGCCCACCTCAGGATCTGAATCGCCCTCCTCCTCCATCTGATCAGATCAGGAAAGCCGTCTCAAAGAGGTAGTACGGTGGTCAGAAGTGTCTAGCTCCTCTGCTGCTTGTGACAGGCAGCCTCCTTCCCTGGGACTACCCTGGGCACCACCTCCATCATTGTACTGTGTGCCTGCCGCGGGAGAGTGCAGACCCTGCAGTCGGCCATCCTGGACCGCCAATGCACATGCACAGGTGGGTTGTCACTAGGGCAAGCACTCTGCCGGGGCTGGCGTCACAATGACCGCCCCCGTGTCCTGGGGAACCGTCCGAGCGGCTTGAGAAAGCAGGGGCCCACTGCGGCAGTGCATCACCATTGGGCGAATGCTCCCCCCTCACAGCGATTGTCACCAAGGTCCGGCGATTTCCCGAGTTCAGCTTGGCTGAACCAGGGTGAAAAAACCTTCAGCGGAGCTTCAGGGATGCCCTGTATGATGGATCCCCAAGGATCCCCTAGATGCTTCAGGCCTGCCCAGATGGAGTTGGGGTGCGTCTCCTGGAAAGCTGTCCCTACTGAGATTTGCAGGTAAGGTCAGTCTGTGTGCTGCGGGGCTGCCCTATCCCCGAGGGGCTTCCAGGAAGAGAGCAGAACCCCACTGCCTCAGGAGCTGCCTGTGACTGTTGGATGATTTCTCCATGTGTCTTTCTGTGTGTGTGTGTGTGTGTGTGTGTGCGCGTACGCGCACATGTGCCTGCGTCTTTCTTTCTGCCTTTTACGGACAGCAGTGCTGAGAAGCAAGGGTCCCTG
>CM052668.1:17010469-17025922 GCA_028533165.1 Leontopithecus rosalia
GCCTTGCTGTGTGGCCCTGGCTGAGTGGCTTGGTCATGTAGACCACACGAACAGGATTGATAGCAGCACGTACCACTGAAGGCTGTTTGGATTCAATGAGCTTCTGCTTGGAGGCAGAGACTGGGAAAAGGGTGAGTGCCTGGTCAGATATCTTGGCTGTTGTTAGGATTCTGTTTGAGGGTGTAAGGGTGTAGAGAAAAGTTTCTGAGAGGCTTCTAAGTGAATTCACCTTTGAGAGCTGGTATCTTGCTGATCCTTTCTTTCCCCTCAAACCTGAAGGACGCGTCCTATCCTCTGGCTTGGTTGTTTGCATCAGCTCATGTCCTGATTGGTGCCTGATGCTGTGTGCCTTTGCACATAAGCTGCCCAGGGAAGTTGGGCTTGGTGTGTTGACCTGCGGCAGCCAGCCAGTAAAACGAGTTCCATATCCACCACTAGTCACAGGCTGGTGCAGTGGCCCAGCCTGTGACTAGTGGTGGATATGGAACTCTCTAGTGGTGGATAAATACTCTCTTGGGAGTATTTGTGCAAATGAACGGCCCTGCCTCTACTTTTTCCTTACCTTGGGTAGCTCTTGGTGGGTGGGCTGGCATGGGAAATGAAGGGCAGCCCTCTGTGCCTGGATTTGAGAGATGGTGCAGCTGTCTCTGTCAGGTTGTGGGCCTGAGTCAATTATTTCTATCTATGCTGAACCCAACAACTAGATTTGGTCTGGGACAGCTGGCACCATTCCCTGCATCCTGGAAGATTATCAGTTTTTTCCAGTTGTCATGCTCAGCGAGGTCTTGGCTAGGCAGGGGCCCTGATGTGTCTGTCTTCACTATAGCTTCAAACAACAGGATAGGGGGGAGATGGCGCTATAGGAGCAACCCAGGATTGCAGCTCTCAGTGAAAGCACAGAGGGTGAGTGGACACCACATTTCCAGACAGATCTTTACTGCCCACAGACCAGGAAATTCCCAGGTGTAGGAGCCCCATGGGACGCCAGTACAGCTGTTACAGTTGGCATAGCCGTTTCGGCCAGTGACGCAGCACAGCAGCACTCCGTAAAAAATACACTGGTCTGGTTTCCCTGTTAAACCAGCAATTTGAGATTTGGGAAGGCAGTTTAGCACATTCATCAATTAAACAGGACATAAACAGGAAGCCAGGCCAGGAGATGCCTGGGCAGCGATGTTTGAGCCGATGCAGTGGGTCACTGCACAGGAAATCACACAGATCCCAGTGCCCTTTCAGCAGGTGACTGAAACATCTGGGAGAGAGTCAACCATTCAACTTAAAAAAAAAACAAAAGGGCTCTGAGGCAGAAACCAGATGATCAGGTTCTGCGGGTCCCACCCCCACAAAAACAAACAAAACAGCAATTGGAAAATCTTGGGGTTGAGAGTATCACAGCAAGCACAGCTGAACCCAGGACAGTGCAGCTCGGTGGGGGAGGGGCGTCCACCATTACCGAGGCATTCTGCCCCTATGGAGGTATTCTCCTATTGCTGACGCAGCCTGCCATTGCCAAGGCAAACCGCCATAACAGAGAGACTATACCAATACAGAGGCGGGCCACCATCACCATGGTAGTTCTAATCACACCCATATAAACAGGACTACAGGGAATTACACTTGGCAGCAGGGCAAAGCCCATAGCAACAGGGCGGAACCCACCACAGCAGGGCAGAGCCCACGGCAACAGGGCGGAGCCCATGGCAGCAGACTGGAGCCTACAGCAGCAGGGCAGAGCCTCGGCAGGCAGTTAGTGACTAGACTGCCTCCTTGCTGGGCAGGACAGTGCAATGGATACTCATAAATAAAGCCCTAACTCCCCACGACAGAGCACCTGAGGTAAAAAAGGGGATTTATGAGTTCTGCTGCAGCAGACTTAAATGTGCCTGCCTAGCAGCCCTGAATGAACAATGGAGCTCACAGCTCAGCACTTGAGCTCCTATAAAGTACAGACTATCTCCTCAAGCAGCTCCCTGACCCCCGTATATCCAAAGAGTAACCTCACAAAGGACTGATCAGACTGATATTTGGTGGGCATCATTCTGGAACAAAGATAGCAAAAGAAGAAACTGGTAGCATCCCTTACTGTTCTGCAGCTGCTACAGGTGTACCCCAGGCAAGCAGGGCCTGAAGAGGACCACAGCAGTCCTACAGCAGAGGGGCTAGACTCTTAGAAGAAAAACTAAGAAACAGAAATACTTCATCATTCACAATCTGGGAGTCCATTCAGAGACCCAATCAAAAAGTCAGCAACTAATCAGACGACAGGTGGATAAATCCACAAAGATGGGAAGAAACCAGCACAAAAAGGAGGAAAACACCTGAAACTGGAACACCTCGCCTCCTACAAGGGAACACAATCCCTCACCAGCAAGGGAACAAAGCTGGACAAAGAATGAGTGTGACAAAACGACAGAATCAGACTTCAGAAGGTGAGTAATGAGAAACTTCTGTGAGCTAAAAGAACACGTTTTAACTCAATGCAAAGAAACTAAGAACCTTGAAAAAAGACTCGAGGAAATGATAACAAGAATGGACAATTTAGAGAGGAATATGAGTGAATTGATGGAGCTGAAAAACTACTGGAAGTCCTAGCCAGAGCAATCAGGCAAGAAAAAGATTAGAGGCTATTCAAATAGGAAAGGAGGAAGTCAAATTGTCTCTATTTGCAGACGACATGATTGTATGTCTACAAGACCCCATCGTCTCAGCCCAAAATCTCATGAAACTGGTAAACAACTTCAGCAAAGTCTCAGGATACAAAATCAATGTGCAAAAATCACAAGCTCTCCTATACACCAATAACAGACTGAAGGAGAGCCAAATCAAGAACAAACTACCATTCACAATTGCTACAAAGAGAATAAAATACCTAGGAATACAACTAACAAGGAACTTAAAGCACCTCTTCAAGGAGAACTACAAACCACTGCTCAACAAAGTAAGAGAGGACAGAAACAGATGGAGAAACATTCCATGTTTATGGTTATGAAGAATCAATATCGTGAAAATGGCCATAGTGCCCAAAGTAATTTACAGAATCAACACTATCTTCATCAAGCTACCAATGACCTTCTTCACAGAACTGGAGAAAACCACCTTAAACTTCATATGGAACCAAAAGCGGGCCCGCATAGCCAAGTCAATTCTAAGCAAAAAGAACACAGAGGGAGGCATCACACTACCGGACTTCAAACTATACTACAAGGCTACGGTAATCAAAACAGCACGGTACTGGTACCAAAACAGAGATATAGACCATTGGAACAGAACAAAGGTATTGGAGTCAACACAACATACCTACTACCATACGATCTTTGATAAACCTGACAAAAACAAGCAATGGGGAAAGGATTCCTTGTATAATAAATGGGTGTTGGGAAAACTGGCTAGCCATGTGCAGGAAGCAGAAACTGGACCCCTTCCTGACACCTTACGCTAAAATTAACTCCAGTTGGATTAAAGACTTAAACATAAGACCTGGCACCATAAAAACCCTAGAAGAAAATCTAGGCAAAACCATTCAGGACATAGGAGTAGGCAAGGACTTCATGATCAAAACACCAAAAGCATTGGCAACAAAAGCTAAAACAGACAAATGGGACCTAATCAAACCCCACAGCTTCTGCACAGCAAAAGAAACGGTCACTAGAGTGAATCGGCAACGAACAGAATGGGAAAACATTTTTGCAGTTTACCCATCTGACAAAGGGCTGATATCCAGAATTTACAAAGAACTCAAACAGATTTACAAGAAAAAAGACAAACAAGCCCATTCAAAAATGGGCAAAGGATATGAATGGACACTTTACAAAAGAAGACATATACAAGGCCAACAAACAAATGAAAAAATGCTCATCATCACTGGTCATCAGAGAGACGCAAATCAAAACCACATTGAGATATCATCTCACACCAGTTAGAATGGCGTTCATTAAAAGATCTGGAGACAACAGATGCTGGAGAGGATGTGGAGAAAGAGGTACACTTTAACACTGCTGGTGGGAGTGTAAATTAGTTCAACCATTGTGGAAGACAGTGACAATTCCTCAAGGACCTAGAAATAGAAATTCCATTTGACCCAGCAATCCCATTACTAGGTATATATCCAAAGGACTATAAATCGTTCTACTATAAGGACACATGCACACGAATGTTCATTGCAGCACTGTTTACAATAGCAAAGACCTGGAACCATCCCAAATGCCCATCGATGATAGACTGGACTGGGAAAATGGGGCACATATACACCACGGAATATTATGCAGCCATCAAAAGCGATGAGTTCCTGTCCTTTGCAGGGACATGGATAAATATGGAGAACATCATTCTCAGCAAACAGATAGAAGAACAAAAAATGGAATACCCCATGTTCTCAATCATACGGGGTGATGAACAGTGAGAACACATGGACACAGGGAAGGGAGTACTACACACTGGGGTCTATTGGGGGGGATAGGAAAGCAGCAGCGCCGGGGGGAGCTGGGGAGGGATAGCAGGTAAAGAAATGCCAGATGTGGGTGAAAGGGAGGAAGACAGCAAATCACACTGCCATGTGTGTACCTATGCAACTATCTTGCATGTCCTACACATGTACCCCAAAACTTAAAATGCAATAAAAACAAACAAACAAACAACAGGATCAGCAGGACACTGTGACACTGCTCAGGAGGGCAAGTCGGGCCAGAATTAGGACTAGCTCATAGATGGAAGCTTCATGTCACAAGCAGACTGTCCTGTTCTCCCAGTGTGGGGACTCAGGAGGCTCCTCAGCTGAAAGGAGCTGCTCTGGGGTCTGGCGTGCCTCTGTTGTTTTTCTGGTACTCCTCCTTTGAAGTTACATATTGAACGGGCTTGTCTTTCCCCCAAGCAATGCTGGGTCTGGTCCAATATCCTATTTTATTTTTTTTGCTGTGACTACTTGAGGTTATAGTTTTGGTCCAACTTTTGATCTGGGCAGAAGCACCAAGAAGTCACTGATGTGATTCTGCCCAGTACCGCCTTGAGACGAATTTCCCGATCAGGTCAGTTCGAGGACGAGGGCACTTCAGACCCTGAAGTGGGCACTCGAGACTGAACTCCCCATTGGATTAGGGAAAGGACAATGTGGGCAGGGATCTAGTACCATGGGACTGGAGATTCTGCATTGGTCTCCAAGCACAGGGACCCCTGCTTCTCAGCACTGCTGTCCGTAAAAGGCAGGAAGAAAGACGCAGACCCATGCACACACACACACCCACACACACACCCACAAACACACACACACAGAGAAAGACACAAGGAGAAATCATCCAACAGTCACAGGCAGCTCCTCAGGCAGTGGGGTTCTGCTTTCTTCCTGGAAGACCCTCGGGGATATAGCAGCCCCGCAGCCAGCACACAGGCTGACCTTACCTGCAAATCTCAGTAGGGACAGCTTTCCAGGAGACGCACCCCAACTCCATCTGGCAGGCCTGAAGCATCTGGGGGATCCTTGGGAATCCATCGCCCTGGGCATCCCCGAAGCTCCGCTGGAGTTTTTTTCACCCTGGTTCCGCCAAGGCAAACTCGGAAAATCGCCGGACCGTGGTGAAGATCGCTGTGAGGGGGAAGCATTCGCCCAACGGTGAGGCACTGGCGCAGTGGCCCCTTGCTTTCTCAAGCCGCCCAGACGGTTCCCCAGGAGACGGGGCCCGTCACTGTGACGCGAGCCCCGGCAGAATGCTCGCCCTAGTGATGCCCCGCCTGCGCATGCGCATTGGCGATCCGGGATGGACGGCCGCAGTGTCTGCGCTCTCCCGCGGCAGGCGCACAGTACTATGCTGGAGGTGCTGCCCACGGCAGTCCCAGGGAAGGAAACTGCCTGCCACAAGCAGCGCAGCAGCTGCACACTTCTGACCACCTTACCTCTTTGAGACGGCTTTCCTGATCTGATCGGCTGGAGGAGGAAGGTGATTCAGATCCTGAGGTGGGCACTCGGGACTGCCGTCACCATTGCATCCCAGACAGCTTGGAAGGCTTGGGCCGAGGTGGGGTCCAATCTGGCTGGAGACTCAGTCTGATGAGGTGTTGCAGGGGTCCGTGGACCCCAGAAACATGAATCTGAGACCCTCCAGGAGGGTGTCAGCAGAACATTCCCCTGCTACATGAGCTCACTGCTCCCCTTTGATATGGGACACACACCAAGGGGCTCTGCCTGGCTCTTAAAGGCCAGGGACCCCTGCTTCTCAGCACTGCTGATGAAGAAGGCATTACCGCAGAAAGCCCCTCCTTAGCAAAACTGCTAAGGAGTGACGGTGCCCCAAACCCCGGTGGCGGTCATTGTGATGCTAGCCCCGGGCACAATAACCCCAGAATCCTGAGAGTTCAGAAAGAAAGAGCAGCAATCCCAGCGTGAGGAAAATTTGGTAACACCTGGAACTGGCCTCCCGTGGGGACCGACCAGGTGGAGAGAGCATCTCAGCAGCTTTTCGGGGCAATTCCAATCCCGAGACGGATGTCCTGGCATGCCGCTTAGTACCCCCAAGAAATCCAAGCAGAAAACGTTAACAGAGCTTAGTCACTTTATTGTTTGCATAGAAAACATCATATTCTTGGCACAAAGTGTTTAGATCAAATCACGTTCATCGCCTGTATGCAGAGAAGTCTGTCAACTTTCTTTGTCAAAACACAAATCATTCATTCTGCTAAAAAGGCAGATTGTTAATCTCATTGACACTTAAACCCAGAGTATAACCATCTGTTGGAGGTCAGTCGGTGGCTGAAACCTTTTTCTGAAGTAGTGTTTCCATTAAACCATACTGTAATGAAGGCCCTACATGGCCATTAGGTTTCACTTGTTTTCTGTGATTAGCAAATCATCAGCACGGAACCTGCATCTCGTCAAGACCAAGTTTGAGCAGCCAACTTACTTGACAAGATTTTCATTGTCTCCAGTTTCCTTGCATGTGGTACATTCGGTTCTTCAATCTTCAGCTGAGGGCTTCTTTTGAAACACAGACTGTCCTTGTCTTCTCTCTCTAGGAACCCTTTCCTGCCATACAAGGGCTGAGAAAAGAAAATAACAGAAAACATGAGAAGGATATGAGGGAGCACTTTGAGGAAAAAAAACTTCTCAAAGGTAAGGCTGTGGAAAGGTGTTTAACATATTCCAACCTCATGTTTTCTTCCCTCAAGAACGAAGGTTTTTTCCTCTTCTGCTTCTCAAGGAAAGAAAAATCCAAACAATAGCTAATGTTTAATGATGGATAAAAATAAATGTCCTCTGTTAAACATGATTGCCAAAGTGAGGTGCTTGAAAACTTATCTTTTCCTCATTAATACTATATCGGACATTTTAATTAATATGACCGATTAATACTATATCGGTCATAAAACTGCATTTTGTGACCATATATACCACGGAAAAGAAAAAATAACAAACTAAATATAATTTACACATACTTTTATAAATGTCCATCATGAGGATTTACTCAGAGCATGTCAGTTTTCCTAAGTTATCACATATGACTTCTATAACTGAAATGCTAACCCTGGGATCATACTACAAACATTGTTTGCTCACATGGATGCAGGTGCATTCCTGTTTACGGAAAGTAATAATTTTTCAGGAACAGAAGAAGAGCAGAAGGAAAAGGTCTCACAGCTTCTAAGCCCTAGTTATGGTAAAACCAATTAAAATGCCACAGGGAAGATCATTTTAAACTAATTCAGGTGCAATTCCTGTCCTGTAGTTCAGAATATATTTACCATTTCAAGGAATGCATACAGATGTTTAAAAATACTGTAGGTACCTGAGTGTTTGCAGCCAATATGTTAGAAATCTCCACCAATCACAGCACAGCCTCTGTATAGATGTTGCAGTTCCTGTAGGCAGACCACTGTTCCTTAGAGACTGGAAGAGAAAGCAGGCGATGCTCCCAAAAATTACTCAGACAACTGAGATCAAAAAACATTCCCAAGCTAGGTTCCGTACCAAACGATTCTCGGCAGAAAGACATGGAACGATAAATACATTAATGCTTTCTTACATGACTGCGATTTCAATCACTCGTAATACCAAGCCAACTGGGATTTCATCCCATGGCTATCTGCATACAATTTAATCTACCCCTAACAGGGAAGAGTCAACTAACTAATGGAGTCTTTCAAAATAAATTTCATTTAGAAACTATGTATCTGTTTCAATCTATATTGCCAATGACTGTTTTAATTATCTTATCAAAGTAATTAGGAAGAAAAACAAAGACTATCCTCAGAAGAGGCCTTTAAATGCAGAGTCTATGTCTACAAATCTTACTTCCAAGAAGAAAACACAGACTTGCTCCTGGAAACAGCAATCATAACCCATGAGCACAGGCATCCACTGAGTGAGTGCCTACCAGAAACGCAGAATCACAGGCTGACTCCAACACAAGAATGACTATCTGTCTTTTAACAAGAATCCTCAGTAGGTCGAATGCACATCAGCTGAAGGACACCAGGGTAGTCCCTCAAGGGGTCCTGAGGTCGGGGCCAGCCCTAGATGTGCCGCAGGACCAAGGGCCCCTGGAAGGGTTTGGTTTTGGGTGTGCTGTGCTCATCTTCATTCTGGAGGAGTGACCCCTCGAGATGGGCAGGTGATTAGGAGTCCCCCGAGTGAAAGCCAGACCCCCACTACACTGAGGCTTTAGAAACCAGGAGCAGAATAACGAACGCGGGGCCCCACAGCCCCTAAGCTGGGCCAAGGACACACGTGCACCAGAACGTAGGCGGACTACAGAGAAACCGCGCTGGAGTGCATGGCCACACTCCTTGTCAAGCACACAGCGCTAGCACACGCACACACGCGTGAACACACACGGAGACATACAAACAGACACACACATGCACACACACACAAACACACACACACACGCACACACAGACGAAGCCACGCGGAGAAATCCAACACTAACAGGCAGCCCCTGAGGCTGTGGAGTTCTGCTCTCTTCCGGGAAGCCCCTCGGGGATACAGTAGCCCTGCAACACACAAGCTGACCTTACCTGCAAATCCCAGTAGGCACAGCTTTCAAGGAGACGCACCCCAACACCATCTGGGCAGGTCTGAAGGACCTAGGGAATCCTTGCGGATCCATCGCCCTGGGCATCCCTGAAGCTCGGCTGGACGGTTTCTCAGTCTAGTTCCGCCAAGCCCGATTCCGGAAATCATGGGACCGTGGCGTCGATCGCCATGAAAGTGGGGGCCGTCGCCCAACGGTGAGGCACTGGCACAATGGGCCCCTGCTTTCTCAAGCCGCTCAGACGGTTCCGCAGGACACGGTGGCCGTCACTGTGACGCGAGCCCGGCGAAGCGCTCGCGCTTGTGTCGCTCCGCCTGCGCATGCGCATTGGCGGTTCCGGATGATCCGCCCCAGTGTCTGGGCTCTCCCGCCACAGCCGCACAGGACAATGCTGGAGGCGGTGCCCGGGGCAGTCCCGGCAATGAGGCTGCCACAAGCAGCAAAGAAGCCGGACAGTTCTGACCTCCGAACCTCTTTGAGCCGGCTTTCCTGATCGGATCGGTTGTAGGAGGAGGGTGCTTCACGTCGTGAAGTGGGCACTCGGGACTACCCTCATCATTGCAACCCGGACGGCTTGGAAGGCTTGGGCCGAGGTGGGGTCCAATCGGGCTGGAGACTCAGTCTGAAGAGGTGTGGCGGGGGTCGGTGGACCCCGGAAACGTGGGTCTGAGACCCTCCAGGAGGGTGTCAGCAGAACATCCCCCTGCTCCGTGAACTCAGTGCCCCCCTTCGATATGGGCCACACACCCAGGGGCCCTACCTTGGTCTCCAAGTCCAGGGACCCGAACTTCTCCTCACTCCTGATGGCGAAGGCACTTCCGCGGAAAGCCCCTCCTTTGCAAAGCTGCTGACACAGTGCCCCAAGTCCCGGTGGCGGTCACTGTGCCGCGAGCTCCGGGCACAAGCATCGCAGGATCCTGAGAGTTCAGAAAGAAAGAGCAGCAATCCGAGCATGAGGAAAATTTGGTAACACCTGGAACTGGCCTCCCGTGGGGACCGACCAGGTGGAGAGAGCATCTCAGCAGCTTTTCGGGGCGATTCCAATCCCGAGACGGATGTCCTGGCATGCCGCTTAGTACCCCCAAGAAATCCAAGCAGAAAACGCTAACAGAACTTAGTCACTTCATTGTTTGCATAGAAAACATCATATTCTTGGCACAAAGTGTTTAGATCAAATCATGTTCATCGCCTGTATGCAGAGAAGTTTGTCAACTTTCCTTGTCAAAAGACAAATCATTCATTCTGTTAAAAAGGCAGATTGTTAATCTCATTGACACTTAAACCCAGAGTGTAACCATCTGTTGGAGGTCAGTCGGTGGCTGAAACCCTTTTCTGAAGTAGTGTTTGCATCCAATCATCCTTTAATAAAGGCCCTCCATGGCCATTAGGTTTCACTTGTTTTCTTTGATTAACAAATCATCAGCACGGAACCTTCATCCCGTCAAGACCAAGTTTGAGCAGCCAACTTACTTGACAAGATTTTCATTGTCTCCAGTTTCCTTGCATGTGGCACATTCGGTTCTTCAATCTTCAGCTGACGGCTTCTTTTGAAACACAGACCGTCTTTCTCTTCTCTCTCTAGGAACTCTTTCCTGCTATACAAGGACTGAGAAAAGAAAACAACAGAAAACATGGGAAGGATATTAGGGAACACTTTGAGGAAAGAAAACTTCTCAAAGGCAAGGCTGTGGAAACGTGTTTAACTTATTCCAACCTCATGTTTTTTTTCCATCAAGAACGAAGGTTTTTTCCTCTTCTGCTTCTCAAGGAAAGAAAAATCCAAACAATAGCTAATGTTTAATTAATGATAAAAATAAATGTCGTCTGCTAAACATGATGGCCAAAGTAAGGTGCTTGAAAACTTATCTTTTCCTCATTAATACTATGTTGGACCACTGCATTTTTGTGACCATTTATACCACAGGAAATAAAAAGTAATAAATTAAATATAATTTATACATACTTTTATAAATGTCCATCATGAGGATTTACTCAGAGCATGTCAGTTTTCTTAAGTTATCACATATGACTTCTATAGCTGAAATGCTAACCCTGGGATCATACTACACACATTCTTTGCTCACATGTATGCAGGTGCCTACGTGTTTATGGAAACTGGTAACTTTTCAGCAACAAAACAAGAGCCACATGAAAAGATCTCGCAGCGCCTAAGTCCGAGTTCAGGTAAAACCAATAGAAATGCCACAGGAAAGATTATTTTAAACTAATTCAGGTGCAATTCCTGTCCTGTAGTTCAGAATATATTTACCATTTCAAGGAATGCACACAGATGTTTAAAAATACTGTAGGTACCTGAGTGTTTGCAGCCAATATGTTAGAAATCTCCACCAATAACAGCACAGCCTCTGTATAGATGTTGCAGTTCCCTTAGGCAGACCACTGTTCCTTAGAGACTGGAAGAGAAAGCTGGCGCTGCTCCCAAAAATTACTCAGACAGCTGAGATCAAGGAACATTCCCAAGCTAGGTTCCGTACCAAACGATTCTCGGCAGAAAGACATGGAACGATAAATATATTAACGCATTCTTACATGACTGCGATTTCAATCACTCGTAATAGCAAGCCAACTGGGATTTCATCCCATGGCTATCTGCATACAATTTAATCTATCCCTAATAAGAAAGAGTCACCTAATGGAGTCTTTCAAAATAAATTTCATTTAGAAACTATGTATCTGTTTCAATCTATATTGCCAATGACTGTTTTAATTATCTTATCAAAGTAATTAGGAAGAAAAACAAAGACTATACTCAGAAGAGGCCTTTAAGTGCAGAGTCTACGTCTACAAATCTTACTTCCAAGAAGAAAACACAGACTTGCTCCTGGAAACAGCAATCATAACCCATAAGCACAGGCATCCCCCTGAGTGCCTACCAGAAACACAGAATCACAGGCTCACTCCAACACAAGAATGACTATCTGTCTTTTAACAAGAATCCTCAATAGGTCGAATGCACATCAGCTGAAGGACACCAGCGTAGTCCCTCAAGGGGTCCTGAGGACGGGGCCAGCCCTAGATGTGCCGCAGGACCAAGGGCCCCTGGAAGGGTTTGGTTTTGGGTGTGCTGTGCTCATCTTCGTTCTGGAGGAGTGACCCCTCGAGATGGGCAGGTGATTAGGAGTCCCCCGGGTGAAAGCCAGACCCCCACGACACTGAGGCTTTAGAAACCAGGAGCAGCATAACGAACGCGGGGCCCCACAGCCCCTAAGCTGGGTCAAGGACACACGTGCACCAGAACGTAGGCGGACTACAGAGAAACCGCGCTGGAGTGCATGGCCACACTCCTTGTCAAGCACACAGCGCTAGCACACGCACACACACGTGAACACACACGGAGACATACAGACACACACATGCACACGCACACACACAGACACACACACACACACGCACACACAGACTAAGCCACGCGGAGAAATCCAACAGTAACAGGCAGCCCCTGAGGCTGTGGGGTTCTGCTCTCTTCCGGGAAGCCCCTCGGGGATACAGTAGCCCTGCAGCGCATAGGCTGACCTTACCTGCAAATCCCAGTAGGCACAGCTTTCAAGGAGACGCACCCCAACACCATCTGGGCAGGTCTGAAGGACCTAGGGAATCCTTGCGGATCCATCGCCCTGGGCATCCCTGAAGCTCCGCTGGACGGCTTCTCAGCCTGGTTCCCCCCAGCCCGATTCCGGAAATCATGGGACCGTGGCGACGATCGCCATGAAAGGGGAGGCCGTCGCCCAACGGTGAGGCACTGGCGCAGTGGGCCCCTGCTTTCTCACGCCGCTCAGATGGTTCCCCAGGACATGGTGGCCGTCACTATGACGCGGGCCTGGCGAAGCACTTGCGCTTGTGACGCCCCGCCTGCGCATGCGCATTGGCGGTCCCGGATAGTCCGCCCCAGTGTCTGGGCTCTCCAGCCACAGCCGCACAGGGCAATGCTGGAGGCGGTGCCCGGGGCAGTCCCGGCAATGAGGCTGCCACAAGCAGCAAAGAAGCCGGACAGTTCTGACCTCCGAACCTCTTTGAGCCGGCTTTCCTGATAGGATCGGTTGAGGAGGAGGGGGCTTCACGTCGTGAAGTGGGCACTCGGGACTACCCTCATCATTGCAACCCGGACGGCTTGGAAGGCTTGGGCGTAGGTGGAGTCCAATCGGGCTGGAGACTCAGTCTGATGAGGTGTGGCGGGGGTCGGTGGACCCCAGAAACGTGGGTCTGAGACTCTCTAGCAGGGTGTCAGCAGAACGTTCCCCTGCTCCATGAGTCCACTGCCCCCCTTCGATATGGGTCACAGACCAAGGTGTCCTGCCTTGGTCTCCAAGTCCAGGAACCCCCGCTTGGAGTCAGCATTGCTGATGGCGAGGGCACTACCGCAGAAAGCCCCGGCTCTGCAAAGCCGCTGAGACAGTGCCCCAAGCCACGGTGGCGGCCACTGTGACACGAGCTCCCGGCACAGGCATCGCAGGATCCTGAGAGTTCAGAAAGAAAGAGCAGCAATCCCAGCGTGAGGCACCCCGCGTACTTCAGGAGGGTGGGCAGAGAGGGCGTTTTGCCCCCGAAACACCGGGCCGGGTCCCCAGGCGGGCCCGCTCTCCATTTCGCTGCACCCCTCTTCTGCCTCCCCGCTTCGCCCACCGATCACTCGCACACCCATGCCCCGCCAGCTTCCCGGCCATCACCGAGTAGCGCCTGGCAGCTCAATATAGACCCGAGACCACTCCCTCCCACAACCCCCCTACCCCGCGGGCAAACGGAAGGGCTGCTTTCTCCAGGCGGGAGGGAGGGCGGGTAGAGATGGGGAGAGGATCCCAGACCGAGAGGGAGGGACGAGTGAAGGAAGGAAAGGACGCAAAGGAGAGAGGGAGCGGGAAGGGAGTGGAGGAGGGACGGAGGGTGGGAGGTAGGGTAGGGACCCAGCACCTAGGTCGTGTGACACTGTCCTCCTGCCTTGGCACCTCCTGCTTGGGGCTTTGAGACATATGTTTGTGTTTGTAACCAGGATGCTGTGATTCCCTTCTTTTGCCTAATATCTGCTCACATAGGAGTCAATAATGTATTGCTGGGCCCAGTATCAAGTTACATTCCTTTTTTGTCATGACCCTCTTCTCAGAAAGCATTGTGACGCACTGTTGAGTCCACAGTCAATGTGATGTGAGCCTCTTTCGTGAACCCTGCCACACGGACCATTGTGACGTTATCTCTGGGGACTCAACTCTTCAAAATCATTGTCTTCTTGCCCCTGCTCTTTGCCCACAGGAGAGGATGGGACTTGTCTCTGGGCCCAGCACCCAGGTGAGATAACTCTGCTATCCTAAATGGGCTACACTTACAAAAGAAAGAGTGACTGGTCACTGGGCCCGGCACACAGGTGATGTAATTTTTCTTGTCTGGATTCTTGCCCGCAGGTATCATCGTTACATACTTTCGGCCTCCTCTGCTGGATGACGTGTGTCTCCTCTTCTACCTGGGAAGCGTCCACCGAGGAGACGGTAACATAGCACCTGACTCGGCACCTACGCGGTGTGTCTCTCGTATTACGCCTTGGCTTTTCCCACTGGGCTGATTGGGACATACGGCTGAGCACAGCCTCTAGGGTATTTAACTATTCTCTTCTTACTTTGTCCTACCCCCAGGAGGTATTGGGATATATTTCTGAGCACTTCACCTAGGTAATGACTCTTTGGGGGGCTTTAAACCCTGATATGGTACGGTGACATGTTTCTGGACCAGCACCTAGGTGATGTTCTTCATTTCTCCTACCTGTTGACTGTTACGGGAAATGAATTCCTTATGGGTGTGAGCCTACAGAAACCTCGATTCTTACCTCCTCAGAAGAAACGACTCCACCGAGGGCCATAAAGCAGGAGAGTTTCCGAGCGGCAGTAAACGTGTATGAAAAAACCATGGAAAAGGAACAGAAGGAAGGAAAGGACGCGTGGCAGAGTGCCAAGTGGATGACTCATAAGGCACACGCAGGATGCGACCTTTTGACTTGGGGTTTTATGTGTTGGAATGCCTCTGGGTGGTGGTTGTTGTTGTTGCTGCTGCTACTGCTGCTGTTGGAGACCGAGTCTCGCCCTATCGCCCAGGCTGGAGTTCAATGGCCGGATCTCGGCTCACCACAACCTCCACCCTCGGGTTCAAGTAATTCTCCTGCCTCAGCCTCCCAAGTAGCTGGGATTACAGGCGCCTGCCACCATGCCCAGCTAATTTTTTGTAATTTTTCTGTCCGACCTCCGCAAGGGGGCCTGTCGCTCAGGTCTCTGTGGCTTCCTAAGTCGTGGTGACTGTTTTGTCCCCCGAGCTCGGCGGGGAAACAGAGACTCCCAGGGATCCGTGGAAAAGCAGCATCGTGTCGGTGCTCTTTCTATCCAGGTTGCACACAGGCCGTATGGGAGACTCTCCGTGTTGCAGGAAACAGGAATCCCTC
>CM052668.1:17026422-17052043 GCA_028533165.1 Leontopithecus rosalia
CCCCCCACCCCCGACCACCCCACAGGGCCCTGGTGTCCCTGTGGTTTCCGGCTTGAGAGGGCGGGCTACCCCGCCCTTGGGCCCCGGAGCTCATGCATATTCAGGAAGGGGTGGGGCCGCCAGGTCTTTATAAGAGCGGCCCTTGGCTGGCGCGGCCGGACTCCTGGCTTGACCTGCCTGCGCTGCGATGCAGAGCAAAGGTTGGCTGAGGCGCACGGGAGCCGCCCGGCCTCTGTGTGCCTGTGTCTGTCTGTGACACTCGGGCCCGGTCTCCCCGCGATGGCTCTCCCCACAGCTCCCGGCAGCCCTCTCTCCGTGGGGGCCCGAGGGCGAGGACGGCGAAAGAGGCTCGTTTGGACTCCGAGCCAAAGGGATGCCCTGCAAGCGTCCTTTGAGCAGAACCGGTTCCCGGGCATGGCCACCAGAGAACAGCTGGCCCAGGCCATCGGCGTTCCGGAGCCCAGGGTCCAGATTTGGTTTCAGAACGAGAGATCGCGCCGGATGAGGCAGCACCGGCGGGAATCCAGGTCCTGGCCTGGGCCACGCGGCCCGCAAGAAGGCCGGCGAAAGCGGACCGCCGTCACCCAGTCCCAGACCGCCGTGCTCCTCCGAGCCTTCGAGCGAGAGCGCTTTCCGGACTTCGCCACCAGGGAGGAACTGGCCAGAGAGACGGGCCTCCCGGAGTCCAGGATTCAGATTTGGTTTCAGAATCGAAGGGCCAGGAATCCAGGCCCGGCTGGCAGGGGACCCGCGGCCGCAGGAGGCTCGTGCAACACGGCCCCTGGCGGATGCGGCTCCTCTGCTCGCTCCACGCCCCCACCGGGGCGTGGGGGGCGGCGCTTCCCGCACCCCAAGTGCCCTGCGCGCCTGGGGCCCTCCCACAGGGGCCCGTCGTGAGCCAGGCAGCAAGGGCCGTGCCCCTGCTCCCGCACGGACAGGCCCCACAGGCAGAAGGAATCTCGCAACCTGCCCCGGCACTCGGGGCACTCGGGGCTTTCGGGTTCGCCGCCCTGGCTCCTTCAGAAGTGGCGCTGCCCCAGCCTCAGAGCCTTCCGGGGCCTCCGCACCCCAGCAGATGCCAGGAGGAGCGGGACCGGCAACACGCCGGCCTGCCGGGGACTTGCTCCGTGGGACAGCTTGGGCCCGCTGAAGCCGACTCACAGGGGCAAGGTATGCTGGTGCCACACAGGGCCCACCAGGATCCCTGGTGTGGCTGGGGCGTCCGGGGAACCCCAAGCCGTGCCACCTCCACCTCCGCAGCCCGCACTCCTGGAGACCTCCGCCTGGCAGGGGCAGATGCCAGCCCTGCAGGCGCCTTCCCACGCTGGGTGGGACCCAGCACCTAGGTCGTGGTACACCTCCTGCCTTAGCACCTCCTGCTTGGGGCTTTGGGACATATGTCTGTGCTCATAACTAGGATGCTGTGATTCTCTTCTCTTGCCTAATATCTGCTCACATAGGAGTCAATAACATAACAGGTGCAATATTTACTCTGTCTCAAAAAAAAAAAAAGAAAATGAAGACAGAGAAAATTATGCATCTTATCAAAATGACTTTTTACCAAAATTGTTTATTCTGAGAATAGTTACAAACTCATACTCAAACATACTTAATTCATTATTTTCTTCCACCTAAAGCTTATATTTAGACTAACAGATGTGTAAATTTAACTCTAGGTAAATTAAAACTAAAAATATCTATGTGTTTGCAAGTGTACAGGCCACATATGAAAAGAAGACTAAGAAATTTTAAAAAGTATTTATCCAGGACTCAGATATGTGTAAATTTTATTTATAAAACTGTATACAATTTTGATTATTACAAAACTGACCCTGTAGTCAATAATTTTACTTTTACATCGTAAAGTAACTATAACTGTAGAATTGTTTGTAATACAAAAGATACATTTTAGAGGTGATGGATGCCTCAGTTAACCTAATGTGATTAAATACTGTATGCCTGTCAGAATATTTATAACATATATACATATATATAACATAAATATGTGCCCACAAAAATTAACAAAAGTTAAATGCAGGAAAAAAAACTACCTACTGGAACAATATTAACTTATTGCAATTTTAACCCACTGGCAAAAAAGATTACTAGAGAACCTTAGTCCATGATTTAACCAAATAGTGTATTCTTTTATCTTTTACCTATACCCTTGAGTAAGGAGGACTAGGTTAAAGTAAATGAAATAAGATGTAATTGAATGTGAAATATTTAAAATGTAAAAAACATTGAATTAAATTCACACCTAATCTAAAATTTTTAGTATGTACTGCATTTTGTTTCATAAAGTACAAATCAGTAAAATAATATACTAATTAATTTTATTTATTTTTGAAACAGCGTCTCACTCTATCACCTAGGCTGGAGTGCAGTTGCACAATCTCAGTTCATTGGTAACCTTCGCCTCCTTGGTTGAAGCGGTTCTTCTGCCTCAGTCTCCCGAGTACCTGAACTACAGGTGTGCCCCACCAAGCACAGCTAATTTTTGTATTTTTAGTAGAGATTGGGTGTTACCACATTGGCCAGGCTGGTCTCAAACTCCTGACCTTGTGATCCACAAGTCCTGGGTCTCCCAAAGTGCTGGAATTACAGGTCTGAGCCACCAGGCAAAGACAATTTAATTTTAACTGAAACAAATAATATTTGTCTCTCAATATAACGCAGAAGAATATTACTCTGGACACCTACCTCATGCATCACTCACTATTGTAAGTTAACCACAAAGAACCTTTTCAGATTTTCATCATGCTCTTTCATAAAAGAGGTCACAGATGTTCACCTACTAAAAAATATCTCTTCTGTCTTTGATGCAGCAACTATTGGTCACATGCTTTCATGTACAAACACAATAGTCATAAAGAAACATGATGGAGTGAGCACAGTGGCTAACACCTGTAATCCCTGTACTTTGGAAGGCTGAGCTGGGTGGATCACCTGAGGTTTCAAGTTTGAGACCAGCCTAGCCAACATGTCAAAACCCCACTTCTACTAAAAATATATTAACACAGCCGGACATAGTGATATGTGCCTGTAATCCCAGCTACTTAAGAGGCTGAGGCAGGAAAATCACTTGAACCCAGGAGGTAGAGGTTGCAGTGAGCTGAGATTGTGCCACTGCACTCCAGCCTCGGTGACAGAGCAAGACTTCATCTCAAAAGAGAAAAAGGAACTAATTTTTTGCCATGAAGTAATTTGAGAATTAGTAACAACTTTGCTTTTCACAAAATCTGTAATCTTTAAAAAAAAAGTATACTTGTAATTACAACTCTCCAAAAAATCTTCTATTTTAAAGTTACATATAATTTTTCTACCAACTTGTTATATTTTCTAAACTCAGAACTCTGATTTAAAGTCTGAAGTGTCAGTGCCTTATGCATGTCTAATGTAAATTCTCTGATATTTACATAACTCAATTTTGAATTATTTTTTCTATTTACTGTATCTGCAAAAATATATTTAATATAAACTCTCTGGTTTTATTTTTATTTATATATATTTATGACTCTCTGAAGTTTTCTAAGCTGTAATTTTTTCCCCAAATTTATTCCATTTGCAAGGTTTTTCTTCTACATAAATTTTCTGATGTTGAACAAAGTTTAAGCAATTGGGTCAGAGTTTGCCTCTGACACAAAATGAGGACAAGATCTGTGTTGTAAGTAAATTTGCTACAACTCTTTGTGTTTATAATGTTTGTCTTCCAAATAAATCCTCTTCAGCACTTTAAAGGCTTCTATTTTCTGAAGAATCTTTTGAGAAACCTGTATTTTTAATGCTTTTATTAAGGATAAACTGATGTAGAGTAAGATTGTGAGCAGATATTAACCACTTTTCTACTTTCTATTTGTACATTTTTTCTCAAGTATAAATGCTTTCCTGTGCAAGAAGGTGTGAGCATGGTTTAAAAGTTTTGCCATATGGTTCATACTTGTAGAAGTTTTCTCTAGTGTGAACCACCTCACCTACAATCAAGTGTGTCAACCATTTAAAGACTTCCTCACTTATTCATATTTCTATGATTTCTCACCAGCACAATTCCTTTTATATTTGAAAATGTTTGAGGTGTTTTTATTGCATTTTAGGTTTTGGGGTACACGTAAAGAACATGCAAGACTGTTGCATGGTTACACACATGGCAGCGTGATTTGCTGCCTTCCTCCCCTTCACCTGTATCTGGCATTTATCCCCATGCTCTCTCCCCCCAACTGCCCACCCGCCGCTGGCCATTCCCTATTACCCCCCGACAGACCCCAGTGTGTGATGCTCCCCTCCCTGTGTCCATGTGTTCTCATTGTTCAACACCCACCTATGAGTGAGAACATGTGTTTTTCTGTTCTTGTGTCAGTTTGCTGAGAATGATGGTTTCCAGGTTCCTCCGTGTCCCTACGAAGGACATGAACTCATCATTTTTGATGGCTGCATAATATTCCATGGTGTATATGTGCCATATTTTCCCTGTCCAGTCTATCATGGATGGGCATTTGGGTTGGTTCCAGGTCTTTACTATTGTAAACAGTGCTGCAATAAACATTTGTGTGCAGGTATCCTTATAGTAGAATGATTTATAATCCTTTGGATATACACCCAGTAATGGGATTGTTGGGTCAAATGGAATTTCTATTTCTAGCATTGCTACTACAACTTTTGGGTTTGTAGAGTTTCTCTCCACTATAAATCATCTTATTTCTGTTAAGAATTGAGGATTAATTAAAGGCTTTACCACATTCTTCACACTTTATGGTTTCTCTCCATTAAGAATTATCATATATATAGTAATGTTTGAGGACTGGTTAAAGACTATTCCACATTCTTCATATTTGTAGGCCTTCTCTCCAGTATGAATTTTTTTATGTGTAGTAAGTGTTGCAGATTGGTTAAAAGCTTTGCCACATCCCTCACATTTGTAGGGTTTCTCTCCAGTATGAATTCTCTTATGTCTAGTAAGATGTGAGGATACTTTAAAGTCTTTGCCACAGTCTTTACATTTGTAGGGCTTCTCTCCAGTATGAATTCTCTTATGTGCAGTAAGGTGTGAGAACCAGATAAACCCTTTGCCACATTCTTCACATTTGTAGGCTTTCTCTCCAGTATGAATTATCTTATGTGTACTAAGGTTTGAGGACTGGATAAAAGCTTTGCCACAGTCTTCACATTTGTAAGGTTTCTCTCCAGTATGAATTCTGTTATGTATAATAAGGGTTCTGGAGTGGTTAAAAGCTTTGCCACATTGTTCACATTTATAGGGTTTCTCTCCAGTATGAATTCTGTTATGTGTAGTAAGGGTTGAGGACTGGCTAAAAGCTTTGCCACATTCTTCACATTTGTAGGGTTTCTCTCCAGTATGAATTTTCTTATGTGTAGTAAAGGTTGAGGACCACCTAAAAGATTTGCCACATTCTTCACATTTGTAAGGTTTTTCTCCAGTATGAATTTTCTTATGTCTAGTAAGGGTTGAAGACCAGCTAAAAGATTTGCCACATTCCTCACATTTGTAAGGTTTCTCTCCAGTATGGATTCTCTTATGTATAGTAAGATAGGAGTACTGGCTAAAAGCTTTGCCACATTCTTCACATTTGTAGGGTTTCTCTCCAGTATGATTTCTCCTATGTGCAGTAAGGTGTGAGAACTGGTTAAAGGCTTTTTTACATTTCTCACATTTGTAGGATTTCTCTCCAGTATGAATTCTCTTATGTGTAGTAAGGGTTGACAACAAGCTAAAAGATGTGCCATGTTCTTCACATTTGCAGGGTTTCTCTCCAGTATGAATTCTCTTATGTGTAGTAAGGTGTGAGAACCAGTTAAAGGCTTTTCCACTTTTTTCACATTTGTAGGGATTCTTTTCAGAATGAATTATCTTATGTTTAGTAAGATGTGAGGTGTGGCTAAAAGCTTTGCCACAGTCTTCACATTTGTAGAGTATCTCTCCAGTATGAATTCTCTTATGTGTAGTAAAGTGTGAGAACCAGTTAAAGGTTTTTCCACATTCTTCACATTTGTAAGATTTCTTTCCAGTATGAATTCTTTTATAGGTAGAAAGATTTGAGGTCTCATTATACGCTTTGCCACATTCTTTATGTTTGTAGGATCTTTCCCCACTATGAATTCTTTTATGTTGCACTAAGTGTGAAAGCGTGAAAAATGTCTTTTCACATTCTCTACATTTAAAAGGTTTCTTTCTAGTTTGTCTTCTCTTATGTCTGTTTGAATATGAAAAGTTTTGAAAGACTTTCACAAATTTTTTGCATTGAAGTATTTTGCTCTGGGTAGTTGTCAAACACTGGTTAAATCCATTGTAACATTCTTTGAGCACCTTACACTCATCCACGCTTTGACAACATTTTCTCAACTGTAAATTCTTATGTTTACATTGTTTATATCTTCTCAGTATCACTTTTTGGAAACAATTTTTTATGCCCTGCTTTGGCCAACGATCTTGGGCAAAATAAGAACATACAACTGAAAGAAATAAAAATAACAAATTACTCCACTTACTAGACTCGGATGAATATATGTTACAAATATTATGTATAAAATTGTATAAACCACATCAAAAGATGGCATAGCAAAATATTACAGGCCTGAATTTTTTCACAGACATAAATGTAACAAAAATATACAGACAAATTACATTTATAAAAAATTAAAGTAAGTGTGTACAATGCCCCTGGTGAGCTCAATGCAAAGAGCCACATAGAAGAAAAGTCTCCTACATTTACACACTATGATCTTCCTGATTTCCAATAAAACATAGTGACTTCAAATAAATTGCCAACTGCTGGTTTCTTTTTTTAAAAGACAAGTAAAATACTGCCTTATACATCTTTATTTCTGGATGCTAGGATCTTTTACAGCCACTGGTTCCTGTCTCTCATTACATAAAGATCTGAAATAAATAGTGGTATTCTTTCAAATGACAGTTTGAGTCTGCTGAGACAAAAGGTAGGTTTTACAGCAGCAGAAAGACTGTGGTATCATAGACAGAAAACAATTGTATCAAGTGATTACTGGTTCTTAAGAAGAAATATAAACAGGCTGAGTGTGGTGGTTCACACCTGCAATCCTAGCACTTTGAGAGGCCAAGGTGGGTGGATCCCATGAGGTAAGAAGTTTGAGACCAGCCTGGGCAACATGGTAAAACCCTGCCTCTACTAAAATACAAATTAGCTGAGCATAGAGATGCATGCCTGTAATTTCAGCTATGTGAGAATCTGAGACAGGAGAATTACTTGAACCTGGGAGGCAGATGCTGCAGTGAGCTAATACCATGCCACTGCACTCCAGTCTGGGTGACAGAAGAGAAACTGTCTCAAAAGAAAAAAAAAGAAGTAGAAAGAAACATGAATGAACTCCTTTAACTATAAACTAAACAAATAATTTTAGACAAGGCAAATTCTAAAGACATGTTTGAGAGACCCCCAGAATCTCTAGCTAAGATAACTGTTTTCAGACTATGTCACATGAAACTACATTTTAAAGATTGTAACAGGTAGCTTGCTTTATTTATTTATTATTTTATTTATTTATTTATTTATTTATTTTTGAGACGGAGTTTCTCTCTTGTTACCTAGGCTAGAGTGCAATGGCGTGATCTTGGCTCACTGCAACCTCTGCCTCCTGGGTTCAGGCAATTCTCCTGCCTCAGCCTCCTGAGCAGCTGGGATTACAGGCACGCGCCACCGTGCCCAACTAATTTTTTGTGTTTTTAGTAGAGACGGGGTTTCACCATGTTGACCAGGATGGTCTCGATCTCTTGACCTCGTGATCCACCCACCTCAGCCTCCCAAAGTGCTGGGATTACAGGCTTGAGCCACCGCGCCTGGCCGAAGTAGCTTTTTTTTAAATGCTCAAAACTCAAAGATTACAATAGGGCAATATAATTTCATCAAAAATATTATATAATTCTCCAAAAAAACATAAAAAATATAAACACACATTAATTTTAAACACTGATAATAAGTTGAATAATATTCAATGGGTAAAACAGGAACACAGACCACTGTAAAAATCCTAAAAGTAAGACTGAAAGCAAAAAATATCTAAAGTATTTTCTCAAATTTTGGAGGCAAGAAATAGAAAAATAAACAATTGGAAAATCCTAAAAATAAGAAAAAATGATGTAAAAATGAAGAGGTTCAACAAACAAATTAGGACACAAGCAAAGATATTTATAACAAATACACATATAAGTACATTTTCAAAAATCAGACTAGAAAAAAGTTTTGGAAGCTGCAAGATAAAGTAATGTGTCATTTACAAACATAGTGTTATGATATAACAAGTGAATTACCAAAACAAATTTTGTAGGCCAGAAAGAAACCTAGTGACACCGTCAAATTCCTGCAAGGGGCAGGGGAAGCAATCAGGTGAGAATAATAACCATCAACAAACCTGTCCTGCCAAATAAAAAGAAAATCATCTGGGGGGTGGGGAGTTGGGGAGAGAGAGCATGGGGAGAAATGCCAGATATAGGTCAAGGGGAGGAAGGCAGCAAATCACGCTGCCATGTGTGTACCCATGCAACCATCTTGCATGTTCTTCACATGGACCCCAAAACCTAAAACGCAATTTATAAAAAAGTTAAGTGCCCTTACCAAACAGAGCCTATACCCTATTACTCTATTTGGAAAATGAGTATCCAACTTCCGGACTGTCTGGTTCTTAGGCTTTTCTGATGTCTTGCCACTTTATTTTTCTACTCAAGTCTAGTTAAGAGCAAACTAGAGAAAACTAAAAGTAGCTCAATGCAGCCACTGACTAGTATATCTGGAATCCAAATACCTAATGGCAGAGGAGGCTGAGGTTTAGAATTGTAATGAGCCTTAGGCAATTTTTTATGTATCAGAAGTGTCAATGCTCTCTTATTTCCACCATTCCTGCAGAAAACCAAGAGCTGGTTTTCAGGAACATTTGCACCCACTCATTCTAGAGCTGGTTCTGACTTCTGATGGCTTGTACAGGTCACTAAGGCAGCCCAGAAAGCTTCTGTAGGAGCCCAGGAATTTCAGTTTCTTTTACTGCAAGGAGAACTGGAAATGAAAACAGACCACTACACAAGTTAAACTGCCTACAGCAGAGACCTGAAAAAAATTCTATCAGCAATGTAATATCCTGAGCCCAGAATGAATCTATCCAATGGGAGAGAAATTGAGTCAGAATCCTTTGTGTAAATGCGCTTCATGTTGATCTTTTCTTTCCATCCAGTGCTGTTTTGGTATCAAATAGAATCTTTCAATTTTAAGAAAGTATAGCACTTAAAGGACCTCGAACTGGCTGAGATTTGGCTAACGTGATGCAAAAACTGCTTTAATCAGAAGAGTCCTGGGGATGTTTGCTGAACAGCGTCATCTCAAGCGGGATGGGAATGGCTCCCTCTGATCAGCTGTTGAAAGATTTTGAAAAAACTGAATTTATTCTTTCCTGCTGTCATGATGATTTTGCCTTGTTTTTCATCCTGTGCACCACAAACTCAATGCCACACTTCCCTGCCGTGCACCCAGATTGAACATGAATACAGAATGAGTCCCCTGGAAAGAAACTCAAGCCCCAAACTAGGCCACGATTTAAAAGAAAGCCTATGTCCAACTCTCTTAACGTGATTTGCTTATGGAAGGAAAATTCTAAGTTCTTTGCATCTTACATATGCTAGAAAAAGATGTTTTAAATATTTCATAGGCCTGAGAACTAGACAGAGCCAACTGTAATTATATCATAATCCACATCAGGCATGAGGATGTAGAGCTACATAAAATGTCTGCAAGCCTTGACCTCATTCCAGCTTGTGTTCATCCATTGGTGCTGTCAGAAATACCTGTATTTTTTTGCCCATGCAGTTTTCCTATGCTTATGCTTATGGATTCCCTAAAAAAAAAAAAGAAAGAAAATAATCTTCCAGGCTGGGTGTGGTGGCTCACGCCTATCATCCCAGTACTTTGGGTGGCTGGGGCAGGTGAATCACAAGGTCAGGATATTGAGACCAGCCTGGCCAATGTAGTGAAACCCCACATCTACTAAAAACACAAAAATTAGCTGGGTGCACCTGTAGTCCCAGCTACTCGAGAGGCTGAGGCAGGAGAATCGCTTGAACCCAGGAGGCAGAGGTTGCAGTGAGCCAAGATCATGTCACCGCACTGGGGACAGAATGAGACTCCTTCTAAAACAAGCAAACACAAACAAATCTTCTGAAACAACTGAATTTCAAAAAAGTATATTGGCACTGCATATGCCGTAAATATAAAAGATGCTGGAAGCAGTTCCTTAACCTGAAAATAAAAGAATTTAAGAAAACAACACTGGCAGTAAACATTTTAAATTATTCTCTAATATTTGAAAAATAAAAGCACAGAAATTAGAAACACCTGTTAATGAATACATAATGTAAAAACATAATTACCAACATCAATGACAAATTTCAGGGCAGATGTAAGGAGAAAAACTGTTTTGCTCAACTGAAGTTTATTTTATACCAAATAAAAATATATACCGGGTTTTCTTATAGAGGTTTTATGCAATCCCCAAGATACCACTTAAAAAAATATCTTTATAGACACACAAAAGAAAATTAGAAATAAGTAAAAGCATATCAATACAAAACTCTAACGACACAAAACAAGACAGGAAAAGGGAAACAAAGATGCAAGAATCAAATAAAATAATTTAAAACATAACATTAAGTCTCAGAAATTTAAATACACATATAAAATCAACTTTCAAATCAAGAGACATACTTTCAATAAATTTATTAAAAATTTAAAAACCAAAGATCCATTTCTTTTTCTACAAAAATCAATTGAGATCTAGTGATAAACACTGAAAGGAGCAAGATGGAAGTAGACATTAAATGAAAACAGTAATAAAATGAGAGCAGAAAAAATCAAAATAGTATTATGCTAGCTACATCTTAAGTCAAAAAATGTCACATTTTTAAAGCGTACTTCAACTCAAAATTCCAAGGAGACAAAAAAGGACATTAAAACTTACAGATTTAGGTCAGGCACAGTGGATCACATCTGTAATCCAAGCATGTTCAGAGGCCGAGACGGGAGGATCACTTGAGGTCAGGACTTCGAGACTGGCCTGGCCAACATGGTGAAACCCCGTCTCTACTAAAAGCACAAAAATTAGCCAGGCATGGTGGTAGGTGCCTGTAATACAGCTATATTGTAATCCTAGGTAATATTGTAATGATGTTCATATTTCTCAATGAAATCTACAGATTAAATACACAGTTTTTAAAATTTCTCATTGCATTTTTTAAGAAATAGAAACAGTAATCCCAAGTATATAGAATCTCTACAGACAATAAAGTACCCAAAAATACTGAAAACAATGCTGGTGGCGTTACAGTTTCTAATTTCAAAACACATTACAAAGCTAGAGAATTAAAACAATTTGGTAGGAGTATAAAGGTGAAAATGTATACTAATAAAATAGAATGGGCTGGGCGTGCTGGCTCATCCCTATAATTCCAGCACTTTGGAAGGATGAGGCGGGTGAATCATGATGTCAAGAGTTCAAGACCAGCCTGACCAACAAAGTAAAACCCCATTTCTACTAAAAATAGAAAAATTAGCTGGGTGTGGCGGCAGGCGCTTGTAATCACAGCTACTCAGGAGGTTGAGGCAGGAAAATCACTTAAACCCGGGAGGTGGAGGTTGCAGTGAGCCGATATTATGCCACTGCACTCCAGCCTGGGTGATAGAGTGAGACTGTGTTTCAAAAAAGAAAAAAAAATGAATGCAATAGGATGCAGCACATATATAAACTCTCACATATATGGTCATATAAAGTCATTTGCATACCCATAATTATCTTACCATTGTCACTGAAAGCCAATAGGTAAAAGCAACACAAATTTCTGTCACCAAATAGTTCAGTAAATGTATAATTTGAAATACAAAAATACCAAAATATTTACTCAAATTTGCAAAAAAGCAGGAAATATCCTATCAAGGTATATCTTGATGACATTATGCAAAATAAACTGAGCCAGCCACAGAGATGTTATGAGATACATACAGCAGTTACTCTTAGAAACACAAAACAGAATGGTGTTTGAAAAGTGCCAGAAAATGGGAAAAATTGGTACTTTTTTAATGTGTATGACAAAATTTCTAGAAATATTTTATGAAACAATGTAAATATACTTAACATGCCTAAAATGTACAGTGTTTTTGAGTCAGGGTCTTACTCTGTCACCCAAGCTGGAGTGTATGACATAATTATGGCACACTGCAGCCTCAAACTTCCAGGTTCAAGTAATCCTCCCTCCTTCATCTCCCAAGTAGATAGGATCACACTACGCCTGACTATTTTTTTAAATGTTTTATAGAGATGAAATATCCATATGTCCCTCAAGCTGTTCTCAGGTTTTGGACTCAAGCAGTCTTCCTGCCTTGGGCTTTCAAAATCCGGGGATCAGATGTAAATCAGGACTATCACTGGCCATGAAAGGTACACTTAAATAGACTTAAGATGGTAAATTTTAAAGAATCATAAATCTTTCCAAAAATTACCTTGAAGTCACAAAAGTGTTTCTCTCATACAAAGAAATTATATATTTATTATTAAACACAAGGTAAAAATAAGACTATTTCCATGATTACTCATTGCGACAAGATAAAGCCACCACTGAAAATCAGCTAAGAAAACATAAATACAAGATGAGCCATAACCAAAATTGGAATTATATTTATAGATAAAAACACACACATATAATCAGATTGTAATAGACATATGGCTGACTTATCTCTTAATTAAATCCCACACTGACTTACCTGTATGAACAGAATTGCAAATTGTCTAAAATTGTAAAACCAAAAAACACAATAATCTTATGTTAAGAAACCTAAACTGGGCCAGGCGTGGTGGCTCAGGCCTGTAATCCAAGCACTCTGGAGGCCAAGGCGGGTGGATCACCTGAGGTCGGGAGTTCAAGACCAGTCTGACCAACATGGTGATACCCCGTCTTAAAAAAAGAAAAGAAAAAAGAAACCTACCCTGAGGAAAAACACTAATATGAAACTACAAAACAATGTTTACTCATAAAATCAGAATCGATGAAGCATTAACTAATAATTTGTGTGGATAACTGCAATCGTTTACTGTAACTGTGAACTCATTGAAGATGACTATTTTGAATCATTGGCATCCACTGTAATGCAGTAAAGTTTCAGATAAAATGCAGTATAATCATAAACAGAAGATTGCAATGACAAACTTTTGATAAACAAGCATTTTAATAAATGAGATATTTTTATGTTTTAAATATATAATATTCTTACACAAAATAAAACTTCTCTAATCTAACTTTAGAAGCAAATAGGCTTATATTGCTAAATAAAGAAAAAATATACCATAATGGACAGCAAAGAAAGAAAAAATATATATACACACATATATATTTTTTTCAGAATATATATATATATATGTATACATATTCAGAATATGATCAGAGCCTCTGATATATAAAAAAAATATTTGGAAATAATTTGTTATATTTTAGATATAGGCAGACAAAAGTGAGTGAAAATCCTATAATCTTTTTTATCTGCCTATTTTCCTTTTTGCCTGCCTACTAATTATGTAATTCACTCAGGCATAAAATGTAAATTCTAGTATATTGTCCTAAATGTCTAAATCTGAAATTACAGACTAAATCAAAATACAAAGTAAAAATGTACAGGGAGACTGACATCACTAAGATGGAAAAATAAAAGGTATCCTATTTGTCTATTTCCTGACAGCAAGAAAATTCGTCAGCCATCCCTAACAAAAATGCCTTTATGAGAAAAACAGGAATCATGGCTCCAACCTGTAATGACAGCTACGTGGTACATAAGTCAGAGAACTGCTTCAGGCCAGAATTTCAAGACCAGCCTGGGTTACGTAGAAAGACCCCATCTCCAAAATAAGTGCCCTTAAAAGAGCTTTGAGATCCAGGGAGGGATTTGTGAAACTCTGCTAATGCCCACGATTGAGGAACATTCTTTTCAGAAGACATGCTTTTATTCAGGTGGCAAACTACAGGATCCCTGTTCTTGGCTATAGACCAGAAAATGGCCCATCAAACTCCATCCCACTGAGAATTCTGAACTTACCTTGTAATCATCCCAAATTCCTCCTATCCACAGTATGGGAGAGATCCTGCCCTTCCAGAGGCCTGAAGGAAGACACCCATTTATAGGCATGCTGGCAGGCCTGAAGATACTGGCCCTTACTGTGGTCCCTAAAGCAGTTCCATGACTCAGTTTTAGTTCCCTGAGCCATGGTGCACGGCAAGTTCTGCTTATGTAGAAGCCCACAGTGACCTTGGGAAATCCTCTTTGGTACTCAGTGGAAGCCAAACTCATCTACATCCTAATTTAAAGCCTACCATATGCAGACCCAATTGCAGAAGCCTGCCCTACATTCTGCCAAACAGAGCAAAGTCCTAAAGAATATTCACTCTGTTCAAAAGTAAAATGGGAATTACAACTACCCAATCCCCTTGTAACAAGCCAACTAAAGGTGGACCCTAATGCAGACCCAGCAGCCTTTGTGATCAAGCTACAGCCTCTCTACACTACAAACACATGGGGCATCCCATCACCCTGGGGACTCGACAAAAGACCTTCACTTTCTGAAACCAGTTTATAAAAACTTGAAGAGGTGTTTTCTCCTTCAAATTCACAGACGCCAATGCAAAAGTATGTTGTGCCTATTCTCAATGCTTCTATTTTAACATAGCACTGAAAGTAGGTGTAATAAAAATTAGCCAAAAAAAAATTGTTAAGTCATTGAAATTAAAGACACAAAAGTAAAAAGTTCTTTTTTGTAGATCATTTGATCTTACATAAAAAAAATAAACACTACTTTAAAACCTAATTAAAGTAATAATTACACAATAAATTAGCAAAACAGAAAATTAACAAAGAAGTGTAAGTTATGGTTCCATACACTTTAAACAAACTATCTGATAAAATAGAGAAAGGAGGCAATCTTACAATAGCACTAAAATAATAAATTTCTAAGAACAAATGTAATGTAACCAAGGAGCTTAAATATATTTCAAATAAAAGATACATCAATTAAAAACTTGAAATGACAAAAAAAAAACACATTTTATATCTATTGATTGAAAGAATATTGTTAAAGTGCCATGTTATCTATAGTGATCTTTAGATTCAATAAACTCCCTATCAAAATTCCAATATTTTTTACAGTAATACAAAATACAATTCTAAATTTCACGTAGAACTACAATAAATGTTGAATAGCCAAACCAATCTTGTAAACAAAGAACAAAGCAGAAGAACATCATAATTTATAATTTTAAACTATACTTAAAGACTATAAAAGACAAAATCTATTGTTCAGAAAAATCAGCAATACAAAATAATGGAACAGAAACTGCTACTCTCACACATCTCAGACATGTCAAAAGAGAACTTAAAAAACGGTTTAACATAAAGTTTCTCAAAATTATGCAGCTATCTCTGTGTTTTCAAAAACAATAAAACAGTGATCATATTTTGTAGTCTCTTATATGCCACAAACAGGCTGCCACTGTAAATGTGAAGAAAGGTCACTGAAGGGAAAGTAAACTCTTTAGAGATTTTAAAAAGATAACACAGAAGATGCTTCCATGTGAGAGCACAGAAAACCAAAAATAAAAAACCAGCCTTCCAGAAACTATTTCCTTTGAAACACAGACTTCCAAATCATTTTAAGAATTGGCTTTTTTATACCTCTCATCTGTGTCGTCTGTTGTACTCACTTTCACTCACCTACCTGGGGCTTCGGCCACCAGCTCATGTCTCTCCACATTCCAAGGTTCTTTTCCTTGCTCCAGACAGGTGATCAGGTCTGGCTTAGAGGCAGCAATACCTGTTTTATTAAAAATTACATGAGGCCGGGCGCGGTGGCTCAAGCCTGTAATCCCAGCACTTTGGGAGGCCGAGGCGGGTGGATCACGAGGTCAAGAGATCGAGACCATCCTGGTCAACATGGTGAAACCCTGTCTCTACTAAAGATACAAAAAATTAGCTGGGCATGGTGGTGCGTGCCTGTAATCCCAGCTACTCGGGAGGCTGAGGCAGGAGAATTGCCTGAACCCAGGAGGCAGAGGTTGCGGTGAGCCGTGATCACGCCATTGTACTCCAGCCTGGGTAAACAAGAGCGAAACTCTGTCTCAAAAAAAAAAAAAAAATTACATGAATCTTGCTTGTATTCTCCAATTACCAACCTAGTAGTGTGCTCAGTAAAAAGAATGTAATAGAATATTCTAGCAAAATACCTCTAAAATACTAATTTATAACAAAAAATTTAAAATTTTTAGAAAATATTTCAATTTTGTAAGTTCTTAATTGCACTACCTGGTACTACTAAATCAGAAATTAGTAGTGGCAATCAGATTTTAAGATGTGGGCAACAGTATGTTATACCACTAAATTTCTAAAATTAACACTAATCTAGAGTGAAGGACACAGATCAGCTCAGGAATGTGGAGAGTTCAGGTCAAAAACACCTTAAAATTCTTTTTTACTAGACAAATCTTGATTTTTGTTTTCTTAAACAGATCTGAAAGCAACAATTGCCAAAAATTATTCTACAAAAAAAGAAAAAGAAAAGAAATAAAACTTATAGAGTATATCAGGAAATTGTGTATTGAAGTTATTCTCACCCAGGAAGACCAGGTTTCTGTAGTTCTCTAACATCACATTTCTATATAAATTCTGCTGTGCAGTGTCCAGGCATTGCCACTCCTCCAGACAGAATTCTATGGCCACATCCATAAATGTCAACACTCCCTGAAAAATATACACACACATGCATATTTACCAAGTGACCATGAGCAGAATTTTTAATTTGACTCAAGGTAAATCAAGAATAAAAACAACTGGTTCTTACTATCAGGAGTGACTGACAATATCTAATAAATAACTTTCAACACAGAAATATTCTCTAATGTATTCTCTAATTCTGAGAAAAGAGAGTGACATAAGATCTACAACATCAACATATAGATGGTACTTTTCTGGACAATGAAGTATAAAACTGAGGGCATAAAAACATGTACATTTTTGAGTGCTATCTTTACATTATACAGAATGAGTTGGGTAAATTTTTCATATGAAAAAGACATACTGAGTTAGAAAGTACTGCTCAAATTTTAATGTGTACAACAAAAGGGAGATCTTATTAATGCAGATTATTTTTTCAAAAAATCTGGAATAAAATCTGAGTCTCTACCAAGCTCACTACTAATGCCAATGTTTTTGGTCAAAGAAAACTATTTTGACAAACATCCAGTAAGTACAAGAGCCTGCAGATTTTTCAGTGTTTCTGGCCTGTAAAGAAAGATGAGAGCTTTCATTTTCCAAAGACAGATAAATGCAAAGAAAACCTAAGAAAGGCAGCTGCCAGATTAAAAGTGATTGTTTATCCACATCAGCAGCATAAAGATACTTAATAATGAAGAGAAAAATAATTGTGTATTAAAAAAAAAAGTCACAAAGCTCATTAACCAAGCAAGTTATTAACATCAACTGCATGAATACAAATTTCTATGATGTGCTGAGGCCAATCAATTCTATGGTGTGCAGAAGATTACAGCATCACTGCCCCCTCAAAAGTAAATTATACTCTAAATTTAATGATAAAGAAACATCAGTTTGGCTGGGCGCAGTGGCTCATGCCTGTAATCTGAGCACTTTGGGAGGCCAAGGCAGGCAAATCACGAGGTCAGGGGATCAAGAGCATCCTTGGTCAACATGGTGAAACCCCATCTCCACTAAAAATACAAAAATCACAAGCATTTCTATAAGCCAAGAAAGGACAATCAGAGAGCCAAGTCATACATGAACTTCACAACTGCTACAAAAAGAATAAAACACCTAGAAATACATCTAACAAGAAATGACAAGGCCCTCTTCAAGGAAGTCAGAGAGCACACAATCAAATGGAAAAACATTCCATTTTTATGGACAGAATCAACATCAGGCCGGGCATGGAGGCCCACACCTGTAATCCCAGCACTTTGGAAGGCCAAGGCGGGTGGATCACCTAAGCTCAGGAATTTGAGACCAGCCTGACCAACATGGAGAAACCCTAACCAACCTGGAGAAATCCTGTCTCTACTACAAATACAAAATTAGCCGGGTATGGTGGTGCATGCCTATAATCCCAACTACCGAGAAGGCTGAGGGCAGAAAACTACTTAAACCCAGAAAGCGGAGGTTGCAGTTAGCTGAGATCAAGCCACTGCTCTACAGCCTAGGCAACAGGGCGAGACTCCATCCCAAAACACCCAGGAAAAGAAAAAAAAGAAATACAGGGTGGCGGCGGCCAGGGAGGCCGCAGCGCGGTCACTGCTAGCCGAGCCTAGCCGAGCCAAGCCGCGCCGAGCCGAGCCGAGCCACGCCGATCGCCATTTGACCCCGGCTCCCACGCGCGATCCCGGCCAGCAGCGCCGCAGCCCATGGAGCTCGAGAACATCGTAGCGAACACGGTGCTATTCAAGGCCCAGGAAGGTGGCGGTGGGAATCCAAAGGCAAAAGCAAGAAATGGCGGCAGATGCTCCAGTTCCCCCACATCAGCCAGTGTGAAGAGCTGCGGTTCAGCCTCGAGCGTGGCTACCACAGCCTGCGCGAGCGGCAGCCCATCGGGCACCTGCTGTTTCGAGAGTTCTGTGCCACGAGGCCGGAGCTGAGCCGCTGCATCACCTTCCTGGATGGGGTGGCCGACTATGAAGTGACCCCGGATAAGTGGAAGGCATGTGGGCGGCAGCTAATGCAGAATTTTCTGAGCTACATGGGTCCTGACCTCATCCTTGAGGTCCCCCAGCAGCTGGTGATGAACTGCGCCCAGCGACTGGAGCAGGGGCCCTGCAAAGACCTCTTCCAGGAACTCACCCGGCTGACCCACGAGTACCTGAGCATGGCCCCATTTGCCGACTACCTCGACAGCATCTACTTCAACCGTGGAAGCGGCTGGAAAGGCAGCCAGTGACCAAAAACACCTTCAGGCAGTACCGAGTCCTGGGCAAAGGTGGCTTTGGGAAGGTGTGCGCCTGCCAGGTGCGAGCCACAGGCAAGATGTACGACTGCAAAAAGCTAGAGAAAAAGCGGATCAAGAAGCGGAAAGGGGAGGCTATGGCGCTGAACGAGAAGCAGATCCTGGAGAAAGTGAACAGTAGGTTTGCAGTGAGCTTGGCCTACGCCTATGAGACCAAGGACATGCTGTGCCTGGTGCTGACGCTGATGAACGGAGGTGACCTCAAGTTCCACATCTACCACATGGGCCATGCTGGCTTCTCCGAAGCATGGGCTGTCTTCTACACTGCCGAGATCTGCTGTGGCCTGGAGGACCTGCACCGGGAGCGCATCGTGTACAGGGACGCCAGAGAACATCTTGCTGGACGACCACGGCCACATCCGCATCTCCGACCTGGGACTGGCTATGCATTTACCTAAGGGTCAGACCATCAAAGGCCGTGTGGGCACCGTGGACTACATGGCTCCTGAGGTGCTGAAGAACGAACGGTACATATTCAGCCTTGACTGGTGGGCGCTAGGCTGCCTCCTATATGAGATGATCGCAGGCCAGTCACCCTTCCAGCAGAGGAAGATGATCAAGCGGGAGGAGGAGGAGCGGCTGGTGAAGGAGGTGCCCGAGGAGTATTCGGAGCGCTTTTCACCACAGGCCCGCTCGCTCTGCTCCCAGCTCCTCTGCAAGGACCCCGCCGAACATCTGGGGTGTCATGGGGGCAGTGCCCGTGAGGTGAAAGAGCACCCCCTCTTTAAGAAGCTGAACTTCAAGCGGCTGGAAGCTGGCATGCTGGAGCCGCCCTTCAAGTCTGATCCCCAGGCCATTTACTGCAAAGATGTTCTGGATATTGAGCAGTTCTCCACTGTCGAGGGCGTGGAGCTGGAGCCCACTGACCAGGACTTCTACCAGAAGTTTGTCACAGGCAGCGAGACGGTGGAGATGGAGTGCTTCCAGGAACTGAATGTCTTTGGGCTGGATGGCTCAGTTCCCCCAGACCTGGACTGGAAGGGCCAGCCACCTGCACTCCCTAAAAAGGGACTGCTGCAGAGACTCTTCAGTTGCCAAGATTGCTGTGGAAACTGCAGAGACAGTGAGGAAGAGCTTCCCACCCGCCTCTAGCCCTGAGCCTGAGGCCCCCACGGGCAGTTGGCGGTAGCAGCTACTCCAAGCGCTGTTCACAGTTTTGCACAGTGGTCTTCCCCATTGTCCACTCAAGTTGTGGCCTGGGGAACACAGACAGAACTGTCCCCAGTGTCCTCCGCCCCTCAGCCCCTGGCTTGGCTGAGTGTAGCAAGGCCTGGGCTGTCCCTGGGACAAAGGTGCCTCCCTTTGGCTATTCTCCGTGGAGCTCGGGGCTTTCTGTATTTATGTATTTGTATGAATGTATATAGCGACCCGAGTGTTCTTAATTCCCACCGCACCTGGTGCCCTCCCTTGGCTCCTGGGGGCAGCCAGCCCTGGCTGGGAGAGTGGGAGCTGGCAGAGGAGCCACTGCCAAACTCAAGGCTCCTCTGGCCCAGTTTGGACAGCCGAGGGTGGTCACAGCCGCCCTCGGCATTGTGCTGGGCCACCCCCCTGTACCTCCCCAGCCTCTGAGTAAGACTCATGCCTGCCCCTGCTGCCCTGGGCTCAGGCTGCTACCCTGTGGGGCCCAAAGCTGTCCCTTCTCAGTGCTTGTAAGAGATGGATCTGGGGCCTCTGTATCCTGTAGGCCTGTGCCAAAGTGGCCAGAGATTGGGCTGGCTGTGAGACCCATCAGTCCACTGCCCCAGCCAGCCCAGATAGGTCTGCCTCTGCCTTCCAGCTCCTAGGTCCCTGATGCTGGGCCCTGTCCTGAAGACACCTCTTTCAGAAACGCCCGAGCCCAGCCCTTAGGAGAGGGTGGGGTATCCCTGGACAGCCCTCAAACATTCCAGATTCCCCTCATAACAATAGACACGTGTGCCCAGCCAAAAACAAAAAGAGAAAAAAGAAATACAAATAACAACTCTTCTGTTAATAAATATCCCTTAATGTAAAAATATCAGCAGTCACAAAAATACAAAGAAAGTGAGGGTCAGGTGCTATGGCTCATGCCTGTAATCCCAACACTTTGGGAGGCCGAGGCAGGTGGATTACCTGAGGGCGGAAGTTTGAGACCAGCCTGACCGTGGAAAACCCCATTTCTACTAAAATAAAAATACAAAATTAGCCAGCCATGGTGGCACATGCCTATAATTCCAGCTACTCAGGAGGCTGAGGAAGGAGAATCGCTTGAATCCAGGGGTCAGAGGTTGTGGTGAGCTGAGATCATACCACTGCACTCCAACCTGGGCAATAAGAACACAACTCTGTCTCCAAGAAATTAAAAGTAAAAAGAAAGTGGTCTAAATAAAGCCCAAGTTTTTTTGCACACATCTATTTATTGTACTCACCATATAATTCATAATTCAACCTTTTATCCAGTTGCTAGTATAGACTAAAAAGTTTTGGATTGTAGGGAGCATGTCTGCTTCATCTACTTTTCTAAAGACCCTATGAAATGAAAGCAATTGGTTTATGTGTCTGAGTCTCCTGACCTTCTCTTGTTTTTCACTCAAGTACAAGGAAACTGAAGGAACTCTCATTTGGGCACCAACCAAAAACATCTCTTGTGTGAGGTGAGAAATAAACACAGAATGAGTCATTTTTCCTAGACTGAGACAGAAGAATTAACCACTCTTGTCAGCCAAACAAAATTCTGCTCTGAACATTCTCAAATAACTCAAAGATGCCTAGGTGATTGTGAATTGTGATAGGATTCCCAGTGACCCTGTGCTGGTGGCCCAATAAGTCAGGCAGGAGAGAGTCAGGCTCTTTTTTTTTTTTTTTAAGATAGAGTCTCCCTCTGTTGCTCAGGCTACAGTGCAATGATGCGATACTGGCTCACTGCAACCCCTGCCTCCCAGGTTCAAGTGATTTTTCTGCCTCAGCCTCCCAAGTAGCTGGGACTACAGGTACATGCCACCAGGCTGGACTAACTTTTATATTTTTAGTAGAGATGGGGTTCCACCATGTTGGCCAGGCTGCTCTCAAACTCATGACCTCTGGTGATCCACCCGACTCGACCTTCCAAAGTGCTGAAACCACAGGCGTGAGCCACTGTGCCCAGATGATTCAGGCTGATTCTAAATAAAAAATGGACCTGCCCTGGTGGAGTTCCAGAACCGGGATTACCTGTAATGGTGAGCTAGCTCTTGGGTAAGAGAAAAGACAATACTCACCTCCAGTATCACATTTTTATATATAGATATAGTTGTGGTTATGGCTCTTGATACTTTTTTTTTTTTTTGAGACGGAGTTTCGCTCCTGTTACCCAGGCTGGAGTGCAATGGCCCGAGCTCAGCTCACTGCAACCTCCGCCTCCTGGGTTCAAGCAATTCTCCTGCCTCAGCCTCCCGAGTAGCTGGGATTACAGGCACGCGCCACCATGTCCAGCTAATTTTTTGTATTTTTAGTAGAGATGGGGTTTCACCATGTTGACCAGGATGGTCTCGATCTCTTAACCTCGTGATCCACCCGTCTCGGCCTCCCAAAGTGTTGGGATTACAGGCTTGAGCCACCGCACCCGGCCATCTATGTACATTTTAAAGCAATGGCTCTCTACTTACTGAGCACCGGGCTCTAGCACTCCTGCTTGCCCTCCTCTGGGGGTTAGTGTACTCTCTTCACCCCTACCATCTGCAACTGAGGCACATTCCACAGCACAGAACTCTTAACTGGCAACTCACAACTTTGGTGAATGCCAATTTCCACAACAGCACTGCAGTGTCCCATCAGAGAGTAAAGTCTGAGCTGCAAGAGGAGAGCCTGCAGGACTCCTTGGTAGAATTGCACCTTCACAATAATGGAAATGGGAGCAGTGTCTCAACCTCTGTTTCTACTTATTATAATGATGAAAAAAATACTGCTGGATTTCAAGCAGTAGTCTGGATAGAGATAGCTCTAAGAGTTCTCACTGTGACAGCCACCTCATTCACAGACACAAAGGGAAACGAATAGGTCTTCTGAAAGATACCTAAAGCATTGGAGATTAAAAAAAAAAAAAAAAAAAAAACAGCTCTCAGCTGGGCATGATAGCTCACGCCTGTAATCCCAGTACTTTGGGAGTCCAAGGTGGGAGAATTACTTGAGGTCAGGAGTTCAAGATTAACCTGGCCAACATGGCAAATCCCTGCCTCTATAAAAAATACAACAATTAGCAGGTCATGGTGGTAGGCGCCTGTAATCCCAACTACTGGGGAGGCTGAGGTGGGAGAATCACTTGAGCCTGGGAGCTGGAGGTTTCAGTGAGCTGAGACTGTGCCACTGCACTCCAGGCTGGGTGAAAAACAGCTCTCATTTTGAGAAAGATTACATTGAGAGAAATAACATTAAAAGCATCTTCAGAGAAAACTCAAATTAAATAGAAGATTGATCAATTCAGCCAGAAAATATAACTCTATAAATAATTGCTCTCTAACCAGCATCTTAAGAGAAAACTCAGATTAGATATAAGATTGATGAATTCAGACAGAAAATATAACTCTATAAACAACTGCTCTCTAACCACTCAAAATGAACAGCTACTATCAGCATTAAAAACATTAATGTGCTCAGGGCAGTGACGAACGCCTGTAATCCCAGCAGTTTGGAAGGCCAAGGTGGGTGGATTACCGGATGTCAGGAGGTTGAGACCAGCCTAACCAACATGGTGAGACACCATCTCTATAAAAAATACAAAAATAATTAGCCACGCATGGTGGTGAGTGTCTGTAATCCCAGCTACTCGGGACGCTGAGAAAGGAGAATCACTTGAACCTGGGAGGCATAAGTTGCAGTGAGTCGAGATCGCACCACTACGCTCCAGCCTGGGCAACCGAGCCAGACCCTGTCTCAAAGAACAAACAAAAAAAACATTAACATTATGAAGAAAGGGGACATATTCTCAGAAGAATTTCATAAGGTTCTTTTCCACGTCTGCTGCTCTCTCGTCTCCTAGCCATTGAATTCGGGATCTATATTGGAATGCATCTCACAATTTCCACCAGCACTTTTTGTTTGTTAAGAAAATGTTTGTGTTTTCCTTGTATCATGAGGCATTGAAATATCTAAACAAATCAATGTCTGGGTGGCGAGGAAGCTGCTTTCTTCTTCACATCTTTGGGTGAGCAACTTATCAGTAGACTAAAAAGAAAAGGGGGGACGACTTTTGCATTACTTAACTCTTTTCAATGCATGCATTTCCGCCAGCAGTTTTGGTCAATAATTGAAATTTGACTCCGTTTATATCATGGAATACATTATAGCTTGTAACATAGCTAACTGAAGAGCTATTATAGTTTTTGAGTGGCCACATCACCTTTATTTATTTGTCCTGCAATAGCAGTGTTCCAGGCCAGGTGTGGTTACTCACGCCTGTAATCCCAGCACTTTGAGAGGCTGAGGTGGGCTGATCACCTGAAGTCATAAGTTGGACACCATCCTGGCCAACATGGTGAAACCTCGTCTGTACTAAAAATACAAAACTTAGCCAGGCATGGTGGTGGGTACCTGTAATCTTGGTTACACTAGAGGCTGAGGCAGGAGAATTGCTTAAACCCAGGAGGTAGAGGTTTCAGTGAGCCAAGATCATGCCACTGCCCTCCATCCTGGGCAACAGAGTGAAACTGTCTCAAAAAAAAAAAGCAGCATTCTAATTTAGTAAAATAAAAGACACTAAAATTATGCTTACCTATAATTCTGTCTATTAGATAAATTAATAATCATGTCAGACTAATATCTACTGTAATAATTTGGTAGTAAATTTTCTTTGAATATTAGATATAAATATCTAAGTGTTAATTCTAATGTACTAATCATAATGTATGTAGGATTTTGAAAAATTGTAAGTATAATACAGTTAAAACACTATTTCAAAAGTATGTGTAACAGTATTAAAATAACTATGTAAGCAATTTATTCAAAGTAAATATTGTTGCCAAATAGTTATACTATTGGGAATATACTGTTTAATTTATATAAATGCAGGTTGTCTAAAAACACTACACATAACTATGCTAATTGATCTAAATAAACAGAAAAAACATAAGACTACAGACTTCACCGTTCAGTTTACACACGGAACTATTCTTGCTTTTGCACCGTAAGTACTTCTGCCTGCAAATAACTACCTTGGATAATCACGTTTCTGTCAAAGGAACTTACTCTTTATCTTTTAGTCTTTACCATTCTGTATTGCTAAATTTGATTCTACCTTTAAATAAACCTTTGCCAAAGCAAAAACAAAGCAATAAATCTCAGGTCCCAAATAAAGACAATCCTGAGCCAAAAGGAGGACAAAAGGGTTATTTAGCTGTTACTATATATAATGTAAATGCCTTAATAAAAAAGAGATGAACAAAACATCCTCCCCTACTTTCACATATGTGAATAAAGTCTCTTATTTTTAATTTATATTTTCTCCTATAACAACCAGGTCACTGGACATGTTCTTGAACTCTTGGACATCTGAATTGTGAATTTGAAATTTTTTTTTTTTTGAGATAGAGTCTCACTGTCGCCAGGCTAGAGTGCAGTGGTGAGA
>CM052668.1:17052543-17073380 GCA_028533165.1 Leontopithecus rosalia
GAGCCAAAAGGAGGACAAAAGGGTTATTTAGCTGTTACTATATATAATGTAAATGCCTTAATTAAAAAGAGATGAACAAAACATCCTCCCCTACTTTCACATATGTGAATAAAGTCTCTTATTTTTAATTTATATTTTCTCCTATAACAACCAGGTCACTGGACATGTTCTTGAACTCTTGGACATCTGAATTGTGAATCTGAATTTTTTTTTTTGAGATAGAGTCTCACTGTCGCCAGGCTAGAGTGCAGTGGTGGGATCTTGGCTCACTGCAACCTCCGCCTCCTGGGTTCAAGTGATTCTCCTGCCTCAGCCTCCCAAGTAGTTGGGACTACAGGTATGTACCACTATACCTGGCTAATTTTTGTATTTTTAGTAGAGATGGGGTTTCACCATCTTGGCCAGGATAGTCTCGATCTCTTGACCTTGTGATCCACCTGCCTTGGCCTCCCAAAGTGTTGGAATAACACGCGTGAGTTGCCACACTCAACCCTTGAAAGAATATTTATGGTAAAAAAAGTAGAAGAAAGAAAGGTGTTATAACAAATTGATGGGTGCACATAAATAAATGAAGTTGTTAGAGTCCTATGGAGACAATGAGATACTGACGCAGTAATAGTGGGAGACCACAACACCCACAGGTACTAGGAGACACATTATTGAGGCAGAAAATTAACAAAGACATTAAGACTTAAACTCAATACTTGACTAAATAGTCGTAACAGACTTCTACAGAACTCTCCATCTAAAAATAACATAGTAAACAGTCTTCTCATCACCACGTAGCACTTACCCTAAAACTGATCATACAGTCAGAAGCAAAACAATGCTCAGCAAATTTAAAAATTCCAAAAGTATAGGAACCACATACAGAGTTCACCGCTTGATAAAAATGGAATTCAACACACACACACACACACACACACACAAACACAAAAGAACAAAACCACTTGAATCATAAAATTACATGGAATTTAAACAAGCCACACTCGAATTACTTTTGGGAAAATGATGAAAGTAGGGCAGGAACCAAGAAGTTCTTTGAAAAAATTTAGAACAAAGATACAACATACCAGAATTTTTGCAACACAACTAAGGCCATGTTAGGAGAAAACTTTATAGCATTAATGCTTACATCAAAAAGTTAGAAAGACATCAGTTTTGGCCAGGACTTGGAGATCAACCTGGCCAATATGGTGAAACCCAGTCTCTACTAAAAATACAAAACATTAGCTGCGTGCAGTGGCAAGAACCTGTAATTCCAGCTACTCAGGAGGCTGAGGCAAGAGAATCACTTGAACCCAGGTGGTAGAGGTTGCAGTAAGCAGAAATCACATCACTGCACTCCAGCCCGGGTTGAGAAAGTGAGAATTCATCTCAAAATAAATAAATAAATGAAAACTTCAGTTTAATGACCTGACATCACAAATACTAAAAGAAACAAGAGCAAATCATCCCCTAAGCTAACAAAGGACAAGAAATAAAGAAAATCATTTCTGAATGGAAGAAGATTTTGGCATGAAAACTATACAAAAGATTAAGAATTGCAGAAGTAAAATCTTAAAAAAAGATAAACCATTAACAAGATTAATGAAGAAAAAGGAAAAGATCCAAATAAACACAATTAAAAATGACAAAAGACATAACCACTGACCTTACAAAAATTTACTGAAATCTACCATGAACACCTCTATGCACATAAACTTAAAAATCTAGAAGAAATGGACAAATTTATGAACAAATATATTATCTCAAGACTGAACATAAAGGAAATCAAAGCCTTTAATAGATCATTAAGAAGCTAAAAATGAAATTAATAATAAGTAGCCTACCAACCAATATAGCCCAGAACCACATAGACTCACAGCTGAGTTGGGGAGCTGGTACCGTTTCTACTAAAACTCTTCAAAAAATTAAAACCAGCAAGGCCAGGCACGGTGGCTCAAGCCTGTATTCCCAGCACTTTGGAAGGCCGAGGTGGGTGGATCACGAGGTCAAGAGATCGAGACCATCCTGGGCAACATGGTGAAACCCTGTCTCTACTAAAAATGCAAAAAATTAGCTGGGCATAGTGGTGCGTGCCTGTAATCCCAGCTACTCCGGAGGCTGAGGCAGGAGAATTGCCTGAACCCAGAAGGTGGAGATTGTGGTGAGCCGAGATCATGCCATTGCACTCCAGTCTGGGTAACAAGAGCGAAACTCCGTCTCAAAAAAAAAAAAAAAGAAAATTAAAACCAGCATTATTCTGATACCAAAACTTGACAGAGAAAACAAAAGAAGAAAACTTTAGACCAAAATTATTGATGAACAATGATGCAAAATTCTCAACAAAATATTGACAAACCAAATTAAGCAGGACATCAAAAAGCTAAACAACTATGATCAAGTATGGTTTACCTCTGGTATACAAAGTTAATTCCACATGAGGCGGGGCACAATGGCTCATCCCTATCATTCCAACACTTTGAGAGGCTGAGGCAGGCAGATAATCTGAGGTCAGGAGTTAAAGACCAGCCTGGCCAACATGATGAAACACTGTCTCTACTAAAAATACAAAAATTAGCCCAAGCGTGGTAGCGAGCACCTGTAGTCCAGCTGTTTGGGAGGCTGAGGCAGGGGAATCACTTTAACCTGAAAGACAGAGATTACAGTGAGCTAAGATGGTGCCATTGCACTCCAGCCTGGGCAACAGAGTAAGACTCTGTCTCAAACAAAAACAAAAACAAAAGCACACATGAATGAATAAATGTGATTCATCACATAAACAGAACTAAAGACAGAAACCACAAAATTACGTCAATAGATGCAGATAAGGCTTTCAATAACATTTTTATGTTAAAAAGCCTCAACAAACTAAGGCATGGAAGGTACATACTTCAAAATAATGAGTTATTTATCACAAACCCACAGCCCACATACTAAATATACACAAACTGGAATCATTTTTCTTTGAAAACTGGCACAAGAAAAGGATGCCTTCTCTTAACACTTCTATTCAACATAAAATTGGAAGTCCAGGCTCAAGCAATTAGGCAAGATTAAAAAAGAAATATGGCATGCAAACAGGAAGAGAGGAAGTCAGACTTATTTCTGTTTGCAGACAAAATAATGCTGTATCTGAAAAACCCTATAATCTCAGCAGATAAGCTTTACTGAACTCCAACCTCAGGTGATCCACCTGCCTTGGCCTCCAAAGTGCTTGGATTACAGGCGTGAGCCATCACACCTGGCCTAAAGCCTTCTAAACTGCAAAAAAACTTCAGTATAATTTCAAAATACAAAATAATCATACAAAAGTTAGTAGCATCTCTGTAAATGGAAAACATGTATACCGAAAGCCAAATCAAAAATGAAATCTCATTCACAATCGCTACGAAGAGAATAAAATATCTAGAAACACAGCTAACCAGGGAGGTGAAAAATCTTTATGACAAGACTGACAAAACACTGCTTAAAGAAGTCAGGGATAAAAAAAAAAAAACAAATGGAAAAACCATTTTATGCTCATGGATAGAAAAGATCAAAATTATTAAAATGGTAATATGCCAAACACAATTACATATTTAATGCTATTTTTATCAAACTACTGAAAATATTTGTTAACTAAATTTTAAAAAATAAAAAATAAATTATTTTAAAATTTATATGGAATCAGAAAAGGGTTCAAAAAGCGAAGGCAATTATAAGCAAAAAGAACAAAGCTTAAATCATTACATTACCTGAATTCAAACTATACTACTGGGCTACAGTAAACAAAGCAACATGGTACTTGTACAAAAACAGACTCATACACCAATGCAACAGAACAGAGAGCCCAGACACAATGCCACATCCTTACAATCATCTGGTCTTTGACAAAGCCAACAAAAGGAATCTGGGAAGAATTCTCTATTTAATAAATGGTGCTGGAATAACTGGTAACACTATGTAGAAGACTGAAACTGGACGCTTTCATTAAACCATATACAAAAATTAACTCAAGATAAACTAAAAATTCAAATGGAAAACTTCAAATTAAAAAAAAAAAGCTCTTGTGATAACTTAGGAAATACCATTCTAGACCTAGAAACTGGCAAAAATTTTAAAACAAAGATGCCAAAAGCAATTGCAACAAAAACAATAACTGACAAATGGAACTTAATTAATCTAAAAAGCTTCTTCACAGCAAAGGTAACCATCAACACAGTAAACAAGCAACACACAGAATAAAATAAATATTTGCAACCTATGCTTTTGACAAAGGTCCAATACCCATAATTTATAAGAAACTTGCTTATAAAAGTTAAAACCTCAATAAAAACTAGACCACACAAAAAAAGGTTTTTTTTTAACAGAAGAACAAGCATATAAAAATGCTCATCACTAATGATTAGAGAAATTCGAAGAAAAGCCACAATGAAATATCATCTCACACCCGTGAGAATGGCTGGCATTAGAAAGTCAAAACATTAACAGATGCGGGCAAGTTTACAGAGAAACGGAAATGCTTATACACTGCATGTGGGAGTGTAAATTAGGTCAACCATTGTGAAAGGCTCCTCACAGAACTAAAAATAGAATTACGTTTTGAAGCATCAACCTTATAACTGCGCATATACCCAGTAAAATATAAATTATTCTAAAGACATATGCATCTTCATTGCAGCACTATTCACAATAGCAAAGACATGGGATCAACCTAAGTACTTATCAATTGGATACTGGATGAAGAAAATATTGTATGGTTGGGCATGGTGGCTCACACCTGCAATCTCAGAACTTTGGGAGGTCGAGGCAGGAAAACTGCCTGAGCTCAAAAGTTTGAGGCCAGCCAGCCAGGGCAACAGAGCAAAACCCCTTTTCTACAAAAAATGCAACAACAACAACAACAACAATAATAATAATAATCAGGCCTGCTGGTGTGTGCCTGTAGTTCCAGCTACTTGGGGAGCTAAAGTAGAAGAGGATTGTTTGAGCCTGCGATGTTGAGGCTGCAATAAGCTGAGATCATGCCACCGCATCCCAATCTGGGCAACAAAGTGAGACCCTGTTCTCAAAAATAAAATAAAAGGTTTAATAAAAATAAAATATGGTACATAAATATCATAGAATACCATGTGGTCATTAAAACACACACACACACACACACACACGCCCCCATGTTCTTTGAAGCAACATAGATGAAGCTGGAAACCATTCTTAGAAAACTAATGCAGCAGCAGAAAACCACATGCATGTTATTTCTAAGTATGAGCTGAATTATAAGAACACAGGAACACAGACAAGACCAACAGACACCAAGGCCTAGTTGTGGTTGGAGAATGGGGCCACAAAGAGGATCAGAAAAAGGACCTGTTTCATGCTATGCTTAGTACCTCAGTGACAAAATAATCTGCACACCAAACCCCCATGACACAGTTTTAGCTGTATATAAAACCTACATGTGTATCCCTGAGACAAAAATAAAAGGTAAGCAAATAAAAATCTATGAGTGGGAAACAGTGCAATGTAAGCGAAAGAACTTGTGCTACAGACAGCGGCTCAGGTGGAGGTATACTCTGATGTACTTTTTTGTTTATGAAGGCAGATGAGATTAAGAACAGGTGGTCCAGAACCCTTAGTTAGTGAGGAACACAAGCTGCTGTTGCAGATTCAGTGTCTGGAGGTGGGGATATGCCAGGAGACTTGTAGACACTTTCATAGGTTTTGCCAACAAACACTAGAATCAAAAATGCTGTTGTAAACTTTCTCAGGGTGGTGCCTAGCTCTGGGAGACATGTGGACATGCTAATATCTAGTGGGCAAACCCATGAGTGAGTGGGAATTCTGTGGTGACAGCTGTGGGAAAAGGGGGTCTGCTATCAGAGTTTCTTTTCTCTAATTTTTTATACTCTCTCACCCTGGGAGGAGACGTGGGATCACAGGACAATGGGCAGTGTGACAGCCTGTGTACAGGAGAGCAGAGCCTTCCTTTCCCAGACAACCAGAGTTTGATTCCAGGCCAGGCCTCTGTAATATCTTTTCTCTTGTACCAAATCTGTAGAGTTTGCTGAACACCAAGGCTTTCTCCAACACCAACTCACTGACTAACATTTGAATTTGAATTCTGACCTTATTCAAGGTCAGCACAGACCCTGATTCAGGGCTCAGTCTCACAACATTGTCCTAATGTCAGATCCCAGTCACAAATCCCATAGGCCTATCTGTGCTCCTGAGCTACTATTTAAAAATTGTGGACTCCATTAACCTCCTTCAAGGTTTGTAATTTGATAGAGCTACTCACACAACTCAGCAAAACACGTAGCTACATTTACCAGCTTATAAAAAATACAACGTAGAAAAAGTCAAATGTAGAAAATGTGGCCAGGCGTGGAGGCTCACGCCTGTAACCCAGAACTTTCGGTGGCTGAGGAGGGTGGATCATCCAAGTTTGAGAGTTTGAGACCAGCCTGACCAACACAGAGAAACTGTCTCTACTAAAAAGACAAAAAATTAGACAGGCGTAGTGGCGCATGCCTGTAATTCCAGCTACTCAGGAGGGTGAGGTAAAAGAATTGCTTGAACCTGGGAGGTAGAGGTTGCGGTGAGCTGAGATCATGCCATTACACTCCAGCCTGGGAAACAAAAGCGAAACTGTGGGGGGGGGGGAAGAGAAGGGAAGGAAAAGGAAAGGGAAAGGGGAAGGGAAGGGGAAGGGAAGGGGAAGGGAAGGGGAAGGGGAGGGGAAGGGGAGGGGAGGGGAGGGGAAGGGGAAGGGAAGGGGAAGGATTTGCCTTTAGCCATTTGTATAAGGTCTTGTGTATTTGTAAATTATATACTATATGGGTGCTCACACATGAAAAGAATAGAATAAAAAATATTATTATTATTTTTAATTTCAGTTTTATAACGTTCCTGGCTTCTGGTTCTTGAGCAGGGAGTCTGAGATTGTTTTTTGTTTTGAAATGGAGTCCCATTCTGTTGCCCAGGCTGGAGTGCAATGGCGCCATCTCGGCTCACTGCAACCTCCGCCTCCCAGATTCCAATTATTCTTCTGCCTAGTAGCTGGGATTACAGGCATATGCCACCACGCCGGGCTAATTTATTTGCATTTCAGTGGAGACGGGGTTTGAAGATGTTAGCCAGGCTGGTCTCAAACTCCCGACCTCAGGTGATCTGTCCACCTCCACCTCCCAAAGTGCTGGGTTTACGGGCATGAGCCACAGCGGCCAGCCGCCAAACTAAAGAAACACACCAGGCATGGTGGCTCACGCCTATGATCCCAGCACTTTGGTAGGCGGAGGAAATCGGATCACCTGAGGTCATGAGTTCAAGATCAGCCTGGCCAACATGGTGAAACCCCATCTCTATTAAAAATACAAGACCTAGCAGAGTGTGGTGGTGTGCACATGTAGTCCCAGCTACTTGAAAGGCTGAGGCAGAAGAATGTCTTGAACCTGGGAGGCAGAGGTTGCAGTGAGCCAAGATTGCACCATTGCACTCCAGCCTGGGTGACAAGAGCGAAACTCCGTCTCAGAAAAAAAAAAAAACCACAAAGAAAAGTAATTCTATTATTTAGCACAAATTTAGTGGAAAAATTTAAACTTGGTCAGGTGCGGTGGCTTACACCAGTAATTCCGGCACTTTGGGAGGCTGAAGTGGGTGGATCACAAGGTCAGGAGTTCGAGATGAGCCTGGCCAACATAGTGAAACTCCATATCTGCTAAAAATACAAAAAAGAAAAAAAAAAAAGGCGGGCATGGTGGCGGATGCCTGTAATCCCAGCTACTTGGGAGGCTGAGGCAGGAGAATCGTTTAAACTTGGGAGGTGGAAGTTGCAGTGAGCCAAGATGATGCCACTGCTTTCCAACCTGGGTGACAGAGACCCTGTCTCAAAGAAAAAACAACAACAACAACAACAAATCTATTATTTAGCACAACTTTAGTAAGAAAACTTAACTCAGCCAGGCATGGTGGCTTATGCCTGTAATCCCAGCACTTTGGGAGGTGGAGGTGAGTGGATCATGAGGTCACAAACTTGAGACCAGCCTGACCAGCATAGTTAAACCCCATCTCTACTAAAAATACACACACACACACACACACACACAAATAGCTAGGTTTGGTGGCAGGTGCCTGTAATCCCAGGTACTCAGGAGGCTGACAGAACAGAATCACTTGAACTCTGGAGGCGAAGGTTACAGTTAGCTGAGATATGGCTATTGTACTTCAGCCTTGGCAATAATGTGAGACTCCATCTCAAAAAGAAAAGGAAAGAAAAGAAAATTTAAACTCTACTGTGTAACTATATCCTTTACAATATAATCTGCTATAAAGTCTACTATAGAAGATAAATTTTTTTTTTTTGAGACAGAGTTTCACTCTTGTTACCCAGGCTGGAGTGTAATGGCGCGATCTCGGCTCACTGCAACCTCCGCCTCCTGGGTTCAGGCAATTCTCCTGCCTCAGCCTCCTGAGTAGCTGGGATTACAGGCACGCACCACCATGCCCAGCTAATTTTTTGCATTTTTAGTAGAGACGGGGTTTCACCATGATGACCAGGTTGGTCTTGATCTCTTGACCTCATGATCCACCTGCCTCGGCCTCCCAAAGTGCTGGGATTACAGGCTTGAGCCACCGCGCCCGGCCATAGAAGATAAATTTTTAACCATTGCCTTATTTACTCTAAACCATAGAAAATAAAATCTAACAAATGATGCCCTTTCAAAAGAGGGTCAGCCTCCTGTTAACACTCTAAAACCTATTCTGAGTAAGATTTTTTACAACTACAAAGAAGGTTAAAAGCAGTGGATCTATATTCTGTTTCTGATATTATGAGGCATGTATATCAAAATACTCTGCCACATAATATATCAAAATACTCTGTGGTGTAATGTGTATGCCACATTAGAGAACACATAGAGTATTTTCCTAATATTCAATTAATTTTTGTTGTGTCTGGGTTTGCAGTTCCGCAAGAGTCAGTCTTTTCATCAGAATTCTCACAATCCTTATGCAGTGGAAACAATATAATGCCACCTGGGCATGGTGACACACGCCTGTAATTTCAGCACTTTGGGAGGCTGAGACACATGGATCACTTGAGGTCAAGTGTTCAAATCACCTGAGCCTGGGAGGCAGAGGTTGCAGTGTGCCAAAATCCTGCCACTGCACTCTAGCCTGGGCAATAGATCGAGACCGTAGCTAAAAAAAAAAAGAAAAAAAGAAAAGAAAAGAAAAAGAAAAAAGATCCTGCAATTATCAGGAACTTGTACTAAATTTATCTGGGCCCTTTTCACCTTTTCAGAAACCTCCCTAAAGACACAATACTCTAACATTTTCAAGCTTTTAAGGTTTTTAGAAACTACATCAGAATTAAACCACTCACTGTGAAAGTAATTAAAGTGGTTTTATTTTATTTTTTTTTTTGAGTTGGAGTTTAGCTCTTATTGCCCAAGCTGGAGTGCAATGGCACAATCTCAGCTCATTGAAACCTCTGTCTCCTGGATTCAAGAGATTCTTCCTCCTCAAATTCCTAAGTAGCTGAGACTACATGCTCACACAAACACACCTGTTTTTTTTTTAATTTTTAATTTTTTATTTTTTGGTAGAGACAGGGTTTGACCATGTTGGTAAGGCTGATCTCAAACTCCTAACCTCAAGTGATCCGCCTGCCTTAGCCTCCAAAGTGCAAGGATTACAGCTATGAGTCACCACACCTGACACAAACATCATTTTTTAATTTGACAATGCTTCCCATCTAATTCAACATACCAGATACATTTATTTATTATACCTTTAGATGCTGCATTGGCCCTCTGTAGCATCCAAACATTAGGGGCCAAAAAAAAAATCACAATTTTTTTTTTTTGAGATGGAGTCTTACACTGTCACCTGGGCTGAAGTGCAGTGGCACAATCTCTGCTTACTGCAACCTCCACCTCACAGATTCCAGCTTTTCTCCTGTCTCAGCCTCCTGAGAAGCTGGGATTACAGGTGCCTGCCACCATGCTCTGCTAATTTTTTTGTATTTTTAATAGAGACGGGATTTTTACTATGTTGGCCCAGCTGGTTTCCAACTCCTGACCTCGTGATCTGCCAGGGTAGGCCTCCCAAAGTGCTGGGATTACAGGCATGAGTCACGGTGCCCAGCTCAAAATGGTTATAAAGAAACAAATAAAAAAATTAATTATATCAGCAGACTACAATAATTTATTATAATAATGTTATTTATCAGTACTTTTTTTTTTTTGAGATGGAGTTTCACTCTTGTTACCCAGGCTGGAGTGCAATGGCGCGATCTCGGCTCACCGCAACCTCCACCTCCTGGGTTCAGGCAATTCTTCTGCCTCAGCCTCTCCAGTAGCTGGGATTATAGGCATGCGCCACCGTGCCCAGCTAATTTTTTGTATTTTTAGTAGAGACGGGGTTTCACCATGTTGACCAGGATGGTCTCGATCTCTTGACCTCGTGATCCACCTGCCTCGGCCTCCCAAAGTGCTGGGATTACAGGCTTGAGCCACCGCGCCCGGCCTTTAACAGTACTAACATACACTTAGATATATTAGACTTTTGAAATTTCTTACAATTTTGACCTAAATATTAACAGCATATTTCTAAAAACATAAGTTGAAGATCAAACATCATTTTTATTGTATTATTGTTATTTGATTTATTTTTTCTGAGATGGGGTCTAGCTCTGTTGCCCAGACTTGAGTGCAGTGGCACAATCTCAACTGACTGCAACCTTTGCCTCCCAGGTTCAAGTGATTCTCCTGCCTCAGTTTCCCAACTATCTGGGACTGCAGGCACACACAAACACACCTGGTTAACTTTTTTTTTATTTCTGGTAGAGACAGGGTTTCACCCTGGGCAACAGAGCTGGACACAATCTCAAAAATAATAATAATAATACAATAAAAATAATATTTGACCTTCAACTTTTTTTTTGATACAGAGTCTCACTCTGTTGCCCAGGCTGGAGTATAGTGGTGCAATCTTGATTCACTGCAACCACCGCTTCCTGGGTTCAAGTGATTCTCCCGCCACAGATTTCTGTGTAGCTGGAGTTACAGGCGCCTGCCACTGCCCCCAGCTAATTTTCGCACTTTTAGTTGAGATGGAGTTTCAATGTCTTGGCCAGGCTGGTCTTGAACTCCTGACCTCGTGATCCACCTGCCTCGGCCTCCCAAAGTGCTGGGATTACAGGTGAGAGCCACCATGCCAGCCCTCAACTTATATTTTCATAAATATGCTATTAATATTTAGTTCAAAGTTTTAAGAAATTTCAAAAATCTAATACATCTAAGTGTATGTTAGTACTGATAAAACATGGTTATTATAATAAATTCTTGTAGTTATTATAATAAATATTGCTGCTGATATAATTAATTTTTTTCATTTGTTTCTTTATAACCATTTTGGCCCAGGCAAGGGACTCATGCCTGTAATCCCAGCACTTTGGGAGGCCTACCCAGGCAGATCACAAGGTCAGGAGTTGGAGACCAGCTAGACCAACATAGTGAAAAGCTGGTCTCTACCAAAAATACAAAAAATGAGACTGGCGTGGGGGCAGATGCCTGTAATTCCAGTTTCTCAGGAGGTTAAGGCAGGAGAATCGCTTGAACCTGGGAGGTTGCAGTGAGCCAAGATTGTGCCACTGAACTCCAGCCCAGGAGACAGTGAGAGACTCCGTCTCAAAAAAAAAAAAAAAAAATTCTGAACACGATGGCTCACACTTGTAATCCCTGAACTTTGGGAGTCCAAGGCGGGTGGATCACCTGAGGTTGGGAGTTACAGACCAGCCTGACCAACATGGAGAAACCTCGTGTTTACTAAAAATACAAAATTATCCTGGCATGGTGGCACATACCTGTAATCCCAGCTACTCGGGAGGCTGAGGCAGGAGAATCCCTTGATAATGATCAGATTTACTTAGAGTAAAATAAATAAATAAATAAAATAATCATCAGAAGGCCCATGCATTTAATAAAACCTCATGTAGATTGGGAGCAGTGGCTCACGCCTGTAATCCCAGCATTTTAGAAGGCTAAGGCGAGCGGGTCCTCTGCGATCAGGAGTTCGAAACCAGCCTAGTTAACATGATGAAACCCCGTTTCTACTAAAAATACAAAAAGTAGCCGGGTGTGGTGGCGGGCACCGATAATCCCAGCTACTTGGGAGGCTGAGGCAGGGAGACTTGCTTGAACCCAGGAGGGGAAGGTTGGAGTGAGCCGAGATCATGCCACTGCACTCCAGCCTGGGCGACAGAGTGAGACTCTGTCTCAAAAAAACAAAAACCAAAATCGCATGTGTTATCTGCTTCTGAAGTCTAGTGTTACTAAATGCAAGAAAGTTTCCATGCATTATGGCAATGCATGTTTTCACCAGGTAGAGAAAGCCTTTAATAGTCTACTTACTGAAGACAGTAAAACACTTTGTAATCTAGATCCCGAACATTGAGTCTTCTTGCCATCTACACTGAAGCAAGACTTCAAGACTTTGAGCACTGGGTTGATAGTCTCACATCTCAGAAGGGCCTGTCCAAACCCTTGCAATTGTAAACCCATAGGAGATCTTAAACTAATGCTAACCAGGAAAGTTTCTCCTCAAAAGCAGATGGCAGTCTTGATGTAGATAGCTTTTTCCTCCATAAGATCAAAAATCAAGACTGTCTGCTAACATGACAGTCTTTGGTTCACAGTTTTCTAATGGCTGTATAAACAACAGATATATATATATATATAAAGGGGTCTCATGTGCACTCATGAAATACAATCATATTTAGAGAATTTTGCAGCTAACATTATCTATATAAAACTTCAGAGGTGGGTGGATCACAAGGTCAAGAGATCGAGACCATCCTGGTCAACAAGGTGAAACCCCGTCTCTACTAAAAATACAAAAATTAGCTGGGCATGGTGGTGTGCGCCTGTAGTCCCAGCTACTCGGGAGGCTGAGGCAGGAGAATTGCTTGAACCCAGAAGGTGGAGGTTGCGGTGAGCCGAGATCGTGCCATTGCACTCCAGTCTGGGCAACAAGAGCGAAACTCTGTCTCAAAAAAAAAAAACAACTTTTTTTTTTTTTTTTTGAGACAGAGTCTTGCTGTGTCACCCAGGCTGGAGTGCAGTAATGCTATCTCGGCTCACTGCACTCAAACTTCCACCTCCCCAGCTCAAGCAATTCTTCCGCCTCAGCCTCCCAGGTAGCTGGGATTACAGTTGCCCAGCTAATTTCTGTATATTTAGTAGAGACAGAGTTTCACCATGTTGGCCAGGTTGGTCTCAAGTTTCAAACCTTTGACCTCTGGTGATCCTCCTGCCTCAGCCTCCCCAAATGCTGGGATTAAAGGTGTGAGCCACTGCACCCAGCCAAATTAACACCTGCTGTCCCAGCACTTTGGGAGGCAGGAGATCAAGGGCTAATGTGGGTAAGAAGTTTTAATGAGACATTTGTTGCCTCATAATATCAGAAACAGAATATTGATCCACTGCTTTTAACCTACTTTGTAAATTGTAAACAATAATACTCAAAATAAGTTTACAGAGCATTGCCCGGAGGCCGATACTCTTGAATGGGCATCATTTGTTAGGTCTTATTTCTATGGTTTAGAGTAAATGAGGCAATGGCTAGAAATTTATCTTCCATAGTAGATTTTATAGCAGATCATATTGTAAAAAATATGGTTAAATAGCAGAGTTTAAATTTTCTTTTTTCTTTTTTTTTTTTGAGATGGAGTCTTGCATTGTTGCCCAGGCTGGAGTGCAATGGCACCATCTTGGCTCACTGCAACCTCTGCCTCCTGGGTTCAAGAAATTCTCTTGTGTCAGCTGGGATTACAGGCACCCACACCACACCCAGTTAATTATTTTATTTTATTTTTAGCAGAGATGGAGTTTCGCTAGGTTGGCCAGGCTGGTCTCGAACTCCTGATCTCGTGATCCACAACCTCGGCCTCCCAAAGTGCTGGGATTACTGGCGTGAGCCACCGCATCCGGCCGAATTTAAATTTTCTTACCGAAGTTGTGTTAAATCATACAATTTTTTTCTTTGTTTTGAGACAGGGTATTGCTCTGTCACCCAGGCTGGAGAGCAGTGGCACAATCTTGGCTCGCTGCAACCTCTGACTCCTGGATTCAAGTGATTCTCACTGCCTCAGTCTTTCAAGTAGCTAGGACTTTAATGCGCACACCACCAGGCCCGGCTACCTCTTGTATTTTTAATAGAGAGGGGGTTTTATCATGTTGGCCAGGCTGATTTTGAACTCCTGACCTCAGATGATCCGACTGCCTCGGCCTCCCAGAGTGCTAGGATTATAGGCGTGAGCCACCGTGCCGGGCGTGTCTTTTGTTTTTAAATTTTAGCGGCCGGGCGTGGTATCTCCTGCCTGTAATCCCAGCACTTTGGGAGGCGGAGGCGGGCGGGTCACCTGAGGTCAGGAGTTTGAGACCAGCTGGCCAACATCTTCAAACCCCGCCTCTACTAAAATGCAAATAAATTAGCCAGGCGTGGTGGCCCATGCCTGTAATTCCAGCTACTAGGCAGGACCATCATTGGAACCCGGGAGGCGGAGGTTGCAGTGAGCCTAGGTGGTGCCATTGCACTCCAGCCTGGGTGACAGAGCAGGACTCCTTTTCAATACAATGAAATAAAATGAAACAATCGCAGGCTGCCTGCTCAAAGGACCAAAAAAATAATTTTTATTGTATTCTTTTAATATGTGAGCAGCCACACAGTATATAATTTACAAATACACAAGGCCTTACACACAAGGCTAAAAGCAAACACCCTCTGGGGTGGACCTGGCTCAGCTCAGTAGGAGAAGCCCTGCCTGAAAAGGCTGCACCTTCGGCTGTCACTCTTTCTTTAGTTAGCCAGTGTTTGGTCATGTCTTCTGTCACTCAGGTATTGGGTCTTAAACCTTATCCAATGAGCGACGCTGCCCTGAGAACCGTCCAATCAGGCACGCAGCTGGAGCGAAAAGGGCGGCTTCTGGGAACGTGGCATCGGCTTTGTGTCTTGCTGCAGCCAACGTTTCGGGTCTCGTCTTCGCTGCCACTCTGTGGCCTTGTGACCTGCTGGTACTGGAGATCCACACCTAAGATGCCAGGACCCCTGGAAGCCTAGAAATGGTGTGAGTGCCGGGTCCGACCTCGGGGAAAGGGTTTGTTGGGACCGGTGGGAAGTGGCTGTGGCGGACTCATGCCTCCCCGCAAACAGCTACATAATTTGTGCCCGGAGTTCTCCTTGCCCAGATCGGCCTCAGTCCCCTTCAGAAATAAGATGGCGACTGCACAGTGACTGTGTCCTGGCCTGAAGCCCTCTCTGGGCAGCTCTGCACCCGCAGAGCTCCCTCTTTTCTAGATTGTCTCTCCCAGGGACCACGGGAGGGTCGTCAGGGGAGAATCCTGACTCCGTGCAGGTCATGAATGGGAAGACCTTTGGTTTGGTTTATGGGATTCTCAGTTTCTCTTTTCTCTTATTAAAAATTTACGGGAGTTACTGCGAAAACGTTTTTTATGACTGGGTGATTTCAAGCAGAATTACAAGGCTTTGCTTTGAAAATGCAACCAAGAAAAACAATAGGGAAAATCTCTCCTGCATTTTAGCTGTGGAAAATGAATACATTTCCGGTAAGGCGCAGTAGCTCACACCTGTAATCCTAGCACTTGGAGAGGCCAAGGCCAGTGGATCATCTGAGGTTGGGAGTTCGAGACTAGCTGGCCAAAGTGGCAAAACCCTGTCTCTACTAACAATACAAAAATTAGCCAGGCGTGGTGGTGGGAGTATACAATCCCAGCTACTGGGGAGGCTGAGGCAGGAGAAGCGCTTGAACCCAGGGGCAGATGTTTTTTGCCACTTCACTCCAGCTTGGGCAAAAGAGCGAAACTCCTCAAAAAAAAAAAAAAAAAAAAAAAAAACCAACAAAACATTTCCACAAGAAAATGTGGTAGACAACTGGTGAGTTATGTAGAGTCATAAAAATGTCACTTCCTCTTTTTGCAGGGTAAATTTGTGACAGTGAATATCTCTGTTCTCTATCCTGTTATCTTGACTTCTGAGTTTCATGCTAAATTTTATGAGATAAAACTTGGTACCTCCTAGAAATGTTCCCATATGACTAATTGTTTACTATATATTTTTAATGAAAAAATTTAGAATAAGACATTGTCTGAAAGGAATAGATACTTTTGCTTTTCTCGTTGAGGTGTAAAATGTAAGCACCTTATAATTTCATCCCTTTAGATAAACATTGTGTTTGAGTAATGTTACTGAATTTTTCACACATGTAGTTTCAAAAACAAAGTTAATAACTGTGACATGGAAATCAAAGCTTGAGCCTAGTGCCTCCAATCTAAGGCTAATATTAAACCTCCCAAAGAAGGTTATTAGCAGCCCAATTAATTGTTTTCTAAAGAGCCTTCCTTGAAGACGTCCCAGCCTAGTCACCCCAGCCGTGGAAGAATCCTTTATACTAAGAGAAGCTACAGAACCCTGTACAGCTGGGGACGCACAGGCAAATGCAGTTAAGGATAAGAAGGAAAATAACTGGTAGGATTTTTGTGAAGATGAAGTTGTTATTGTTTTGAAGCAGTTTCTAGACTGTTTAACATAAAGCAAAGTTAGATTTATGTAAAAAAATTAAATTCCAGTTGAGAGCAGTGGCTCACACATGTCATCACAGCACTTTGGGAAGCTGAGGCAGGTGGATCACAAGGTCAGGAGTTCACGACCAGCCTGGCCAACACAGTGAGATTCCAATTTTACTAAAAAGACAAAAATTAGCTGGGTGTGGTGGCACACACCAGTAGTCCCAGCTACTCGAAAGGTTGAGGCAAAGAAGAATAGCTTGAACCTGGAAGGTGGAGGTTGCATTGAGCCAAGAATATGCCAATGCACTCTAGCCTGAGTGACAGAGTGAGACTTTGAAAAAAAAAAAATTAATTCCAAAGGAGTATTCCAACAGAAGAAAATACCTAATATAAGATCTGTAAAACTTACAAAGTCAGACAGACAAGGGCTTTCTTTTATAGAAAGGAACAAATAAGATTACAAAGAAGGTAGAAGGTAAATGGCCAATGAGAGGTGAAAAAATCAGATTCTACATTAATGTTTTACCCTGAAGTCAGCATGTCCTTAGGAAGGACATAACATGGGGTTGTATTTTGACTCAGATTGAGTGTAGCTGAATGTTCAGGAGCCTGTGGGCAGGAGACAGACTTAAGTGAGGTTTGATTATAAAGTATTTTCTTTTGACCACTGAAGAAAAATTCAGCTGATTTTTTTAAAATGAAAAGAAGAAAATAATGTGCAGAGTCTATGTCTGGCTATGTGATAGATCAGAAAAAAGAGCCCCAGCTAAGTCATAATGGAAAGCTTGTTTCTTTCCGTAAACTGTTTCTGGAGAACACAAAAGGTTAGAGAATTTTATTAATCACAGCTATTTACCAGGGATATCTATGTACTTCATCTTTACCCATTTTTTCTTTATCCTATTCCTTCCCTCCCTCCCTTCCTTCCTTCCTTTCATTTCTTTCATCCCACTTTTGTTGCCCAGGCTGGAGTGTAATAGCATGATCTGGGATCACTGCAACCTCTGCCTCCCAGGTTCAAGGGATTCTTCTACCTCAGCCTCCTGAGTAACTGGGACTACAGACATGCGCCACCATGCCTGGCTAATTTTTTGTATTTTTAGTAGAGACAGAGTTTCTGTGTGTTGGTCAGGCTGGTCTCAAACTCCTGACCCCAGGTGATCCACCCACCTTGGCCACCCAAAGTGCTGGAATTACAGGTGTGAGCCTCCACACCAGGCCACATTTCCTATATATGACTTTTTCTTAGTTGTATTTTCTATAATAAGTTGGTAAATGTAGCTACAGTGTTTTGCTGAGTTGTGTGAGTAGCTCTATCAAATTATGAAACGTGAGGGAGGTTATGGGAGTCCACAATTTTTAAACAGTAGCTTAGAAGCGTAGATAGGCCCATGGGATTTGTGACTGGGATCTGACATTAGGACAGTGTTGTGAGACTGAGCCCTGAATCAGGGTCTGTGCTGACTCTGGATGGTGTCAGAATTCAAATTCAAATGTTAGTCGGTGAGTTGGTATTGGAGAAAGCCTTGGTGTTCAGCAAACTCTACAGATTTGGTACAAGAGAAAAGGTATCACAGAGGCCTGGCCTGGAATCAAACTCTGGTTGTCTGGGAATGGAAGGCTCTGCTCTCCTGTACACAGGGTGTCACACTGCCCATTGTCCTGTCTCCTTCCAGGATTTGAGAGGGTAAAAACTTAGAGGAAAGAACTCTGATAGCAGACCCCCTTTTTCCACAGCTGCCACCACAGGATTCCCACTCACTCACAGGCTTACCCACTAGATATTAATGTGTCCACACCTCTCCCAGGACTAGGCACCACCCAGAGAAATTTCACAACAGCATTTTTGATTCTAGTGTTTCTTGGCAAAAACCTACAGAAGTGTCTACAAGTCTCCTTACATATCCCCACCCTGAGACACTGAATCTGCCACAGCAAGCTGTTTTCCTCAACAGCTGAGGGTTCTGGACCACCTGTTCTTAATCTCATCAGCCTGCATAAACACAAACATACATCAGAGTATACCTCCACCTGAGCCGCTGCCTGTAGCACAAACCAGTTCTTTTGCTTACGTTGCACTGTTTCCCACTCATACATTTTTATTTGTTTACCTTCTATTTTTGTCTCAAGGGTACACATGTAGATTTTTTTTATACAGCTAAAACTGTGTCATGGGAGTTTGGTGTGCAGATTATTTTGTCACTGAGGTACTAAGCATAGCACCAAAAAGTTTTTTTTTTTTTTCTGATCCTCTTTATTCTCCCATTCTTCAATCTCAACTAGGCCTCAGTGTCTGTTCTTGTCTGTGTTCCTGTGTTCTTTTTTTTTTTTTTAGACGGAGTTTCGCTCTTGTTACCCAGGCTGGAGTGCAATGGTGCAATCTCGGCTCACCGCGACCTCCGCCTCCTGGGTTCAGGCAATTCTCCTGCCTCAGCCTCCTGAGTAGCTGGGATTACAGGCACGCGCCACCATGCCCAGCTAATTTTTTATATTTTGAGTAGAGACAGGGTTTCACCTTGTTGACCAGGATGGTCTCGATCTCTTGACCTCGTGATCCACCTGCCTCGGCCTCCCAAAGTGCTGGGATTACAGGCTTGAGCCACCGCGCCCGGCCTCCTGTATTCTTATTCAGCTTGTACTTAGAAATAGCATGCATTTGGTTTTCTGCTGCTGCATTAGTTTTCTAAGAATAGTTTCCAGCTTCATCCATGTTGCTTCAAAGAACGTGGGCGTGTGTGTGTGTGTGTGTTTGTGTTTTAATGACCACACAGTATTCTATGATATTTATGTACCACATTTTATTTTTATTAAACTTTTAATTTTATTTTATTTTTGAGAACAGGTTCTCACTCTGTTGCCCACACTGAAATGCAGTGGCATGATCTCAGGTCCTTGCAGCCTCAATGTCATGGGCTCAAGCAATTCTCTTCTACTTTAGCCCCTCAAATAGCTGGGACTGCAAGCACACACTAGCAGTCCTGGTTATTTTTTTGTATTTTTTGTAAAAATGGGGTTTTGCTCTGTTGCCCTGGCTGGTCTCAAACTTTTGAGCTCAGGCAGTCTACCTGCTTCGGTCTCCCAAAGTTCTGAGATTGCAGGTGTGAGCCACCATGCCCAACCATACAATATTTTCTTCATCCAGTATCCAATTGATAAGTACTTAGGTTGATCCCATGTCTTTGCTATTGTGAATAGTGCTGCAATGAAGATGCATATGTCTTTATAATGGAATAATTTATATTTTACTGGGTACATGCCAAATTATGAGGTTGCTGGGTCAAAAGATAATTCTGGTTTTAGTTCTGTGAGGAATCGACACATTGCTTTTCACAATGGTTGAACTAATTTACAGTCCCACTGGCAGCCTATAAACTTTCCCGTTTCTCTGGAACCTTGCCAACATCTGTTACCTTTTGACTTTCTAATGCTAGCCATTCTCACGGGTGTGACATGATACTTCATTGTGGTTTTTCTCTGAATTTCTCTAATCATTAGTGATGAGCATTTTTCATATGCTTATTAGTCACATGTATGTCTTTTTAAAAACATCTTTTTCATATTTTTTGTCTTCTTTTTAATTCAGGTCTTTTTTTCTATAAACTTAAGTTTCTTATAAATTATGGGTATTGGACCTTTGTCAAAAGCATTCTTTGCAAATATTTTCTTTTATTCTGTGTGTTGTTTGTTTACTGTGTTGATGGTTTCCTTTAACCATTAGGTTAGGTTCCATTTGTCAATTATTGTTTTTGTTACAGTTGCTTTTGGCATCTTTGTTTTAAAATTTTTGCCAGTTTCTAGGTCTAGAATGGTATTTTCTAAGTTATCTCACAGGTTTTTTGTTTGTTTGTTTTTAATTTGAAGTTTTCCATTTAAATTTTTAATTTATCTTTTTTTTGAGACCTTGTTACCCAGTCTGGAGTGCAATGGCGTGGTCTCTGCTCACCGCAACCTCCGCCTCCTGGTTCAGGCAATTCTCCTGCCTCAGCCTCCTGAGTAGCTGGGATTACAGGCAGGCGCCACTATGCCCAGCTAATTTTTTGTATTTTTAGTAGAGATGGGGTTTCACCATGTTGACCAGGATGGTCTCGATTTCTTGACCTCGTGATCTACCCGCCTCGGCCTCCCAAAGTGCTGGGATTACAGTCTTGAGCCACTGCGCCTGGCCTAGTTTGTCTTAAGTTGATTTTTGTATATGGTTTAAAGAAGGTTTCCAGTTTCAATCTTCTACATAGTGCTAGCCAGTTATTCCAGCACCATTTATTAAACAGGGAATTCTTCCCAGATTCC
>CM052668.1:17082256-17131943 GCA_028533165.1 Leontopithecus rosalia
TCTTCACATTTCTATGATCTGTCACCAGTATGATTACTTTTATATTTAGAAAAGGTTGAGGTGTTGTCAAAATTGTTGTCACACATTCTGGTTTTGTAGAGTTTCTCACTGGTATAAATTTTCTTAGGGTTAATGTTTGCAGATGGATTAAAAGTGTTGTTACATTCTTCACGTTTGTAAGGTTGCTCCCCAATATGAATTCTATTATGTTCAGTAAGTGCTGAGGATCAGTTGAAATCTTGGCCACATTCTACACATTTATACAACTTCTCTCCTGTATGTATTCTCTTGTGTTTAATAAGGGTTGAGAATCAGTTAAAAGTTTTGCCACATTATTCACATTTGTATGATTTCTCTTCAGTAAGAATTGTTATGTGTAGTATGGTGTGAGCAATAGTTAAAAGCTTGCTACAGTCTTCACATATGTACAGTTCCTTTCTACTATGAATTATCTTATGTGCAGTAAGCATTGAGGATTTGTTACAAGCTTTGCCACAGTCCTCAGATGTGTATGGTTTCTCTCCAGTATCAATTTTCTTATGTTTACCAAGTTTTTAAGACTGGTTAAAAAAATTGTCATTCTTTACATTGTAGGGTTTCTCTCCAGTATGAATTCTCTTATGTACAGTAAGCATTGACAATTTGTTAAAAGCTTTGCCACATTCTTCACATTTGTATGGTTTTTCTCCAGTATGAATTATCTTATGTCTCGTAAGTGTTGCAGAGTATGTAAAAGCTTTGCCACAGTCTTCACATTTGTATGGTTTTTCTCCAGTGTGAATTTTCTTATGTCTAGTAAGGATTGCAGGTTCTGTATAAGCTTTGCCACATTCTTCGCATTTGTAGGGTTTCTCTCCAGTATGAATTCTCTTATGCCTAGTAAGGTGTGCAAACTGGTTAAACGCTTTGCCACATTCTTCACATTTGTAGGGTTTCTCACCAGTATGAATTCTCTTATGTGTAGTAAGGGTTGAGCGATAGTTAAAAGCTTTGCCACATTCTCCACATTTGTAGGGTTTCTCACCAGTATAAATTATCTCATGTGTAGTAAGGTTTGAGGATTGATTAAAAGCTTTGTCATATTCTTTATATTTGCAGGGTTTCTCTCCAGTATGAATTTTCTTATGTCTAGTAAGGTTTGCAAACCGGTTAAAAGCTTTGCCACATTCTTCACATGTGTAAGGTTTCTCTCCAGTATGAATTCTCTTATGTGTAGTAAGGTTTGAGCGATAGTTAAAAGCTTTGCCACATTCTTCACATTTGTAGGGTTTCTCACCAGTATAAATTACCTTATGCTTTGAGGACTGATTAAAAGCTTTGCCACATTCTTTATGTTTGTAGGTTTTCTCTCCATTATGAATTTTCTTATGTTTACCAAGTTTTGAGGATTGGTTAAAAGCTTTGTCACATTCCTTACATTTGTAGGGTTTCTCTCCAGTATGAATTCTATTATGTGTAGTAAGCATTGAGGATTTGTTAAAAGCTTTGCCACATTCTTCACATTTGTATGGTTTTTCTCCAGTATGAATTATCTTATGTCTAGTAAGGGTTGCAGAGTATGTAAAAGCTTTGCCACAGTCTTCACATTTGTATGGTTTTACTCCAGTGTGAATTTTCTTATGTCTATTAAGGGCCGCAGGTTCTGTATAAGCTTTGCCACATTCTTCACATTTGTAGGGTTTCTCTCCAGTATGAATTCTCTTATGTGTAGTAAGGGTTGAGCGATAGTTAAAAGCTTTGCCACATTCTTCACATTTGTAGGGTTTCTCACCAGTATAAATTATCTTATATGTAGTAAGGTTTGTGGATTGATTAAAAGCATTGCCACATTCTTTATATTCATAGAGTTTCACTCCAAAATGAATTCTCTTATGTCTAGTAAGGTTTGCAAATCGATTAAAAGCTTTGCCACATTCTTCACATTTATAAGGTTTCTCTCCAGTATGAATTATCTTATGTGTAGTAAGGGCTGAGCGATAGTTAAAAGCTTTGCCACATTCTTCACATTTGTAAAAATTCACTGTAGTATAAATTTTTTTATGTTGAGTTAGGTGTAAAAGCATACACAATAATTTGCCACATTCTTTGCATTTGAAAGGTTTCTTATCAGTATGTCTTAACTTATGTGTATTTAAATGTGAAAATTTATAAAAGACTTTCATACATTTATCACATTTAAATATTTTGCTCTGGATACTTGGCAAATATTGGTTAAGTTCATTATAACCTTCTTTGTGCACCTTATAATCATCCACACTTTTACAGCCTTCTTTTAAGAGAAAATTTGCATGTTCATATTTTTCATCTCTACTCAGTGTAACTTTATGAAAAGAATCTTCTATGTTCTTCTCTGGCAAAAGGTCTTGGATGATATGAGAACACATTACTGAAAAACATAAAAATAACACATTAATTGCTAGACTCAAATGAATATACTTTCCAAGTCTAATCTATAAAATTTCACAAACTATATAAGCAAAATGGCATTGTAAAATATCATAGACCATAATTTCTTCCTAGACATATAAATTTAACAAGCACATACTGACCAAAATACTTTTGTGAAAAACTTATAAATTTGTGTGCAGTGCCCCAGGTGAGCACAATATAAAGAGCCTCATAGAAGAGAAAAAAAAGTCTGTTATGTTTACTCAAGACAGCTTTATCTGCTCCCCAATATAACATAATGCCTTTAGAAGTAAATTTCCAACTTCAATTGTTTTACAGAAATACCTGAGAGTGGTTAATTCATAAAGCAAAGAGGGGTTTATTTTTCTTTGGTTTTGGGTTTTTTTTGGCACACAGTTTGGCAGACTGCAGAAAACGTGTGTACCAGCATCTGCTTCTGGTGAGAATCTCAGGAAGCTTACAATTATGATGAAAGGCAAACAGTAACAGGATATATTAGATGGTAAGAGAAAGAGCAAGTGTGAGGTAAAGAAGCTGGGTTCTTTTAATGAACCAACCTTTGAATTAACAGAGTGTAAACACTTTGATTAATAACAACACAGTGCCAACCCATTAATGAGAAATTTGCCCCCATGACACAAACACCTCCCACCAGGTCCTACATTAAACACTCAGGATTACATTACAGCCTAAGGTTTGGAGAACATGGAAATCCAAACAATACTGCAGATCAATTCAGCTTAACAGAAATGTAGAAACTTTTTAATCAAAAGCAAGATAATACACAATATACTTATGTGCACCTGGTATATTCTGTTAGGACACATACCAAATCTTATTAAATTTGAGAATACCAGCTAGGTACAGTGGCTCACGCTTATAATCTCAACATTTTGGAAAACCAAGATGGGAGAATCACTTGGGGCCAAAAATTTGAGACCAGCCTGGGCAACACAGTGAAATCCCGTCCTTACAAATAATCAAAAAATTAGTGAGGCAGGGTAAAGAATTTCTGTAGTGTCAGCTACTAGGGAGATTATGTTCAAGGATCACTTGTGCCTGGAAGGTTATGGCTACAGTGAGCCAAAATTATTCCACTGTACTACAGCCTGAGTGACAGAGTAAGATCCTGTCTCAAACAGCAAGACATAAATTTAAGAAGACCAAAATTATACACGTTTTCTGACCAAAACTGAGTAGCACAAGAAATTAAGTTTTAAAATTAAAACTTGCAAATCCAAATATATATGAAAATAAAACATACTCTTTAACATATTCTTGCTGTAAAGGTAAAAAAATTTAATCATTCAAAGATGTCAATACAACCTACAGTGGAGAACATATTTACTACAATCTCTATAAAAATCCCCAAGCACAATTTTATACAAACATTACAATTTTAAAATTTAATTATAAATTATAGCCAAACACCCATTACAAGAACAAGGAGGCATTATACTTTCGGGTTTCAAAACATATTAAAAGCTAAATAATGCAATGTGGTGCTGACATAGACAGACAGGTGAAAGAACATAATAGAGAGCCCATAAATAAACCCTTCTGTATATAATCAAATGATTTTCCCCCAAGTTGCTATAAGCACACAATAAAGAGAAGATAATCTCTTCCAAAAAAATCATGTTGAAAACTAGGTATCAACACTGATAAAATAAAATGAGATCATTTCCTTGAAACAGATATGAAAAGCATTTTAAATTAAGTACCTAGACATAAAAAAAACTAACAAATCTCTTAGAAAAAAATAAAGGGAGAAGACAAGACATTGGTCTTGACACATCATTTTCTTAGATACAACATTGAATGAATGAGCAATGAAGAAAAAACAGGAAAAAATAACTACACCATTCTTCAAAATTTCTGCATGTCAAAGAAAAATTTAATTGAGTGACAATGCCTTTTAAAAAAATAGGTGAAAATATTTGCAAATCACGTATGATAGGAGTTAATATTAAAAATATATAAGCAATTCTTAAAACTGAGCAATGACATTCAATAACGATTTAGAAATAAATAATTGAACTAAATTTTTAACAAGATATATAGATGAAAAAAAGCTTTGAAAAACCTTGCAGAATTACCATTTGTAAAGAAATGAATAAAAATTACATTGAAAAACAAAATCATCTTACACTTAATAGAAATGGCAACTATCAATTTTTTAGAAATATCAAATTTGTTTATGATGCAATAAAAATAAAAGTCATGTAGAATGTTGGTAGAAAAGAAGAATGTAGCCATTATTTAAAATGTATAAGTGCTTCTCAAATAAGTAAAAATAAAAGTATAATCAAATACAGCAATGTCATTTATGAATCTATATCTAAAATATGCAACACAGGACCTGAAAGACACGTTTGAACATTCATGTTTATTGTACCAGTATTCACAAAAGCTGAAAGGCCAAAATAGCTTAGATATTTCTTGACTTATAAACACATTAAAAAACATATATATATATATACGTATATATATATATACGTATATATATATACATATATATGTGTGTGTATAGCCTTGTTTATAAAGTGTTCTGTTATATATATACACTATATGTGTATATGTACACATATATACATGTCTATATACACACATATGTACACACACAATGGAGAATTATTCAGCTTTAAGTAAATCTTGTCATATTTTAAGATAAATTATGATGTCACATGAAATAAATCACAAAATTATGGATACTATATGATTCCACTTATCTATCTTAATTAGTCACACTCATAGAAACAAAACATGGAAGGGTGTTTATCAAGGGCTGGGGAGAGGGCAAAATGGGCAGTTGTTACTTAATGGGTATTGAGTGTTACTTTCAAAAAATAAGAAATTATAGAATTCTTTTATATAACAATATGAATATACTAAACAATCTTGAAATGTACAGCTTTTTTTTTTTAAGACAGGGTCTTACTCTGTCATCCAAGCTTGAGGGGAGTGACACAATTATGGCTCACCATAGCCTCAAACTCCCAGCCTCACATAATCCTCCAACATCATTCTCCTTAAAGAGCTGAGACTACAGGTGCACACCACTGTGCCTGGCTATTTTTATACTTTTTTTTGTACAGAAAGAATCTCCACACATTTTCCAGGAAGGTCTCAATCTTTTGGGCTCAAGTTATTCTTCTGACTTTGCCTCCAAAAGTCCTGGGATGACAGATGTTAGCCACCACCATGCCTGGCCCTGAAATATACACTTTAATAAATTTAAGATGGTAAATTTTGTGTTTTTAAAGAAACTGAAAAAATACAGAATGATACTTTTTTCAAAAATTACCTTTAAATCACAAAAGTGTTTCTCTCACATCAAATAAATATATATTCATCATTAAACGCATGGTGAAAATAAGACTATTTCCCTGACTATTTACTTAGACAAGATAAAACAACCATTCATCTGAGAATGAACATATACAAGATAAGCCACAAATTAAACTAGGCTTATATTTAAATAAATGCACATGTGTATAATCTGACCATGATAGGCATATTGCTGATTTACAGTTAAACACAGTGACTTAAAGTGTACAAATAGAATTGCAAATTGTCTAGTATTATAGGACATAAGTAAAGTCAAAAACCACAATGAACTGATGTTAAGAAATCTACATTATAAAACCAATCTACAACCAATAATAAAAATATTTATTATTGTTTTTCAACCAATTGAAAATCAATAATAAATATTTATTCATAAATTCTGGTTTGCAATACTGATATACTATTAAAAAAGAATTTCTCTAGATAACTACAATATTTGACTGTGCACTCATGGAAGGCAGGTATATTAAATAATTGACATACACTCTATGGTTATAAAATTTCAGAGAAAATGCAGAATGGTTATAAAATATTATAATTAGAAACTTCAAACAAACATTTTTTAAAAACTAGAAATATTGGCCAGGCACAGTGGCTTACACCTGTAATCCCAGCACTTTGGGAGGCTGAGGTGGGCAAATCACAAAGTCAAGAGATCGAGACCATCCTGGCCAACATGGTGAAACCCCATCTCTACTTAAACTACAAAAATTAGCCAGGTGAAGTGGTGTGCACCTGTAGTCCCAGCTACTCAGGAGGCTGAGGAAGGAGAATCACTTGAACCTGGAGGAAGAGGTTGCAGTGAGCTAAATTCATGCCACTGCACTCCAGCCTGGTGATAGAGCAAGACTCTGTCTTAAAAAAAAATTAAAAATATTTTTTATTTTTTAAATATATGCTCTTCTTACACAAAATGAAACTGCTATAACCCAACTTTAGAAGCAAAGAATAGCTTTACTTTGCTAAATAAATGTGTGTGTGTGTGTGTGTGTGTGTGTATACATGCAACATCTATAACAAAATATTGTTAAAGCCTCTGATATATAAAACAAATATTTGGGGATAAATTATGTTGATATTTAGATATAGGCTAAAAAAGTGGGTATAAATCCTATAATTCCTTTTGCCTACAGCAAACTTAAATTTATAAGTAACTGTTTTAGTAAATATGGAGTGTCTACTAATTATCTAATTTATTTCAGACATAACATGTAAATTCTAGAATAGCATTCTAAATTTCTGAATCTATGATTACAGACAAATTTGTAAAAGAAAATAAAGAATAAAAATGTATAAAGTGAGTGAAATCAGTAAGATGGAACAATGAAAGGTGCCCTATTTTGGCCGGGCGCGGTGGCTCACGCCTATAATCCCAGCACTTTGAGAGGCCGAGGCGGGTGGATCACGAGGTCAAGAGATCGAGACCATCCTGGTCAACATGGTGAAACCCTGTCTCTACTAAAAATACAAAAATTAGCTGGGCATGGTGGTGCACGCCTGTAGTCCCAGCTACTCGGGAGGCTGAGGCAGGAGAATTGCTTGAACCCAGGAGGCGAAGGTTGCCGTGAGCCAAGATCGCGCCATTGCGCTCCGGCCTGGGTAACAAGAGTGAAACTCCATCTCAAAAAAACAAAAAAAGAAAGGTACCCTATTTTCTTACTCCCTGCACAGCAAGACAATTGGTCAGCCATCTCTGACAAAAATACCTTTATGAGAGAGCCAGGCCTCATGACTCAAACCTGTAATGACAGCTACATGGCACATTCAGTTTATAGAATTGCTTCTCATCAGATTTCAAGACCAGCCTGAATTATATAGTAAGACTTCATCTCATAAATAAGTGCTTTTAACAGAGCTTTGAGATCCAGAGAGGGAATTTTGAAGATCTGATAAAGCCCAAGATTGAAAAGTCTTCTTTTCAGAAGGCAGGCCTTCATTTAGGTAGCAAACTACAGGATCCCTGTTCTTATCTACAACTAGGAAATTGGCTACCTAATTTGTCACAACAGAGAATTCTGAAGTTACTGTGTAATCATCTCAAACTCCCTCCAGCCACAATCTGAGAGAGGTCCTGTCCTTCCAGGGGCCTGGAGGAAGACATTCATTTATAGCCATGCGGGCAGGCCTGCAGACCTTGGCCTTTACTGTGGTCCCTGAAGCAGTTCAATGATTCAGTTTCAGCTCTCTCAGCCACAGTTCATGGCCAGTTCTGCCTACCTAGGAACCCACACTGTGACCTGGAAAAATTCTTTCTGGTACTCAGTGAAAGCTGTCCTCATCCACATTTTGATAGAAGGCCCATCGTATGCAGACTTGATTAGAGAAACCTATGCTAGTGTCTTCCCTATAGAGCAACCAACAAAAATTCAATCTATCCAAAATACAAAATGGAACTACAACTGCCAAATCCCATTGTACCAAGCCAACTAAAGGTAGACCCTAGTGCTGACCCAGTAGCCTTGTGACCAAACTGCAATCATTCTTTACTACAAACCCAGAGGGCATCCCATCACTCTGGGGGTCCAACAAAATAAGATCTTTATCTCCTGAAAGCAGTTTCTAAAAACTTGAAGGTGTTTTCTCCTTCAAATTCAGACACCAATGCAAAACTATATTGTGCCCATTGTCAGTGCTTGTATTTTAACATATCATTGAAAGTATGTGGCAGAAGAATTAGTCAAAAAATAAAAAAGCCATTAAAATTGAAAACAAGTAAAAACTTGCTGGCTATAAATCATATGATCTTATATATATAAAAAACCATAAGCAGTACATTACAACCTGTCTAAAGCTGGGTGTGGTAGCTCATGCCTATAATCCCAGCACTTTGGGAGACTGAGGTGGGTGGATCACCTGAGGTTGGGAGTTAGAGAACAGCCTGACCAACATGGAGAAACCCCGTCTCTACAATCCCAGCTACTCGGGAAGCTGTGGCAGGAGAATTGCTTGAACCTGGGGGGCGGAGGTTGAGGTAAACTGAGATTGCATGATTGTACTCAAGCCTGGACAACAAGAGCAAAACTCTGTCCAAAAAAAAAACCTGTCTAAACGAATAAATATAATCAGTAAATTAGGAAAACATAAAATGTACATACAAGATAGGGTTTCATACACTTAAGCTCTCCGATAAAATAGAGGAAGAAAATAATCTTATTTACAACAGCATTAAAATAATAAATTTCTGAGAACAAATTTAAGAGTGGAGGTAAAAAATCTTTACAGTGATATATCACTAAAAAAATTAGAAAAGAAATAAATTTTAAAATATTCTGTGTCTATGCATTTAAAGAATAAATACTGCTAAAGTGCCATGTTATCCAAATCTACAGATTCAACAAACTCTCCTTCAAAATTTCAGTGGCAATTTTTTTAAGTAATGGAAAACACAATTTTATAATTTACATATAACTACAAAAAACTTTAGTCAAAGCAATCTTTAAAAAAACAGCAGAGGCATCATACTTTACAACTTCAAACTATATTTCAAGACTATAGTCATACAAACAAGATGAAACGCGCAGAATGAACAGAAAAAATAAAACAGAAACTACTACTCACATTTTACACGTGACACAAAAAGAAAACTTAAAAAATTGTTTAACAGAGTTTTTAAAAATTATGCAGATTTTTGTGTTCCCAAAAGTAATGTAAAAGCAGTCAGACTGTGCAGTTTTTTATATGCCATAAAGAAGACAAATGCTCTCACTAGAAATTTGAAAGAAGTTCACCAAAAAGAAAGTAGAATCTTTTGAAAATTTAAGTGTAAAACAGAAGATATCCAATTATGAGAGGAAAAAAACCAAAAAACAAAAAACAAAAACAAACAAAACAAAAAACTCAGGCTTTCCAGAAACTATTCCAATGGAACACAGCTTTCCAACTCACATTTTAACAACTGGCTTTCTCTTTAATATTTAGACCTCTCATCTGTGTCATCCATTGTGTTCACCTTCACTCTCACCTACCTGGGGGTTTATCCACCATCTCATATCTCTTCATATTCCAAAACTCTTTTTCTTGCTCCAGACAGGTGATCAGGTCTGGCTTAGAGACAGCAATACCTGTTTTATTACAAATAAGTAACATAAATTTTGCTCATATTCTCCAATTACCAACCTAGTAATATGTTCAGTAAAGAGGGTGTAATAAAATATTTTTATGATATAATCACAAAATATTGATTTCTAACCGAGGATTTTAAATTTGTAGGTTATTAATTTCACTACCCAGTAATACTGAATCAAAACTTGGTGTTGGCAATTAGATTTTAAGGTATGAACAACAATATATTATGTAACTAAATTAATGAAATTACTGCTAATCTAGAGTGAAGGATACAGATCAGCTTAGAAATATAAAGTTCAGGTCAAGATGAAACATCTTCAGAAATCATTTTATACATGGACAAATCCCCAAGATTTTCTTGAAAACCGGGATCTGAAACTTATTTATGCAAAGCATATATTACCAAAACACATTCTACCAAAAAGAGAAGTGAAACCATTAGGCTATGTTTGGAATTGTGTGTTGAAGTTATCCTCACCCAGAAAGACCAGATTTTCGTAGTTCTCTAACATCACATTCCTATATAAATTCCGCTGTGCAGTGTCCAAGAATTGCCACTCTGTCAGAGAGAATTCTATGGCCACATCTCTAAATGTCAGCAGTCCCTGAAAAACAAACACACACACATAGAGACACAAACACACACTTACCAGGTAGACAGCAGAATTTATAACTTGACTACAGGTAAAATGAGAGTAAATAGAACTAGTTCTGACTTGCAAGAGTGACTGAAATTATTTAATAAAATATTTATTTACACAGAAGTGTTTCCTAATGTATTCTCTACTCCTGAGAAAAGAGAATGGCATAAGATCCACAACACCAGTGTATCCATAATACTTTTCTGAATAATAAAGTATAAAATTAAGGGCATAAACACAATGTGTACACTTTTCAGTGCTGTATTTGTATCACAGAATCAGTTACATGTATTTTTCAGATGGAAAAGATATGTTGTTGGAAGTTAAGTCTAAAATTTGTAATTTTTAACAGCGATTTTAAATAGTCTTTAACACCCTAGTCACAGGTATCTCCTAAAAAATTTCTTAAGAAGTTTTTGTGAAATAAGTGCCATCTTGTTTAAATCAGCTTTATTATTATTATTATTATTTATTATTATTATTATTTTGAGATGGAGTTTTGTTCTTGTGGCCCAGGCTGGGGTGCAATAGAGCAATCCCAGCTAACTGCAACCTCCATCTCCTGGGTTCAAGAAATTCTCCTGTCACATCCTCCTGAGCGGCTGGAATTACAGGTACTTGCCACTACACCTGGCTAATTTTTTTTTTTTTTGTATTTTTAGTAGAGACAGGGTTTTATAGTGTTGGCCAGGCTGCTCTTGAATCCTGACTGCAGGTGATACGCCCCTCTCAGCCTCCCAAAGTGCTGGGATTACAAGTGTGAGCCACAGCACCCGGCCTCAAGTTCCCTGTTAATGCTGATGTTGCTTCCCCTGGGCTCACCATTAGCATTAGAGAAAGCAGGCACAGCACAGAGTCCCTTACACTCAGCACCCTTGTCACAACACACATACTTCTAGGAAAAATGAATACAACCAATTTCCTTACTCTTTTTTGGTTCTTTAAAGTTTACAAGAACAAAGAGAATGCAGCCATGTTTGAGTAAGTTTACATTTGGAAACCAACATGTGCACATGGATGAATGTAATGTTTATTAAGCAGGTACCATATACTCAAGAGTATGTTAAGAGAACACTGTACTGGCTATTAAACGTTGTGTGATTTAATCATCATAACACCCTGGGAGCTGGTACTGTCTTGAGTAATTCCCAGATTTTAGATAAGGGGTCTAGCATTTTTATTTCTTCCTCTGATTGTCTGTCATTGATTTGTTTTTTAATGTATAGAATAAAACCTAAATATAGACAAGTAAAAGGGATACAGAAAGAGTTTATATAGTTTAGCAGAATAAGTATTGTGTTTATATTTACTTTTTTGTGATTTGTGGAAAAACTACTGAATCGTCAGAAACAGAAAACAAGTTGCAAATTGGACTTTCTCTGCTAGCATGGTTTAAAAAAAAAAATAGGCCAAGGTGTGGTGGCTCAATCCTGTAATCCCTGCACTTTGGGAGGCCAAAGTGGGAGAGGATCACCAGAGGTCACAAGTTTGAGACCAGCCTGACCAACATAATGAGACCCCATCTCTACTAAAAACAGAAAAAATTAGCCAGGCATGGTGGCAGGTGTCTATAATCCCAGCTACTCAGGAGGCTAAGGAAGGACAATTGTTTGAACTCAGGAGACTAACGTTGCAATGAGCTGAAATCGTGCCACTGCACTCCAGCCTGGGCAACAAGAGCAAAATTCTGTCTCGGAAAACAATTGCAATAACAACAAATAAGACCCTATAATATACACTTTATTTATCTCATTTATCTGCTTTTTTGATTTTTAAAAAATTGTGAGCCTCAGCTCTAGAAAGGCAAAAGGATTCAAAACTTTTATCTCTTATCAGTTATGTGAGGCAAAACTCCAGGGTTGGGCCAGACCTTAGTAAGACCTTTATAGAGGGTGAACCGAAATAGAACTGGGGCAGGGAGAGGATCGTATGTAGAATTCTGTTCTGTATAACACTAGGTATTTCATGTTCTGTTTTTATAAACTTACCTAAGAGAAACTTAAATCCCCAGAGTTTGTGTAACTTTAATCTTTTTTAGCCACTGTCCTGTCAATTTTATAACATATACTAATAACCAATTTAAACAAATCTCTTAAAGTTTTCTAGGATAATTTTACAAGATAAATATGTATTCCTGGCAAGGTAAAAAGAATGGAATAATAACCCTCCTGTCCATAAATATCCCTTTAGGTAATAACATAGAAATTCACAATATAAAGTAAGTAACCCAAATAAAAGCTAAGTTTGTTTCCACACATCTATTCCTTGTACCCACCAGATGATGCTCAATTAAGCCATTATCTAGTTGCGGACCTAGACTAAAAGTTCCTGGATGGTAAACGTCATAACTGCTTCATCTGTTTTTCTAATGGCCATGTGAAATAGAAACTATTAGTTTATCTCTTTGAGTCTCCAGACCTCCTCCTTGTTTTGCACTCAAGTACCAGAGAACTGGAGAAACTCTCTTCTGGGTACCAACCAAAGAAATCTCATGTATGAGGGGAGGAAAACACAGAATAAATTATTTCACTTAAACTGAACAGAAGCAGAATTAACTACTCTTGTCAGCCTGACACAATTTTGTTTTGGAGATTTTCAAATTTCTAATAGATATCTAGATGATTGTGAGAAGGTTCCCAGTGCTTCTGAGCTGATGTCCCATCAGTAAGCAAGGGAGGAGAGGATCAGGCTAAACAAAAAAATTGAACTGTCCTAGTGAAGCTTTAAAACTTTAATCAATTCTGATTAGCCAAGTTTTGGGTTAAAAACAAACAAAAAAAGGACAAGAATACTCTAGTATTACATTTAACATGTAGGTGTAGTTTGGTCATGGCTCTGGATACTTTGTGACCTTAATCTCTTACTCTGAAGATGCTTGTTTACATGTATAGGTTCTGCCATCAGATTCTATTTACACCTGGAGCCTCACATAACTGTAGCAGGTCACTGGACAAGACTTGAAAAGCTCAAAGTTACCACACTGTCAAGTGGTAACTTTAAGACATCTATGTTGACATCCTACAATGCAGAAATGTCTCCTGTTTTCTGTACATTCTCAATCCAAAAACTTTCTGTGCCTTGTGAATCGCAGGCAGGAGTCTGACCTTATGTGCAGACTCTAGCTCAGATCAACCTGGCTTTGCATTCTTGGGAGTGACAGCAAGTGGAGTACAATCAAAAGAGAAATCCCCTCATAGAGGCTGCTCTAGCACATTCTAAATAATATGCCTACCTAAAAGAAATAAGCTGAGGCAACATGAATATAAGTAGACAGTTTATTTGGGCCAAGCATGAGGATTAAAACCTGGGAGCAAAGATTCAAGTTGCCTGAAATCTAAACATTCTTTGGCACTAGTTACAAGTATATAAGTAAAGCCCCAAAAAGAGAAAGACTGGACAAGTACAAATTTATCAGAAATTTTTATTTACTTACAGAAATAACATTGATTATTGATTTGACATACATCATTAAAGTTTAGAGTATAAATTATAGTGTCCAGCGTGGCATTATTAGTTTAAGTGATAGCTACTGGTGGCAATAGCAAACGCTTTCAAGAAATAAATACATTATTGAAAAGGGGAAAAAAGACGTAACTATGCTCTCATTTTAATGTCTGAGTTTGACAACTAGAAGGACTTGCATTCCTCAGACAAAAAGTTTTTTTTTTTTTCCTTATTTTATTTTTCAAATCTCAAGACCTAGATTCAGAATTTGGAGCTGCAGATTTAAGCTCTGAATAAATAAGATTAGCAACAGGTGTTACTTGCATTTGTGGGCATTTTAGCAAGAGGAGGAAGGGTTAAGTGGAAATTCTCATGTCTCCAGGTCTACTGTAGAAAATAAAATAGAAGTTCCTCTTCAAAGTTTCCTTGGCTGTCACAAATATTCACCCTGACATGTCTGGGAAAGCCTAGGGAAGCATTAGATTATAGTTTTCTCCTTTGCCCTTATTAAGGAGTACTTTTGCCTTTATCATCATTCCACAAGTCATTTCCTCTTTTCTTTGTCCTTTCTTGCCTTTACCTATTTAGGAAAATTTTAGTTGCGAGCCAATAGGGTCAAGCTTAGAGGACGACCCTATTCTCTAGCCAAGGAAACCAGACTTGGCCCTCTCTTGTGGGGAGGCACCCCACCACCTCCTTGCAGTGGCCTGGAGAGAAGAGAGCCAGGACCCACTTGGTGTGAGGAATATATTTGGATCTTCAGCAATGTGGGAGAAGGGAAAGCTTGCAGAACCATGGTAGCCAGGCAACCTTGTGCACAGGCCAAGGTAAGAAATGTCACAAGCGGATGACAAAATATTTTCTTGGTGGTCAACTTCTGGAAGGCTGAGTGTGTGTGAGTGGTCACAAGCATCACTGTTTGCGGTGGTGGTTGCATGGAAGAAAAGTGAAAGAGATCTCTGGAAGGGGAGGGAGAAAATAAACCTCCCAGGATAAATTAGGCAAGAAACCTCTAGTACTTGAGGTTGAGCCTTAGCAAGCCTCTAGAGACAGGACTGGCAAGACATCCCTCTTCTGAAGGATTTGGGGGATAGAGCCTCCCACGGGACAAATAGGCAAGACATCTTTAGTGTGAAGGGTTGGGCCTATGTAGTATACAACATGGGAAATGCTTCTAGTAAGACTGGAACAGGAAGTAGAACTAGATATAACAGAGGTGAAAGTGATCAAATCCCTCCTGATAGCCCTCTAGGGCTCATGTTAAAGCACTAGAAAGAAAATGAACATTCTAAACATAAGAAAAAAACAATAATGATTAAATATTGTTGTTTCCTCTGGACTCAAGAACCAATTTTAAAACCTGCCATTTTCTGGCCAAAATTTGGCTCAGATGAAGACTGGGTCTGCCAACTTTTAATCATGTATGTTAACAACAAGAGTCCTGTGTCCTCTGAATAGATTACACCCTATGCTGGCAGTGAGGGCCTGTTTCTTTATACACCTTAAAGGACTTGAAACATGAAGCAGATAGTGACACATGGTTAGAAATAAAACAGTGAAATCATTTGAATCATCTTCCCCCATTTCTTAATCCCAACACACCATTGCAGCCCGCTCTGTGGCCTCCCCACTCCTCCTCAGGTGGCTGGTGCAGATTCAGAAGCAGAAGTTTCCACATCTGACCTTGAAGAGCCTGATCATTGCCAATGTTCTTCTAACTGTCCTTCTTTAGGGAGAGGATGCCAAAAGATACAAAGCATTGTAAAAAAGATACTCAAAAATCTTCCCTTTCCTTGCACTCCCAAAGAGCCAGTTTCCCAGCTCTTTCCTCTGAAGGAAGTCCCACCAAGTGGGGGCACAATTGGCTTTGTAAATGCTCCTTTAACCGCTTAAGTATGTGGTCTAAAGAAAGAATTTAAGCCTCTGCTAGATAATCCAGAATGGGTAGCAGAATGAACTCATCGGTGATTAGGCCTGCAAATCTATACCTGAACCTAGTTAATGTCGATCCTAGGTATCTTCTTCTCTAAAGAAGAATAAAACATGACTCACAAAGCTGATATGGCAACCTAAAAAAGTGATTATCCTGCTGGCCAAGATAACCCAGCAGCAGATGTGCAAGAGTTGATTATCAGAGGGATAAATAAATCTGCACCTAGACCTCAAAACTTAATGAAAGCCTTTGATGTACACCAAAAAAAGAATGAAGGACCCATGCAGTTCCTAGACAGGCTGAGATTACAATTAATAAAGTATGTTGATTTAAATCAGGATAGTCCTCCAGGGCAAGGGATGCTAAAATTACATTTTGTCACAAACAACTGGCCTGACACTGCAAGAAAGCAACAAAAGATAGAGAGGTAGAAGAACCGGTTGATTGAAGAACTTTTAGAGGAAGCACAAAAAATATATGTGAGGAGAGATGAAGAGAGACAAAAGCAAACGGCAAAGTTTTTTTTGGCAAAAATCAACTGGGCAGACAATGTCCGGAGTGAAAAATGGACCAACGACCTGGGGTGCAAGTCTGCAGAGAGGGATAGGGCGAGGTCAGAATTGGACATGGGAGGACCATAGCAAGTGCTGTAGAAGGTGGAAATGCAGATAAAACAAGGATAAGCCAAGGCAAAAGGGTCCTGCAATAGGAAGAAAAGGTGGGCAAGATAGATGTTACAGATGCAGGAAGACAGGCCATTTGAAGAGAGAATGCTCTCAAGTAGAAACCATCAAGGAGGGCCTCCTGCTCATCCTTGCCTTAGGAGAAGAAGCAAGGGAGGCTCAGGGGCTCTTTTTTACTTTGAGTCCCACCAATAGCCATTGATAAATTTAGAGGTGGGACCAAACCATAAATTAATAACATTCTTTATTGATTCTGGAGTGACTCACTGTTTATGCCTTTATCCAAATGGCTTAAATTGTTCTTCAGAAGAATTATTATTTATATCTGGAGTAAAAGGAGGAGGGTTTAAGGCAAGATTCTAGAGAATACAGAAGTGAGATATAAAAATTGGGTGGCTAATAATCAATTTATATTAATTCCTGAAGCAAGGGCTAATTACTAAGAAGATAGTTAATGTTGAGATTAGGGTTAGGATTACAAATAGGGCCAAAATCTTTATCTCCTTAAACGTGCTGACTACAGTAGATGAGAAGAAAATTTATCCTGATGTATGGTCAAGAGAAGGGAATCGAGGGAAGCTACGGATTCTCCCAATCCAAATACATTTAAAGATTCCAGAAGGAGGACCCAGAAGAAAGTGGTACCCAATTTCCTTACAAAGTCAGATAGGACTAAAGCCTGTGATTGAAGGTCTTATCAAAGATGGACTCCTAGAACCTTGCTTGTCCCCATATAACACCCCTTTTACCTGTCAGAAAGCCTTATGGCTCCTACTGATTAGTACAAGATCTTGGAGCTATTAATTAAATAGTACAAACTGCTCACTCGACAATGCCAAATCCATATACTATTCTAAGCAAAATTCCCTATAGTGATCAGTGGTTTACCGTCATCTATTTAAAAGATGCCTTTTGGGCCTGTTCTCTGGCTGAAAGAGCTGAGATCTATTTGCCTTCAAATGGGAGGATCAAGATACAGGACAAAAGGAACGAACAGTACTGGTGGACAGTATTACCTCAAGGGTTTACACACTAGCCAAATACTTTTACTCATGCTCTAGACAAGGTAATTAGAAAAGTGGAAATTTCAACCCAGCTACGTTTAATCCAGTATATGGATTATATCTGGTGAAGATACAGAAAAAGTAGCCGAGTACTCCATATACTTTTTGAATCATCCATACTCTGAAGGGTTGTGAGTCTCAAAGGAAAAACTTTAATATGTAGAACCAGAAGTCAGATATTTAGGCCATTTAATTAGTGCAGGGAAAAGAATGGGCCTGAATGGGTTGAAGGAATTGTGTACTTACCCTTGCCCCAAGCCAAATGGGAACTCAGAAAATTCTTAAAGTTCATTGGATACTGCAGATTATGGCTGACTCTTATGCTCTGAGAAGTAAGCTGTTATATGAAAACTTACTCAAAGACCTGACCTGCTTATATGGTCTTCTGATGAAGCTGACCCCGTAAATGAATTAAAAGCCTCGTTAATGTCTGTCCCTGTCCTAGCCTTACTCTCTTTAGTAAACCTTTTCATCTTTTTGCTAATGTGGATAATGGAGTAGCCCTAGGGGTACTTACACAGGAACACGGAGTCTGCCGGAAAGCCAGTTACTTTCCTGTCCAATGTCTTAGATCCAGTTGCCAGTGGATGACCCCAATGTATCCAGTCTGTGGCAGCTACTGCCATACTAGTAGAAGTAGAAAGATTACCTTTGGAAGATATTTGACTGTAAGTACACACCACCAGGTTAAAGCTATTTTAAGTCAAAAGGCAGAAAGACAGCTTACTGATTCTAGAATATTAAAGTATGAAGCTAGTCTGCTAGAGAAAGATGACTTAACCATAACAACAGATAGCTCACTTAACCCTGCAGGCTTCCTAACAGGGAACCCACTGCTACAGACTGAACACTTGTGTCTTGACTTTACTATTATACAAAGGTTCAGCTTGATCTAGCAGAGACCTCTTATAAGACCAGACATTTACCTGTTCATACCTGGATTCTCCCAAATGATTGATGGGAGACAACACAATGAATATGCAGTAATAGATGGAGAAACTTTTGAAGAAACTGAGTTGTGGAGGTTACCCAATAATTATTCTGCCCAGAGGTGTGAATTATTTACTCTCAGTAAGGCCATAAAATTCCTAGAAGATAAGATAGAAACCATTTATACAGACTCTAAGTATGCCTTTGGGGTAGCACACATATTTGGAAAAAATTGGGCTGAATGAGGTCTAATGAATAATCAAGGCCAAGAACTTGCTCATGAACCCTTAGTAGTTTATGCTTAAACAACCTCCAATTACCAGAAGAAAAAGCTCTTGTACCTGGTCCCAGGACATCAACATGACTTCTTTTGAAAGTTGAGGGACCACCATGCATTTCAGTTGGCTAAAAAGGCAGCAGTTGCTGCTGGACTGATTTTTCATTTAACTCCTTCCCTTCCTTCTCCTGAAATAGTTCCTATTTTCTCCTCTGTTGAGAAAGAGAAAATGGCTGAAATTGGGGCACAGGAAAATGCTGATGGGAGATAAATTCTCCCAGGCCAGAGGGAGATGCTCTCTAAGCCCCTTGTGAGAGAAACCTTAACTCACCTACACCAAGGAACACACTGGGGCCCTGAGGCCCTTGTGATGCAGTTCTTAGGGTCTAAGGATGTATTGGAATTTACACTCTGGCCAGGTAAGCTAAAGATAGATGTCTCATCTGCAAGAAAACTAACAAGCAGGCTCTAAAGAAATTACTTTTAGGATAAACACACTCCAAAGTGTTCAAGTTGACAACACTGAAATGCCATAATAGGTCGACTAAAGTACCTATTAGTGATAACTGATCATCTTACACATTGGAGGGAAGCTACTCCTTTTTCAAAGGCCACTGCTAATAATGCAGTAAAAGCCTTGAGCACATTGTACCTAGATTTGGGATAATAGAAAATATTGAGAGAGAAATGAATCAAACTCTTAAAAATCATTTAACCAAATTAATTTAGAAACTCCCATGGACTAAAATGTCTTCTGTTGCTTTATTAAGAATCAGAACAGGCCAGGTGTAGTGGTTCACGCCTGTAATCCCAGCACTTCGGTAGGCTGAGGCAGGCAGATCATGAGGTCAGGAGATCGAGACCAGTCTGGCAAACATGGCAAAACCCCATCTCTACTAAAAATATAAAAATTAGCCAGCATGGTGGTGAGCACCTGTAATCCTAGCTACTAGGGAGGCTGAGGCAGGAGAATCACTTGAATCTGGGAGGCAGAGGTTGAGGTGAACCAAGATCCACTGCACTCCAGCATGGACAAGAACAAAAATTCAATCTCAAGAAAATACGAATCAGAAGAGCTCCTCGGAAGGTCATAGGCTTATCTCCCTATGAGATGCTATATGGGTTGCCTTACATTCTTCAGCTGATGTCCCTACATTAGAAACCAAAGATCAGTTTCTCAGTAATTATATATTTGGTCTCTCCTCTACCTTTTCTTCCCTTAGAGCCAAAGGTCTTTTAGCACAGGCAGCACCTCTAGAATTTCGAATGCACCATCATTGACCTGCAGACTGTGTCTTCAGTAAAGGGTGGAAAAAAGAGAAACTTAAGCCAGCTTGGGAAGGATCCTACTATGTGCTGTTAACTACTGAGACCACTGTTTGCACAGCAGAAAAAGAATAGACCCTTCATACTTTGAGTCGAGGAAGCATCAACGCCCTCAGAGTCCTGTAGTTCCAGGACAAATCTCTACCAAGCTCAAGTTAAGAAAAACTTGACGTATCTTTATTTCTATTTTTCTTTTTTCCTCGTTACTCCTCATCTTATTACTAATGTAATCAGATCAAATTCTCCCCAACTTACAATATTTGATGCTTACTTGGTAATGCATTGTGGAGATTTACATAGCCAGAGGCAGTTAGCCTCCTCAGAAAAGTATTTATGCTGTAGTCTTCTAACCAGTCTACTAGCCCGAAGCTCTCATCACTGCAATAAGTTGTAACCAAGATATCAATTTCTTGTTTCTACTGACTGGCAACCTTGTAATAGCTGGAATGACATCCTGTGGACCACCCAATTAAAAAAAAAAACTCTACAGGAGTTGTTTGTACTAATCTTAAACCTCACCTTTACTTCACTAAAGAGGCCATTTACCCTGATTGCAAAGCTTACCAAAGTAACCCAATCTTTATTTTTATTACTTGCCCTATTAATACTGAAATTAGGCCTGTCATCCATCACCTCTATGGTATTGGGGCAAATATCAACGGGAAGGATCCCTTGGGCATATCTGAAATATACCTTCTGCCTCTTCATCTTCCACCCTCCTCAACTCTATTTCAAATATCCCTTTATCAATGATACAGCAAAAGTATCAGTAGCAAAAATCAATGATCTAAAGCAAACCTTAGGTATAGAGACAGGGTCTCACAATGAAAATGCCTGGTTAAAATCGATTAAATATTCCATCCGCACTCTAAGCAAAAGCATCTGTTACACATGGTAGGCCAGAGGCCCAGATTGTCCCCTTTCCACTTAAATAGTCCTCTCATCAGACAGACTTAGTGCGTGTGGTGTCTCTCTTCCAAGATTCCACAGCAAGGAACAACCAATTTGCCAAGCCCTTTCCCTGCTATATCCTGAAGTTCAGCACCCTGCAAGTCAGCCCCCAAGGGCCATTCAGCCACCATCTTCTGCGGTAGAATGTGCTTCATGTTTCACAGCAGGAGGATAACTCAGTGTTACTTGTAAACCTAACAGGATACAGTGAAGTAAGACACTTCCAAGAGCGAATGTATGGTGCTATTGTTGGGGGTCAAATAACTGGAGTTACTGCACTCTAGTCCAATTGGCTATCCCTTTTACCCTGCATTTCATCAGCTGAAAATCAACAAGACCCACTACCAACATACAAGAGAAACTCCTTATGGATTTTTTTTTTTTTGAGACAGAGTTTTGCTCTTGTTACCCAGGATGGAGTGCAATGGCGTGACCTCAGCTTACCGCAACCTCCGCCTCCTGCATTCAGGCAATTCTCCTGCCTCAGCCTCCTGAGTAGATGGGATTACAGGCACACACCACCATGCCCAGCTAATTTTTTGTATTTTTAGTAGAGACGGGGTTTCACCATGTTGACCAGGATGGTCTCGATCTCTTGACCTCGTGATCCACCCGCCTCAGCCTCCCAATGTGCTGGGATTACAGGCTTAAGCCACCACGCCCCGCCGGATTCTTTGATTCTTATGTTTATTCACATGCAACTGGAGTTCCCAGATGAGTAACCAGTGAGTTTAAAGCTAGAGATAAAATAGCTACCTGACATTAGTTGGGACTATTTTGGTGGGTAACAAAAAACAAAAATGTAGATTGGATCAATTATATTTACTATAACCAACAAAAACTTGTTAACTATACAAAAGATGCCATTAAAGGAATTGCAGAAAACTTAAGGTCTACTAGCTAAATGGCCTGGGAAAACAGGATAGCTCTTGATATGATACTAGCTAAAAAAGATGGTGTTTGTAATGATTAAAACTCAATGCTGTACTTCTATCCCAAATAACACAGCCCCAGATGGAAGCATAACACAGGCCTTGCAAGGACTCACGACCTTATCAAATGAATTAGCTAAAAATTCTGGTGCTTGCTTCAGCAGCACATATACTAAAATTGGAATGATACAGAGAAGATTAGCATGGCCCCTGCACAAGAATGACATGCACATTAGTGAAGCGTTCCATTAAAAAAAAAAATAAGAAAGAAAGAAAAAAAAATTCTTCTGGCATAAATAATCCCATTTCAAAATGTCTAGAAAATTGGTCTGGCAAATACAAAGAAACCCTAACCTCAATTCTTACCTCACTGGACTGCTTATTATCAGATGTTGTGTTATACCCTGCATTCGAAGGCTAGTGCAGAAACTAATTGATATGACTCTTACCAAGATATCCCTAACCCCTCTCCCACCCTATTCTAAAAGATTTCTTCTGCTAGAAGATCAAGCTGACCAAAGAAGTCAAGAACTATTGAACAAGTTTGAAGAGAAAAAAATTAAAAGAGGAATTTTGTAGAAAATAAAACAGAAGTTCCTCTTCAAAGTTTCCTTGGCTGCCCCAGGTATCTGGCCTGACATGTCTGGGAAAGCCTAGGGAAGCATTAGATCATAGTTTTCTCCTTTGCCCTTATTAAGGAGTACTTTTGCATTTATCAGCATTCCACAAGTTACTTCCTCTTTTCTTTGTTCTTTCTTACTTTTACCTATTTAGGAAAATTTTAAGTTGGCAGCCAATAGTGTGAAGCTTAGAGTGTGAGGTTCTATTCCAGCCAGTGGAAACTGGACACAGCAGTAGGATGGTTGCACTAGGTTATAAATGCTCCTGTTTCCTTTGTTCAGGTGTGATCTCATGGCAAGACTGTTACTAAGTGTTACCCTTTCTACAGAAAGTAACAACTGGCCTTGCTGACTGATCCATAGTCTCAGTGTTGATTCTATGCAACAATGAGTACCTGTTTCTAACATCTATTCAGTGAACACATTACTCTGATTGGGTTTCTGGACTCCATGGTAAGTCAGTTTCAGGACTAATGATACAAGAGTTACTGAAGAAGATAAAGTGGTTGATTGCTGCCCTGTAAAGTTTGTAGAAATCTGGTCTAGTCTCTAGAAGTGACTACAGAAAGCTACAGGTACCAAACAGGCAGAGATACAATTCTGTCTGCATATTTTAAGAGAAAACAGGCACCTTGCAGAAAATTTGTGAGTTGACTGGAAGCCTGAGAGGGAAAGTCAACTCTAGAGTAAATTCTGGTTGGCACCTTATATGTTCATATCATGTCTGATAATTCTAGACAGTGTCTGGAAAATATAATTAGAAGAAAAATTTTCCCCAGCCGCAGAGAAACACCACATTAATAAAACAATAAGAACTGTAGGCTGGGCATGGTGGCTCACACCTGTAATCCCAGCACTTTAAGAGGCCAAGGCAGGTGAATCACCTGAAGTTAGGAGTTCAAACGAGCCTGGTCAACATGGTGAAACCCATTTCTACTAATATACAAAAAGTTAAGCCAGGAGCGGTGGCTCACGCCTGTAAACCCAGCACCTTGGGAGGCTGAGGCGGGCAGATCACGAGGTCAAGAGATCAACACCATCCTGGCCAACATGGTGAAACCCCGTCTCTACTAAAAAATACTAAAATTAGCTGGGCGTGGTGGAACGCGCCTATAGTCCCAGCTACTCGGGAGGTTGAGGCAGGAGAATTGCTTGAACCCGGGAGGCGGAGGTTGCAGTGAGCTGAGATCGTGCCACTGCACTCCAGCCTGGCACCTGGCGACAGAGCAAGACTCTGTCACCAAAAAAAAAAAAAAAAATTACCTGGGTGTTGTGGCACATGCCTGTAATCCTAGCTACTCGGGAGGCTTAGGCAGGAGAACTGCTGGAACCCGGGAGGCAGAGGCTGCAGTGAGCTGAGATTGTGCCACTACACTCCAGCCTGGGCAACAGAGTGAGACTCCATCACAAAAAAATAAATAAATAAATAAGCAATGTTTTATTACACAATTAATTTTGAATGCATCATGCATCACAGTCAATCTGCCTAACAGATTGCAAAGACAGAAAGATGGTCACCATAATATCCCACAAGTAGAATATACAGCACCATGTCATAAGTAGTTAATCCTGAATTTACCTGGTAACTGGAGAGGTCATTCATGCATGCTAGTTTGTTATATTCAATAATAAAATAAATTTTTCACATGTTCATGCTATGAGGTAGTTTTGCAACTTGAAGCCAGGAGCCTGCTGAAGTCAGGCTCTCACTCTTCTACACAAATGGTTGACCAGGGTGGTATCTTTTTGGTTATTTACATTTTAAAGCAATGACTCTCTACTCCCTGACCACTGGGTTATAGAAATCCTGCTTGCCCTCTCTTGATGGCTAGTGTCCTCTCTTGAACCCCTATCATCTGCCACTGAGGTACAGCCCACAGCACAAGGCTCACGGCTGGTAGATCACATTTTACATGAATCCGAACTGCCACAGCAGTACACGGTTTCATATCGAAGAGTGAAGCCTGAGCAGCAGGAGAAGAGGCTGCAGACCTCCTGGGTAGAATTGCACCTTCACAATAATGGGAATGCTAGCAGTGTTTCAGCCTCAGTTTCTATTTATAATGGTGACATGAAAAAATACTGCTGGATTTCCAGCATGAGTCCAGATAGAAATATGTCTAAGACTTCTCACTGTGACAGCTCACCTTATTCACAGACCCCAAGGGATACTAATAGGACCCCTGGAACAGCCACACAAAGCACTGGAGAGAAAAACAGCTCTCAGTCTGAGCAAGATTATATTGAGAAAAAAAAGTTAAAGGCATCTTAAGAACAACACTCTGGTTAGATATGAAATTGATCAAGTCAGCTAGAAAATATTCTCCTTAAAGAAATTTCTCTCTAAAAACCCCAAGTGTCTATTAGCTCATACCTATAATTCCAGCACTTTGGAGGAAAAGGCTGGCAGATCACTTGTGGCCAGGAGTTCGAGACCAGTCTGGTCAACATGGTGAAACCCCATCACTACTAAAAATACAAAAATTAGCTGGGCTTGGTGGCATGTGCCTGTGATCCCAGCCACTTGGGAGGTTGAGGCAGGAAAATCACTTGAGCCTGAGAGGTGGAGGTTGTAGTGAGCCGAGATCACACCACTGCACTGCAGTCTGGGCAACGGAGCAAGACTCTGTCTCAAAAACAAACAAACAAACAAACAAACAAGTGCATAAGTACTCTCAGCATGAGAAACATGAGTACTATGAAAAAGGAGAAAATATTCTCTGCAGAATTGTTTAAGGTTTCTCTTCTATCTCTACTGCTCTCCTATTTCCTAGCTATTGAATGGGAGATCTATATTGGAATACATCTGATGATTTTCATAAGCACTTTTAGAAGATAAGAAAAATTGGAGATCTGACTTTGTTTATATAGTGAAATATATTTTACCTTGCAACATACCTAACTGAACAGCTATTATGGTTTTTCAGTGGCCACATCACTCACGTTTTTTGTCCTGTAATACCAGAATTCCAATTTAGTGAAATGAAAGACAATGAAATTGTGCTTATCTGTAATTATCTATGTGGGATTTATTAATAAGCATGGTAGACAAATGTTTACTGTAATAATTTGGTAGCCTTTTTTTGGATATCAGATATAAATAAGTATAAACAATTTTAATGCACTAGTCATAATTTAAAAAATGTTTAAATTGTCTTGTAGCCATAATTCAATTTAAAAACTTCATTTTAACAGTACAAATAACAATATTAAAATAACTATTAAAACATCCATTCAGTGTAAATATTTTGCCCTTATATTTCTCCTATTGTATGAATACAATTGTAGAAAATACTGTTTAATTTATATAAATGCAGGTTGTCTACTAACAGTACACATAATTATGCTAATTATTAAGTATAAAATAGAAAGCAAAATATAACTACAGACTCCACAGTTTATATACTGAACTCTTCTTGCTTTTACAATGCTAGTATGTCAGACTGCAAATATGAGATAATTAACTTGGATAATCAGTGTTCTGTCAAAGAAACTTACTCAGTATCTCTTAGCCTTTATCATCCTGTATTGCTAAATTTAATGCTATCTGCTATCTTGGTGCTAAACTTCTGTGTGCTTTTAAAATAACATTAATCTAAACAAATCTGTGTCTACTTTAGAAGACTAATAATACAAAATATAAACTGTTAGGCTGGGCGTGGTGGCTCACGCCTGTAATCCCAGCACTTTGGGAGGCCAAGGTGGGCGGATCACAAGGTCAAGAGATCAAGACCATCCTGGCCAACATGGTGAAACCCCGTCTCTACTAAAAATACAAAAATTAACTGCGTGTGGTGGCGCATGCCTGTAGTCCCAGGTACTGGGGAGGCTGAGGCAGGAGAATTGCTTAAACCCAGGAGGCAGAGGTTGTGGTGAGCTGAGATCACGCCACTGCACTCCAGCCTGGCACCTGGGAACAGAGCGAGACTCCATCTCAAAAAATAAAAAATAAACTTTTGCCAAAGCAAAAAAAAAAAAAAGCAATGAATCTAAAGTCCTAAAGAAAATCCTGAGTCAAAAAGAATGCTAAAAGGTTTATTTGTCTGTTAATATGACATACATATATTTCAAAAAGCAGAGATAAATATCTACATATAATGTAAATGCTTTAAGAGAGATGAGCTTATTTTAAGCTATGTAACTAAATCCTGTTATTTCTAATTCACATTTTCTTTTACATCAGCTACATCTCTGAACATGCTGAACTAACAAGACACCTGAATTTCAATAGACACTGAATTCAGACATCTGTGGAATAGCCTTGGGCACACTGTGTGCACTCAAAAAAATGTTTATGAGGAAAAAAGCAAAAGAAAAAGATGTGTTATATAAATTTATAGGTGTAAATAAATAAAACAAGTTCTTAGTGACTTATGAAGACAGTTTGATTCTGACACAATAATAGTAGGACACTATAACACTCTACAGACACTAATAAATGGATTACTGAGGGAAAAAAATTAACAGAGAGATTAGGACCTAAACTCAACACTTGACCAAATAGTCCTAACAGATACCCACAGAACTCTCCATCTAAAAACAACACATATACATTGTTCTCATTACCAAAGAGCATATACTTTAAAACTGACCACACATTACAAACTAAAGCAATCCTCAGCAAATTCAAAAATCCCCAAATCATATCAACAACACACACAGACCACAGCTTGATAAAAATATAATTGAATACAAATAAAACCACTTGAAACCAGACACTTACATAAAAATTAACCTACACTTGAATGACAAATAAAATCGAGAAGTTTTTTGAAATAAATGAGAACAAAAATGAAACATGGCAGAATCACTGTAACACAGCTAAGGCAGTGCTATAAATTAAGTGTTGACATCAAAAAGTTAGAAAAATCTCAATTTAACAACCTGATGTTATAAATAGAAGAATGAGAACAGCAAGAGCAAATCAACCCTTAAACTAGCAGAAGACAAGAAATAACAAAAACCACATCTGAACTGAAAAAGATTTAGACATAAAGAACTACAAAAAGGGTGGAGAAATTAAAGAGTAAATTTTTTGAAACAGTTTGTAATATAAACCACTAGCTAGATTAATGAAAAAAGAAGAGAAAATCCAAATAAACAAAATCAGAAATGACAAAACAAACATTACCAAACAAAAATACAAGTAATGATTGAAGTCTACAATAAACATTTCTATACACAGAAACTAGAATCTAGAAAAAAATGAATTCTTGGACAAATACGTCTTCCCAAGACTGAACAGAAACAACAACAAAAAAAAAACTGAATCCCTTAGTAGAACAATAAAAAGCTCCAAAATTGAATGAGCAATAAAAAGCCTACCAACCAAAAAAAGCCCAGGACCAGACAGACTTACAGCTGAATTCTACCAGACATACAAAGAAGAGCTAGTATTATTCCTACTAAAACTATTCCAAATAATTGAGAAGAGACTCCTCCCCAACTCATTACCTAAGAACAGCATCATTCTGATACCAAAACCTGGCAGAGACAAAACAAAAAAAACCTTAGGCTAATATTCTTAATAAACATTGATAAAAAAATCTTCAGCAAAATACTGACAAACCAAATCCAGCAGCACATCAAAAAGTGAACCAACTATGAGCTGGGTGTGGTGGTTCACATCTGTAATCCAAATACTTTGGGAGGCCGAGATGAGTGGATCACCTGAGGTCAGTAGTTTGAGACAAGTCTGGCCAACGTGGTGAAATCTTGTCTCTATTAGAAATACAACAACTAGGTGTGCACGGTGGCAGGCACCTGTAATCCCAGCTACTTGGGAGGCTCAGGCAAGAGAATCACTTGAACCTGGGAGGTGGAGATTGTGGTGAGCTGAGACGGTGCCACTGCACTCCAGCCTGGTGACAGAGTGAGACTCTGTCTCAAAAAAAGTTAACTGACTGTGATTAAGTAGGCTTTATCCCCTTGTGTGCAAAGTTGCCACAACATACACAAATCAATAAATGTGATTCATCACATAAACAGAAATGAAGACAAACACCACAAGATTATATCAATAGATGCAGAAAAATCTTTCAATAAAATTTAACATCCTTTATGTTATAACCCTCAATAAACTAAGCACTGAAGGTACATTCTTCAAAGTAATGAGTTATCTACGACAAACCCACAGCCAACATACTGAATAGACACAAGGTGAAAGCATTTCCTTTTGAAAAATGGCACAAGGCAAGAATACTTTCTCTCAACACTGCTATTCAACATACATTTTAAGGTTCTGGGAAAAGTAATCAAGCAAGACAAAAAAAATAAAAGGCACCCAAACAGTCAAACTATCCCTGTTTTCAGATGACATGCCTATTTATCTAGAAAAACCTATAGTCTCAGCAGAAAAACTGTAAACTGACAACTTCGGCAAAGTTTCAGAATATAAATATACAAAAATTAGTATCATCTCTGTACATCAACAACATCCAAGTCAGAAGTCAAATAATGAACATCATCCTATCCACAACTGCCACATTTAAAAAAAAATAGAAATACAGCTAACCAGGGAGCTAGATCTCTGTGACAAGAATTACAAAATACTGCTTAAAGAACTCAGAGATGCTGGGCATGGTGGCTCACACCTGTAATCCTAATACTCTGAGGCTGAAGTGAGCAGATCACCTGAGATCAGGAGTTTGAGAAGAGACTCCTCCCCAACTCATTATCTAAGAACAGCATTATTGCTGAGAAGTTGCTGTCCTGCCAGAAAACTGCTATTCTCAGCTCTGTCCACATTGACTAGTAACAGAGTTTTGCTCTCGTCACCCAGGCTGGAGTGCAATGGCGCAATCTTGGCTCACTGCAACCTCTGCCTCATGGTTTCAAGCAATTCTCCTGCTTCAGTCTCCAGAGTAGCAAAGAGTACAGGCATGCACCACCACGCCCAGCTAATTTTTGTCTTATTAGCATTGACGAGGTTTTACCATGTTGGCCAGGCTAGTCTTCAACTTCTGACCTCAGGTGACTGACAAAGTGCTAGGTGTGAGACATTGCGCCTGGCTGGTCAATGGTTTAATTCTAATGTAGTTTCTAAAAACTTCAAAAGTTTAAAAAAATCCTAGAGGAATGTGTCTATAACGAGGTTCATAAAAAAATAAGGGCCCAGACAAGTTTAATAAAGGCTTATGATAATTTAAGGATCAAACCATTTGGACTGAGTAAAAATTGTGAGTATTTTAATGAAGGTAGTAACTCTTATAAAACTGCTAACCAAGGCAAAACAAAAATTAACTGAACTTCAGGAAAATACTGCAACACTTCTATGTTAAATAAACCAGTAAAGAATTTTTAAAGATATGTCATTTGAATAACCTCTGTGATCCAACTCAAATTACCTATGATAACCCATTACTGTTATGCACCTAAATTGGAGAAACAAACCTGATATTTAAGATGACAAATTTAACGTTAAGTGTAAACTCATGGAGAAAGCAGAAAGCCAGCAGCCATTGGTTCATTTCATTTCTGAGTTCTTAAAGCTTCCATTATTTAAAATGCCACATTTCATTATCAATCACAGAAGAGATAAAATAATCAAAGTTAAATATATTAAAAAAAAAGAAAGAACACAAACAAATGTAAACCATGTTATTCTCATGGATAGAAAAGACCAATATTATTTATATGGCTAAACTGCCCAAAGAAATTTACAGATTTAATGCTATTTCTATGAAACCATCAAAAACATTATTGTTATTATTATTATTTCTATTTTTTTTTTGAGATGGAGTTTAGCTCTTGTTACCCAGGTCGGAGTGCAATGGCGCGATCTTGGCTCACCACAGCCTCCACCTCCTGGGTTCAAGCAATTCTCCCGCCTCAGCTTCCCGAATAGCTGGGACTACAGGCATGCGCCACCATGCCCAGCTACTTTTTGTATTTTTAGTAGAGACGAGGTTTCACCATGTTGACCAGGATGGTCTCGATCTCTTGACCTCGTGATCCACCCGCCTCGGCCTCCCAAAGTGCTGGGATTATACGCGTGAGCCACCGCACCTGGCCTTATTATTATTATTATATTTTGAGATGAATTTTCCCTCTTGTTGCTCAGACTTAAGCGCAGTGGCACCATCTCTGCTCACAGCAATCTTCCCCTCCAAGAGATTCCCCTACCTCAGCATCCAGAGTAGACGGCATTACAGGTTTGCACCACCATGTCCAGCTAATTTTTTTTGTACTTTCAGTAGAGACAGGGTTTCACTGTGTTGGCAAGGCTGGTCTTAAACTCCTGCATCAGGCGCTCCACCAGCCTGGGCCTCCCAAAGTGCTTGGGTTACAGGTGTCAGCCACCACACCCAGCCCAAAAACATTCTTAACAGAACTAAAAAATATGTTTTAAAATACACATGGAACCAAAAAAGGGCCCAAATAGCCAAGACACTCTTAAGCAAAAAGAACTAAGCTGGAGACACTACATTTTCCAACTTCAAACTCTACTACAGGGCTATAATAACCAAAGCAGCACAGTACTGGAACAAAAACAGACTCATAGACAAATGTGATAGAATATGGTGCCAAAAGAAAATGCCACACACCTACAACCATCTGATCTTCAACAAAGCTGACAAAAAGAATATGGGAAGAATTCCCTATTTCATGCTGGAATAACTAGCTAGCACTGTATAGAAGACCAATACTGGATCCCTTCCTTACACCATATACAAAAATCAACTCAAGATGAATTAAAGACTTAAATGTAAAACTTTAAAATTATTTTAAAAATACTCTGTAAAGTATTACTCTACACATAGGAACCTGCAGACTTCATGAAAAATATGCCAAAAGCCATTGAAACAAAAGCAAAAACAGACAAATGGAACCAAATTGAACTAAACAGTTTCTTCATAGTAAATGAAACTATCAACAGAGTAAATAACCTACAGAATTAAAACAAAAACAAAAAACGCAAACTATGTTCCTAACAAATGCTTAACATCCAGAATTCATAATGAACTTAAAGAAGTTTATGAAAAAAAAAAAGAACTCTTTAAATAAGTAGGCAAAAACCAAAGATTTTGCCTGCTTTTCAAAAGAAATACACCAAGCTGGATGTGGTAGCTTATGCCGGTAATCCCAGAACTGTGGGAGGCTGAAGCATATGGATCATGAGGTCAGGAGTTCAAGACCAGCCTGGCCAATATGGTAAAACCCAATCTCTACTAAAAATACAAAAATTAGCTGGGCGTGGTGGTGCATGCCTGTAATCCCAGCTACTCAGGAGGCTGAGGCAGAAGAATCGTTTGAACCTGGGTGGCAAAGGTTGCAGTGAGCCAAAATCATACCACTGCACTCCAGCCTGGGTGACAGAGTGAGACTCCATCTTAGAAAAAAAAAAGGTATACATGTAAGTAGAAAGCATATAAAAATGCTCATCACTAGTCATAGAAATGCAGAGAAAAGCCACAAAGAGATACTATCTTATACTAGTAAGAATGGCTACCCTCAGCCAGGGATGCCAGCAGCACCCTACCCAATGCAGTACCCACTGCCTTATTCGGCCCAGCCCATGGCCCTGAGGGCCTACCATGAGATCCTGGCTGGAGAAGCAGCGGCGCCCTACTCTGCCAGCCAACCTCCTTACAACCTGGCCTACATGGATGGTCCGAAGGTGGACCTCTGAGCGTGCCCTGGCCTGACTGCCACTTGGTTGTGTGTGAGCAGCATGCAGGCACAGTTCTCTACACCCCATGTGTGCTGTGTGTGCCCTGCCTGTATATGTGGCTTCCTCTCATGCTGAGGAGGGGGAGAACAATCTTTGCCAGAGTGGGCTGGGACCAGATTTTGTTCTTTTCCTCACCTGAAATGAGGCTTTCTAAAACCTCAAGCCAAATTCAAAGAATAGGGTCATGGGGGTACCCTGTGAGGTGGCCCCTGACAGGTGGGGGGCTCTCCAGGGCACATCTGGAGTTCTTTTCCAGCTTGCCCTAGGGTGACCAAGTATGGGCTGTCACACCAGGATGTCGCAGCTATATGATGCAGATGTGTCCTGGTTTTGGCAGCATAGCCAGCTGCTGCTCAAGGCCATGGCTTGTCCTGAGCTGCAGGTACCCTTTGCAGAGTCAGGGACGTGATGCAGGTGAAGCTTGGGACCTGACCAAGTTGGGCTTTGATCCTCTGGGCAGATGTCCATTGCTCCCTGGGGACTGTGTCATGCCCATTAGGGGTCAGGCAGCCTCTTGATGCCAGAACACTTCAGGCAGAGCCCTACTACCTGATACCGTGTCCTTCCTTGGACCACTGGAGGGAGTCCACATGCATACACAGCATAGCTGCCCACAGGGAGCTTTCCTGCCCTCATTGGCACTGCCCTTCCCACATGTGAGCAGGGCAGCCTGTCCAGCACACTCAGGTCTGTTCCCTGCAGTATTTTCATTTTATTTTAGCCAAACATTTTGCCTGTTTTGTTTTAAAACATAATAGTGAAATGAGACTGAAACCCCTGGGTTGTGGAGGGAAACGGGCTCGGAGGAGGGACAACCTGGCAACTGTGAGAGTCCCTGCTTCACGACACCAGCTCATAGAATATGCAACTCCTGCTCCCCAGTCCAGTGTGTCCTGGCAGCAGGGACACCTGGCCAAGGGGACATCTGGACCAAAGGTGGGGTGTGGGGCCTTGGATGGCAGCTCTGGCCCAGACAGGAATACCTCGGAGTTCCTCGTTGTCTGTTAGTTTCACCAGAGCTGTCTTAGCTTCATATCTGTTGTGTTTCTGAGAGTCTAGGATCTGTGCCCGTGTTTATAATAAATGCCATTGTTTGGGGGTAAAAAAAAAAAAAGAATGGCTATTATGTAAAAATCAAAAAATAATGGATGCTGGCAAAGTTGCAGAGAAAAAAATGCTTATACACTTCTGGTGAAAGTGCAAATTAGTTCGACCGTTGTGAAAAGAAGCGTGGTGATTCCTCACAGAACCAAAACCAGAATTACCATCTGAACCAGCATCCTAATTGGGTATATACCCGAGGAGTTATAAATTATTCTATCATAAAGACACATACACATGTATGTTCATTGCAGCAGTATTCACAATAGCAAAGGCATGGAATCAAACTAAATTCCTATCAATGGCAGACTGAATAGAGACTGAATGGTATGGTTGGACACGGTGGCTCACACTTGTAATCCCTGCACTCTAGGAGGTCTAGGCAGGTAAACTGCCTGAGCTAGGAATTTGAAACCAGATTGGGCAACAAGATAAAACCCGTTATCTACAAAAATTAAAGAAAGAAAAATTAGCCTGGTGTGGTGGCATGTGCCTGTAGTCCCAGCTAACTGAGGGGCTGGGGTAGGAATTTTGTATTTTTAATAGAGATGGGGTTTCTCCATATTGGTCAGGCTGGTTTCAAACTCCTGATCTCATGTGATCTACCTGCCTCAGCCTCCCAAAATGCTGGAATTACAGGCGTGAGCCACTGTACCTGGCTTGAGGTAGGAATATTGCTTGAGCCCAGGAGGTTGAGGTTACAGTGAGCCAGGATCGTGCTGCTGCACTCCAGACTGGATGAAAAAGTGAAACCCTTTCTCCAATAAAATGAAATAATAGATTTTTAAAAATATGGTGCATAAACATCACGGAATACTGTGTGGCCATAAAAACAAACCAAGATCATGTTCCCTGCAGCAACATGGATGAAATTGGAAACCATTCTCCTTAGAAAACTAATGCAGAAACAAAAAACCAAATACATGTTATTTATAAGATGGTTACTTATAAGTAAGAGCTAAGTAAGTACACATGGACACAAAGAGAGAAACAACAGACAGGCTTTGTCGAGGGTGGAGGGTGGGAGGACAAAGATCAGTAAAAATACTTGTTTGGTGCTATGCTTAGTATCTCAGTGACAAAATAATCTGCAGGCCAAACCTTTATGACACAATTTTACCTATATAACAAACCTGCACATGTACCCCTGAACCAAAAATAAAAGTAATACAAAAATCCATTCGTGGGGGAGACTGCAATTTAGATGGAAGCACTGGTTTGTTTTACAAATACAGGCTGAGGTTGGGCTGTACTCCGATTTATTTCTGTGTCCAGGCAGGCAGATAAGATCATGAACAGGTGGTCCACAAGCCTAGGAGGGTAGAGAAAACAGATTACTGCTGCAGATTCAGTGTCTGGGGATGAGGATATGTCAAAGACTTGTAGACATTTCTGTGGGTTTTGGCAAGAAGCACTGGGATCAAAAATGCTGTAGTAAAATTCCTGAGGGTGGTGCGTTGTCCTGTGAGGGGTGTGGACATGTCAATGTCTAGTGGGTGTATTCGTGAGTGGGTAGAAATCCTGTGGTGGCTGCTGTAGGAAAGGGGGATTTCTTATCAGAGCTCTTTTCCTCTAAGTTTTCAGGCCTCACTCACCCTGCGCAGATACCTGAAATCACAGAATAGTGGGCAGTGTGACAGCTTGTGTACAGGAAAGCAGATCCTCCCATTTCCAGAAACCCACAGTTCTATTCCAGGACAGGCCTCTCCTGGCACCAAATCTGCAGAGTTTACTGAACACCAAGCAACTCTCCAACACAAACATATTGTCTAACATTTGAATTTTGACCCCACTTTGCTCAGCACAGACCCTGATGCAGGGAACCATCTCACAACACAGTCCTTACTGCTGACACCAATCAAAAACTTCATAGGCCTGTCTATGCTTCTAAGCTACCATTTAATAATTAGAAACTCCCATGACCTCCCTCAAGTTTAGTAATGTAACAGAGCTACTCACAGAACTCAGCAAAAATATTTTAGTTGTTTACTAGTTTATTATTAAAGATACAACATGACTGGATGCAGTGGCTCACACCCGTTAATACCAGCACCTTGGGAGGCCAAGGCAGGTGGATCACCAGGTCAGGAGTTCCAGACCAGCCAGGCCAAGATGATAAAACCCTGTTTCTACTAAAAATACAAAAATTTGCCAGGAGCAGTGGCAGGCACCTGGAATCCCAGCTACTCTGTGGGTAACACCCCCCATGGGCACCGAGGAAGGAGAACTATGCAGACCCCAGGCACAACTAGTGCCTGAAGAATATCATAGTTTATAGCATTATGGCTCAGCTGTTTCCTTTATATAATCCTTCATATATAATCATATATTAGTTTATAGAATTACTGCTTGAAGTGTAACTTACTGCTTACATATATCTAGCATAGTTAGTTCTATATAATCTTTCTGTATAATCATATTAAGTATTGTAGTCAGAGCTGTACTGACACATTTAGTGCTGATTTATATAATCCTTCTATATAACCAACCATACAGTAGTTTGTAATAGAAGGAAGGCCTAGAGCAGTCACAGAACAGAAGCAGCACATCGGAAAACAGCCAGACCAGCAGGAGAACCAAAGATCCAGGCAGTGGCTTCCCTGCCTGAAAGGGTATACGCTGTATGGCAGGCATGGAGCAAGTGTCTCTCCTCTTGATAAAGGAGTTGTAGTACCTTGCATCAAGTTCCTGTAGAAAGTAGGCCTCAGGCCTAAGATCCTGGAAGTAACTGAGGGAGAAGAACCCCTCTGATGTGACCAGTCACAATGGCTGTACACCCTGTCAGTCTTTTCTCACTTCTGTAATAGCTCAAAGAATCCTCCCATAAACATCTTAAGAGAAGTGCACAAGTCTGTCAGCTCCCACTGCATTACGCTTACGGTATCCTTCTATTAGAAATTCTTTGAAGTTTCCAGCCCCCAGGTAAGAAGTGTTGCACATGACACTTGTTGCACACAGCCCACCTCCTTGCCTCAGTGACCTAATGGGGGTGGACCCCTTTTCTGTACACGACCCTCTACTACTAACCACATGGCACAGCCCCCTACTGCGCATGGTCCACCTCTCTGCCCAGGTGACATAATGGGTGGTCCCCTCACTTGTAACTCATGTGATTATGTATGCCCTATTGCTAGGCCTATAGACGATGACCTCACTCACAACCCTGCACCCTGCTTATACCTCATAAATACAGATGCTCTTGGGCATTTGGGGGCTGCCGCTGATCTCTACTCACAGGTGGTGTGGCCCCTGAAGTCCAGATGCTCTTCACCAGTTCTTCAGTGTCCTGTCTCTTTATTTCTTGGCTCCTGCACCTCAACACAGCATAAAGGAAACCCCACGACCCTGTGGGGCCACTACAGCCCTACACTAGGGAGACTGAGGCAGGAGGATCACTTGAACCCAGGAAGTGGAGGCTGCAGTGATCCACAATCATGCCATTGCACTCCAGCCTAGGTGACAGAGCAAGACTCCATCTCCAAAAACTAAAGATACAACACAGAGAAAGTCAAACAGAAGAAATGCTATAGGCCCAAGAAAAGAGGCGGGGAAAGATGAAGCACATAGATAAGCCTGGTAAAGAGCTATGATTAATAGAATTCTTCATCCTTTGTGTTCTCCATAAATAGTTTATGAAAGGAAACATCCTTCCCACTATAACGTAAGACAGTGCTCTATTTTCTCACCCATCTGATCTCCAGACATAGGCGCTGCACATTTTATTTTCTTATTAAAAAAAAGAGTGAGTGAAATCTTTCTTCAGTGTTCAAAATAAAATACTTCTTAACCAAGATTTACTTAAATTTATCTTTTTCCCACAGCCTCCTGAACTTTCAGCTACCCTCAGTCTGAGTCAACACACAACCCCATTATATGTCCCTACTAAGAACATTCTGACTTCAGGGTAAAACATTCTCTGATCTAAAACCTGATTTTATCACCTTCCTTTTGCCATTCCCTCCTACCTTCTTTCTAATCTTGTTTGATCCTTTCCATTTCAAAAAGCCCTTGTCTGTCTAAGGATTGCAGTAACAGTTGGTACTTTCTCCTACTACAATGCTTTCTTGGAATTCAAAAATGTTTACATGAATCTGTTTTATTTTATAAAATCTAGAAACTGCCTCAAAACAATAACAACTTCATCTTCAGTAAGACCTTTCCAGTCTTTTTACATCTTAACCTTAACTTCAACTGCCTGTGGGTCTCCAGCTTTTCAGGGCTCTGTAGCTTCTCTTAGGATAAAGGCTTTTTCCATGGCTGAAGTGAGCAGGCTGGGATATTTACAGAGATGGCTCCCCAGAGAAAACTAACTGAGCCTTAATAACTTCCTTTTGCAGGCTCAGTATTAGCCTTAGATGGGCTTAAGCTTTAATCTCCATGTCTGAGTTATTCACTTAGTGTTTTAATCTAAGTATATAAAAAATCCAGCAAAATTACTGAGAAACAGTATTCATATACATATACATACATATACATATACATTAAGGTGCATCCATTTCTTTCCTTATGTTTTTCTTTTTTCTTTGTCACCCAGGCTGGAGTGCTGTGGAGCAATCTGAGCTCACTGCAACATCCGCCTTCTGGATTTTTTTAAAGTGATTTAAGCGATTCTCCTGCCTCAGCCTTCCAAGTAGGTGAGATTACAGGCATGCACCACCACACCCAGCTAATTTTTGTATTCTTAGTAGAGACAGGGTTTCACCAGGTAGGCCAGGCTGGTCTCGAACTCTTGACTTCATGATCCGCCCATCTATGCCTCCCAAAGTGCTGGAATTACAGGCATGAGCCACCGCACTCTGCCTGGTGCTTCCATTTTATACTTCCATAAGAAAAGTAAAATATCTATTTCAGCCAGCAAAAGCATTATTTTAATCAAAATTATGAAGTAAAAAATTAGTTATATGAGAACACATCTAAGAGATACCAAATTTCTCCTCATAAAATTTAGCAATAATCAGAAATCAACAACACAGGATATAGAACACAGGTGTTCACGGTCACAAATCTACACTGCAAAAAGAGAAACTAATGGTTTCATTAATTTATATAACTCACCAATTACCTACCTTTTTTTGGTGGAAATGTATTTTGTACAGCCCAAAAAAAAAAATTTCCCCTATTGTTTACTTTGGTGGCATTCTAAAAGCTAAGCTTTGAAATTCTGTTTGAAATCACCCAGCCATAAACACACTTGAGAAATTGTCTAGACTGACTTTGAGAAATAAAAAGTAAGAATTTTTGGGCCAGTTGTGGTGGCTCACGCCTGTAATCCCAACACTTTGGGAGAGCAAGGTGGACAGATGACAGGGTCAGGAGATTGAGACCATCCTGGCCAAAATGGTGAAACCACATCTCTAAAAAAAATATAAAAATTACCCAGGTGTGGTGGTGGGCATCTTTAATACCATCTACTCAGGGGGCTGAGGGAGGAGAATCGCTTGAACCCAGGAGGCAGAGGTTGCAGTGAGCAGAGATCACACCACTGCACTTCAACCTGGGCAACAAGAGTGAAACTCTGTCTCAAAACAAAAACAAAAAAAATAAATAAATTTTAACAAATAGAATATATAATCAGATTTTTTTTCTGAAATCCACCTTTTTTCTGCCCTTTATAAATATTTTCTTACCATTCAAATCATACTAATAGAATGCAATTTACAGTTCAAAAACTGGGGTCAAACTCAGCGGGGCACAGTGACTCATGCGTAATCCCAGCATTTTAGGAGGCTGAGGCAGGTGGATCATAAGGTCAGACGTTCCAGACCAGCTCAGCCAGCACAGTGAAACTCTGTCTCTACTAAAAATACAAAAAATTAGCTGAGCACCGTGGTGTGCGACTGTAATGTCAGCTACTCAGGAGGCTGGGGCAGGAGAATTGCTTAAACCAGGGAGGTGGAGGTTACAGTGAGCCAAGATCATGTCACTGCACTCCAGCCTGGATGACAGACAGAGACTCTGTCTCAAAAAAAAAAAAAAAACCACTGGAGTCGAAATATGTGAACAAATCTTTTCAGGATGACAAACCTAGGGAGTGGCGATGCTGATTAGAAAACAGATGTGTCCACCGGGTGCAGTGGCTCAAGCCTGTAATTCCAGCACTTTGGGAAGTCAAGGCGGGCAGATCACAAGGTCAGAAGTTCAAGACCAGCCTCGGCAATATGTTGAAACCTCGTCTCTACTAAAAATACAAAAATTAGCCAGGCATGGTGGCAGGCACCTGTAGTCCTAGCTACTTGGGAGGCTGAGGCAGAATTGCTTGAACCTGGAAGCGGAGGTTGAAGTGAGATGAGATCATACCACTGCACTCCAGCCTAGGTAACAGACCAAGACTCTGTCTCAAAAAAAAAAAAGAAAACAGATGTGTCTGATATATGTGTCAAGTCAGGTCATCCAATCACTCGAGAGAGTCTCCCACCCAGTCCTACTCACCTAAGTGCTCAATGACCACCCTCTCAGGAGACTGCACTATGCCTCAAGTGACTGCCCCAAGTGCATTTTACTTTGCACGTTGTTGCACATCTCACTGGGGTCACTTTTTTTTTCTTTTGGGATGCTATTTTTTCTTTCACAAATCTTAAGACAATCCAAAAAAAAATTATTTCTGTGTTTTCCCGTCAATACCAGCAACTGATTGATGACCAGCAATGTGTCTCCAAGAAATGGAAGCTGGGTTGAGTGAAGATCAAGAGGTTAGCTTTTCAAAGGAAGAGTACACCAGGAGATTCTTCTCAGCCCCAGGGCATCCATCTACTCCTTGAGAGGCTACACTCCATACCTCATGTTGTCCTATGGGAGAAAATTACCCAGGAGATGATAGTCACTAGACACTCTAACAGACATAACCATGGTGGGTATATTGGTTTATTCACAGAAAGTACTGAAACTGAGGACCAGGAAAAAAACTAAAGGGTGGCTATGGATGCATCACCCCATAAAGTTTCCAAAGAAAAACCTTGACACAAAAATATTTCGAATCTCTGTGCCTAGGGAAGATATAAGGAAAAGAATCTAAAGATGTTTTACCATACAGTGTTGGGAGATGGTTCTTCACTTTGTTCTCATGAAAAATATTTTCAAACAGAAAACCATTTTTTAAGTGCCATTCAATGCTTTGTTAAAAATTATTAAAATATAATATCTAAAACTTACAATAAAAGAAAAATAGTTAATGTGAATTAAATAGGGAAAGCTGGCATTTGGGGATGTCAGAACTGGAAATATATTATTTTACTGATAGTCATAGTTAGGCTAGAGAAATAGCAGGTAGCGGGTAGACCCGAGACCATGCTTGGGGCAGTTGTGAAAAATGCAGGAGAAAATTAGTCCTGTGGATGTAAAAATAATCAAGTGGGAGGCAATTAGACTGAGGTGGCTCTAGTCCCTGAATCCTACTTTTTAAAAAATTTAACGCAAATGCAATTTTTTTTTGTAAATTACTACATTGGGGAAAGCAAAATTCAGGCTTAACCAACCATAAGCCGCCAATTATAATCTCTCATTACATAACCAGGAAATTTCTACCTTACTCATACAAGAAGCAATGTAATTGTACTTAATCAATTATTTAATTTGGTTTTCTTTCTCGTGTACCTTTGAACTCTTTCCTTTGGCTGGGCGCCATGGTTGGTGCCTGTAATCCCAGCACTTTGGGAGACTCAGGCTGGTGGAGTGCCCGATATCAGGCGTTTGAGACCAGCCTGACCAACACGGTGAAACCTCTTCTCTACTAAAAATACAAAATTAGCTGGGCCTGGTGGCGCCTGTAATCCCAGCTACTTGGAAGGCTGAGGCAGGAAAATCGCTTGAACCTGGGAGGCAGAGGTTGCAGTGAGCCGAGATCCCGCCATTGCACTCCAGCCTGGGTAACAAGAGCGAAACTCTATCTCAAAAAAACAAAAAAACGGACTTTCATTCAAGCGTCTCTTATAAGCCACAAACTACAAAGCACAGTTGGGTGTGCAACAACCTCTGAATCACTCTTCGATTAAATTCTTTAATTTTGTACGGTGACTCCCACAAATTTTTAATAGGGGGAAACAAAAAGGAACTGGGAACACCAGGGACCAAAGCTCTTCCCATTCACGAACCCGCACCCAGAGTCAGGATTGTCCTGGCTGGGCCCTCCCGTGGTCCCTGCACTATCTGGCAGAGACGCGGCTCTGCGGGTGCAGAACTGCCTAGAAAAGGCATTAGGCCAGGGCACAGACACAGCGCACCGAAGATAGAACTCCGGGAACCGGGCTGTTAGCTCAGCCGCCATATTACGGCTGAAGGGGAATGAGGTCGAACTGGGGAAGAACTCGGGGTGCAGATTGCGGAGCTGACTGCAGGGAGGCCTGAGTCCCGCCACAGCCCCTCCCCCTCTCTCGGGATGTCGGACCCGGCACTCTCACCATTTCTAGGGTTCCAGGGGTTCCCGGCGTCTTAGCTGTGGATCTCCCAATACCTGCAGGTCACAGAGCCACAGAGGCCGTGCCTCTAGGAGCAGAGGACACAGAAATGAACAGACCTGGAGCTCCGGCTTCAGCGAGAGACAAAGGCCCCCGCCATATCCCGGAAGCTACCCTGTCCGCTCCAGCTGCGTGCCCGATTGGATGGTTCCCAGATCAGCGTCTCTCATTAGATAACGCTCCAGACCCCGCCCCCTCAGACCTGGAGTGACAGATGTGATCAGATGCCGGGCTGAATGGAGTGACAGTCTTAAGCTGCTACCTTTTCAGGCAGGGTTTTCTCCCTGAGCTGAGTCAGGCCAGTCTCAGAGGGTATATGCATTTATAAGTAATATACTATATGGCTACTCACTAATAAAAATAATAATTATTTTAAAACTTCAGATTTTATGACTTTCCTGGCTTCTGGTCCTTTGAGCAGGCAGCCTAAGATTTTAAAAAGGAGGCAATCCTCTGAAATTAAATGAAAGTCACACATGACTTTTATATTTTTTAGTAGCCAAACTTTAAAAAGAAACAAGAGCCGGGCGCGGTGGCTCAAGCCTGTAATCCCAGCACTTTGGGAGGCCGAGGCGGGTGGATCACGAGGTCATCAGATCGAGACCAACCTGGTCAAAATGTTGAAACCCCGTCTCTACTAAAGATACAAAAAATTAGCTGGGCACGGTGGCACGTGCCTGTAATCCCAGCTACTCAGGAGGATGAGGCAGGAGAATTGCCTGAACCCAGGAGGCAGAGGTTGCAGTGAGCCAAGATAGTGCCATTGCACTCCAGCCTGGGTAACAAGAGCAAAACTCCGTCTCAATTAAAAAACAAAGAAAAAAAAGACCCATTATATTCAAAATATTTTAATGTGAGCAATATGTAACTATAAAGAAAGAATATATTTGTAACTAAATATTTAAAACTAACTGTATTTTATCTTTCTAGAAAACTGCAGTTCAGACCAGCCACATTCCAGGCACCCAGGAGCCACACATGGCCAATAGCTGCCACATTGAAGTGCAGCTCTGCTGTCAGGTGGGTGGAGGGCCTGAACATCTTATTTTCTGCCAGAGGTAAGGGAACAGCTTCTCCCTACCCAACATTTCTTGTCAGTGTTGAGGGTGGAACAGATAGTGGCCATAGAAAGGGCAGAAGGCAGTGGGAATGAAATAGCCACAGGTAGACCACTGCTGGCCACCTGTTGCCCACCTTCCTTCCAGAGATCAAGCAGGGAACAAAAAATGCTGGTGCCACAGGGGAAGAAAACTATGTGTTCAAATCTGTCCAGTCTTGACCTTCAATACTTAGATATAGAAAAAATAGGTTAGTTAGCCCAGGCGCAGTGGCTCATGCCTGTAATCCCAGAACTTTGGGAGGCCGAGGCAGGTGGATCACCTGAGGTCAGGAGTTCGAGACAAGTCTGACCAACATGGCAAAATCCTGTCTCCACTAAAAATACAAAAATTAGCCAGGCATGGCAGTGAGTGCCAGTAATCCAGGCTACTCAAGAGGCTGAGGCAGGAGAATTGCTTGAACCCAGAAGGAGGACGAGAGATCACACCAGTGCACTCCAGCCTGGGCAACAAAGTGAGATTTCGTCTCAAAAAAAAAAAAAGGTTAAAGGCAAACTTATATAGCTATTGTCTTTGGCCTTAATGATCAGTATGTGGTTATCTTTTATTTCCTGTGAATATAAGCACCAATCCTGAGCTTGTCTTCTCAGGATTATGTGTTTAAGAAAAAAAAAAAAACATGGTCCTAACCTATTTTAATAATTTAGCTTACTAAATTACTAAACACACACACACACACACACATTTAATTTATATTTAAGTTTGATTATTTTATCTCTTCTGTGATTATGTAATGAAATGTGGCCTTTTAAATAACGGAAGCTTTAAGAACTCAGAAATGAACCAATGGCTGCTGGCTTTCTGGTTTCTCCATGAGTTTACACTTCACATTAAATTTGTCATCCTTTTTTTTTGTTTGTTTGTTTAAAGATGGGGTTTCACCATGATGGCCAGGCTGGTCTTTAACTCCTGACCTCAGGTGATCCACCCACCTCGGCCTCCCAAAGTGCTAGGATTACAGGCGTGAGCCACCGCACGGGGCCAAATTTGTCATCTTAAATATCAGGTTTGTTTCTCCAATTTAGGTGTAAACAGTAAGCGGTTATCATAGGTAATTTGAGTTGGATCACAGAGGTTATTCAAATGACCTATCTTGAAAACTTCATTACTGGCTTATTTAATATAGAAATGTTGCAGAGTATTTGCCTCAAGATCAATTAATTTTTGTTTTGCCTTGGTTAGCAGTTTTATACGAGTCACTATCTTCATTAAAATACTCACAACTCTTACTCAGTCCAAATGGTTTGATCCTTAAATTATCATAAACCTGTATTAAACTTGTCTGGGCCCTTATGATTTTTTATGAACCTCCTTATAGACACATTCCTCTAGGATTTTTTAAGCTTTTGAAGTTTTTAGAAACTACATTAGAATTAAACCATTGACCAGCCAGGCACAGTGTCTCACACGTGTAATTCTAGCACTTTGTGAGGCGGAGGTGGGTGGATCACCTGAGATCAGAAGTTGAAGACTAGCCTGGCCAACATGGTAAAACCTCATCAAAGCTTGTAAGACAAAAATTAGCTGGGTGTGGTGGTGCATGCCTGTAATCTGTTACTATGGAGACTGAAGCAGGAGAATTGCTTGAAACCATGAGGCAGAGGTGCCAAGATTGCGCCATTGCACTCCAGCCTGGGTGACGAGAGCAAAACTCTGCCTACAAAACAAAAACAAAAACAAAAACAACACAGGCGGGTGATGAACAATGAGAACACATGGACACAGGGAAGGGAGCACTACACACTGGGGTCTCTTGGGGGGAATGGGGAGGGACAGTTGGCGGGGGGAGCTGGGGAGGGATAGCATGGGGAGAAATGCCAAATGTGGATGCAGGGGAGGAAGGCAGCAAAACACACTGCCACATGTGTACCTATGCAACTATCTTGCATGTTCTGCACATGTACCCCCCCCAAAACCTAAAATGCAATTAAAAAAAAAAACATTCAATCATTAACCATGAAAATAGCTTAAGGTAATTATGAAAAAACAAATGAAAAACTGATTATATCCGTGGGCTACAACTTATAATAATCATTAGTATGACAGATAGTATATACTCAGATATATTAGATTTTGACATTTTACATTATTTTTAAATAAATATTAATAGCGTATTTATTAGAATATGAGTTGAAGGTCTAACATCATTTTTTTTTTTTGAGACGGAGTCTCGCTGTTGTTACCCAGACTGGAGTTCAGTGGCACAATCTCGGCTCACCGCAACCTCCGCCTTCTGGGTAACATTAATTTTTAATTTGACAATGCTTGCCATGTAATTTAACATATTAAATAATCTTGCTTCTCACACTTTTGGATGCTGTATTGGCCCTCTATAGCATTAAAAACATTTTTTAAGCTGAAATTTCATTTTGAGAAGCCTGTCAAATATGTCAAAAGGATACAATACCTGACCAAAATAGAATCACAGGTTACCATAACATAGTAGTCTTTTATTTAGCCAAAGTGATAATTAAGATTTTTTTTTTTTTTTGAGATGGAGTTTCGCTCTTGTTACCCAGGCTGGAGTGCAATGGCGCGATCTCGGCTCACCACAACCTCCGCCTCCTAGATTCAGGCAATTCTCCTGCCTCAGCCTCCTGAGTAGCTGGGATTACAGGCATGCGCCACCGTGCCCAGCTAATTTTTTGTATGTTTAGTAGAGACGGGGTTTCACCGTGTTGACCAGGATGGTCTCGATCTCTTGACCTTGTGATCCACCGGCCTCGGCCTCCCACAGTGCTGGGATTACAGGTGTGAACCACCACACCCGGCAATTCCATTTTTCAATCAGATAACCTGAGAAAGAGCATGAGAAACATTTCGATTTTCCCCCCTTTTTAAATTTATTCGAAAGGTGAACAAAAGTATTTAGGCTTTTTTTTACATGGAGTTTCACTCTGTTCCCCAGACTAGAGTGCAGTGGCACGATCTTGACTCACTGCAACCTTTGACTCCCGAGTTCAAACAATTCTCCTGCCTCAGCCTCCTGAGTAGCTGGTATTACAGGCATGTGCCACCATGCCCAGCTAATTTCTGTATTTTTAGTAGAGATGGGGTTTCACCATGTTGACCAATCTCATCTCGAACTCCTGACCTTAGGTGATCTGCCCACCTTGGCCTCCCAGAGTGCTGGGATTACAGGTTTGAGACACTGCGCCAGGCTATACTCGTTTATTTTAATAATACATATATTTTTGTTCAAGAGAAAACCATTTTTACTTTTTACTAAATTAATACTAAACTTAATTTTAAATAAAATTCCATAAATAAATACATCGTATCTGTCACTTTTGACCACTCTCATTTTCAACACATAGGTTATTATCCCCTATACTTGTTTTAACTTTCTATTTATTTGTATTTACATTCTATTTTATTTTTTCAATTTGAAGAAAACCAAGTAATTTCAAACTAGGCAAAATGTTCACTTTATCATCAAAAGCATATTTTGCTTTTCTTTATATACTTTCTATGAAGAGCTGTTTTTCTTTCATCTAGTAATTTTACATATATTACATTAACCTTAAAAACCTAATTTAGGCCGGGCGCGGTGGATCACGCCTATAATACCAGCACTTTGGGAGGCCAAGGCGGGTGGATCACGAGGTCAAGAGATCGAGACCATCCAGGTCAACAAGGTGAAACCCTGTCTCTACCAAAAATACAAAAATTAGCTGGGCATGGTGGTGCACGCCTGTAATCCCAGCTACTCGGAAGGCTGAGGCAGGAGAATTGCTTGAACCCAGGAGGCGGAGGTTGCAGTGAGCCAAGATCGCGCCACTGCACTCCAGTCTGGGTAACAACAGAGAAACTCCGTCTCAAAAACAAAACAAAACAAAAACCTAATTTATACTGAAATTCCTAGGATGTAATTTTTAACTGTTTTATATCAGTATTTAAGGATAAAAATCATTTTATATTGTTAATAAACATTTTTTTTTCAAATTTTCCAATAACAGATCTAAATATATTTAGTTTTCATATAAAAATAAGATTCTGGTCAAGTATGGTAGTTCACACTTGTAATCCCAGTACTTTGGGAAGCCAAGACACGGAAACTGTTTAAGTCCAGAAATTCGAGACTAGCCTGGGCAACATGGCTAGTAATCCATAGCTACAAAAATACAAACATTAGTTGAGCATGGTGGCCTGCACCTATAGTACTAGCTATTCAGGAGGCTGAGGTACGACTGGCTGAGGCCAGGAGGGCGAGACTGCAGTGAACTGTGATCAAGCCACTGTATTTCTTCCTGGATGACAGATGTTTCTTTAAAAATGCCAAAGCATATAAACTTATGTGTGGGTGTGTATGTTTTCTATTCTTCTTCTAATGGTGTTTGGTCACACTGATAAGTTCTTTAGTGGTGATTTCTGAGATTTTGGTGCACCCAGGACACAAGCAGAGTACACTGTACTCAATGTTCAGTCTTTTAACCCTCACACTCTTCTGACCCTTCCCTCTGTCCCCAGAGTCTATTATATAATTCTTATGTGTTTACAACCTCATAACTTAGCTCCCATATTTATGTGAGAACATGTTTGATTTTTTATTCCTGAGTTACTTCATTTAAATAATGGTCTCCAATCATCTAAATTGCTGCAAATGCCATTATTTTATTCGTTTAATGATTGAGTATTCCATGGTGTGTATCTGTGTGTGTGTGTGTGTGTGTGTGAAGTATCACATTTTCTTTATTCACTTTATGACTGATGGGCATTTAGGCTGGTTCCATATTTTTGCAATTGCAAATTTTGCTGCTATAAATACTAAACAAATATTTTATAATGTATTTCTGTAGTTTTCTTTTTTTGAGAGACTCTGTTTCTCTAGCTGGAGTGCAGTCACATAATCACAGCCTACTGCAGCCTCAAACATCTGGGCTCAAGAAATTCTATCACCTTAGCCCTCTGAACAGCTGGGAGAACAGGCATGTGCTACCATGTTCAGCTAATTTATTATTATTATTATTATTTGTAGAGATGAGGTCTCACTATGTAGAATGAGGCTGGTCTCAAACTCCTTGGCTCAAATAATCCTCCGACCTCAGCCTCCCAAAGTGTTGGGATTATAGGTATGAGCCATTACATCCAGACTAAGGTTTAATTTTTTATATCAAAATTTAAAAAACAGGCTGGATATAGTAGCTCACGCCAATAATCCAGCACTTTGGGAGGCTGAAGTGGGGGTATCATTTGAGGTCAGGAGTTTGGCCAACATAGTGAAACCCATCTTTTCAAAAGTACAAAAATTACTTTTTTTGTAATTTTGGGCATAGTAGCAGCTGCCTGTAACCTTGGCTACTCAGAGGCTGAAGTGGGAGAATCGCTTGAACCAGGGAGATAGAGGCTGCAATCTGCACTGCAGCCTGCACAACAGTGCAAGATTCCATCTCAAAAAAAGAAAGAAGAAAAAAAAAACCCCAGCACTTAGGTTCATGAATAGGATCCAAGGAAATGTTTTGCATGTCAACAGAAGTAAATTAATAAGCAAATATTAAAACTGAAAGCAAATTAAAATAACTAAATATTATACAGATAATATGACAGTTTAAGTTAAAGTCTCAGGACATTAAAGTACAGTATACTACTATCCTTAGTGAGGAATATTCTATTTCCATAAGAAATTCAAAATGAGATGATTTCCAGGTTTTAGATACTGATGCAGAACATATAAATATAGAAAGCCTCCAAGGTGTTCCCATAATGTAGTATTAGTTGAAATAAAAACTGAGCAAACTCAGAAAAAGACAATTTAAAGTTAATCTCAAGTATCAGAATAGGTACAGAAGTTCTTAAAAAATAAAATGCAGAATTTTATTTAAACAATTTATTATGCACATATATGTATATTTTTAAAATGTAAATGTAAAGATGTAAAATCTCTTGCTCTTTTTGATTACAGACAAAGGCTAAATGTGATCATTCTGATTTTGAAAGCTACATTGTCTGAAGAGGTATGTATTTGTATCTACATTTATCTACACAAATATGTATAACATTTGTCTACCTATTCCTTATCTATGTATTTGTAGAATGTATATATAAAAATGATGCATTGAAAATAATAGAATGTCTTCTAATAGAAGCATTTGAAATGTATTATCAAAGTTAGTTAATTATATAGCGGCCAGATGCTTATATGTTTACAGAGAAAATATAAGAGGGTTATTGGCTGGGTGCGGTGCTTCATACCCATAATCCCAGCACTTTGGAAGGCCAAGGCAGGCAAATTATGAGGTCAAGAAATCGAGACCATCCTGGCCAATATGCTGAAACCCTGTCTCTACTAAAAATACAAAAATTAGCCGGTTGTGGTGGTGTGCATCTGTAGTCCCAGCCACTGAGGAGCTGAGGCAGGAGAATCGCTTGAACCTGGGAGGCAGAGGTGGCAGTGAGCCAAAATTATGCCACTACACTCCAGAGCTTGGGCGACAGAGACTCCTTCTCAAAAAAAAATTATTATATCAACTGCTCCAGACAATTAAAGAAAATATTCCATCCTGGCCAACATGGTGAAACCCCGTCTCTACAAAAAATACAAAAAAAATTAGCAGGGCGTGGTGGCATGCGCCTGTAGTCTCAGCTATCCGGGAGGCTGAGGCAGGAGAACTGCTTGGACCTGGGAGGTAGAGGTTGCAGTGAGCTGAGATTGCACCACTGTACTCCAGCCTGGCGCCTGGCGACACAACAAGACTCTGTCTCAAAAAAAAAAAAAAAAA
>CM052668.1:17132443-17148025 GCA_028533165.1 Leontopithecus rosalia
AGGCAATTCTCCTGCCTCAGCCTCCCGAGTAGCTGGGATTACAGGCACGCACCACCGTGCCCAGCTATTTTTTGTAATTTTCAGTAGAGACGGGGTTTCACCATGCTGACCAGGATGGTCTCGATCTGTTGACCTCGTGATCCACCCGCCTCGGCCTCCCAAAGTGCTGGGATTACAGGCTTGAGCCACCGCGCCCGGCGGTTTTTTTTTGGTAGAAATGGGGTTTCAGCACATTTTCCAAGTTGGCCTCAATCTCCTGAGCTCTTAAGACTCACCTACCTTGGTTTTCCAAAGTGCTAGAATTACAGGTGTGATGTGAGCAATCATGCCCTGCCTAACTACTGATATTTTAAATAATTTTACCATGAAATACCTGACATAATTCAAAATGTATTTCACTTATATACAATGAGGTGAACAAAGATTCAAGATCTTAATGAGTGAAAAAAAAAATCCAACAACTGCATGATAATGCAAACATCTCAAATGTGTGCAGCACTCACTCTGCCAGCCTATGTTTAGAAGTATTTTGTGTATATATATATATATATATTTTTTTTTTTTTGAGATGGAGTTTCGCTCTTGTTACCCAGGCTGGAGTGCAATGGCGCGATCTCGGCTCACCGCAACCTCCGCCTCCTGGGTTCAGGCAATTCTCCTGCCTCAGCCTCCTGAGTAGCTGGGATTACAGGCGCGTGCCACCATGCCCAGCTAATTTTTTGTATTTTGAGTAGAGACGGGGTTTCACCATGTTGACCAGGATGGTCTCGATCTCTGGACCTCATGATCCACCCGCCTCGGCCTCCCAAAGTGCTGGGATTACAGGCTTGAGCCACCGCGCCCGGACTATTTTGTATATTTTTTATTAAATCCTCATTAGCAAAAACCCTGTCAAGTAACTTTTAAGTATTCCCCATGTCAGAGACAAAATGACTGAAGGGAAAAAAATTCACCCCATCTCTGAAAAATACAAAAATTAGCTGGGCATGGTGGAGCACACCTATAGTCCCAGCTACTTGGGAGGCTGAGACAGAATTCCTTGAACCCAGAAGGTAGAGGTTACAGTGAGCTGAGATTGCATCACTGCACTCCAGCCTGGTAACAGAGCAAGACTGGGTCTTGCAAAAAAAAAAAAAATTCAGGGACTTGTCCAAGGTCACCCAGATAGGGAGTGGCTGAGTGGAGTTGTGCTGTGACCCAGTGCACTCTGCTTTTCTTTTGCAGACAGTGTTATTTTTCATTGATTAACCAACTTCTCATTGAGCAACTGCCATGAGCCAAGCACTGTACTTGATGCTGAGAAAACAGTGGTGAACTAGACACAGTTTCCAAGAGCAAATACAAAATAAACAACACTAAGATCACTTCAGAGAATGCCGAGTGGCAGGACATGCTGCAGCTATAAAGGATGGATGTGCACTGGGTTATTGAGGTTGGGTTTTAACTGGAAGGAGGGTGGATCTAACCTCCCCAGGGAGAGCCAGAGCTGAACTATACATGGAGGCTCCTGTCAGCATGATAAAGTGATTATACTCTGTCTCAGTTACTTTCTATGCATTCCCTAAAATTTTTGGAATATCTAAAATGAGGTGTTTTTTTATGCTAATGAGATGACTGTTGGCTGTGGCTTCTGGACCTCAGGATAGGGCTTGGTTGCCAGGAAAACCAACCATGTGATAGAGTATTGAAACTTCAGCTTAATCTCTTCCCCCATAAGATGGTAGATGAGCCACTTTGGCATTTCAAAAGTCAAAATGGATCCCTATATGATTTAAATAAATAGATTAATTGTGAAAAGGAACATGTAAATGAAAAGCTTTTCTATTTTAGTCTCATTTAAGTATTCATTGGGGCAATTTTTTTTTTTCCTACTGAAATTGCTTTCTGCCTTTTTATGCACACCATCTTTAAGAAAAGGTACTTTTTTTTCCTTTAAGTTCTGGGATACATGTGCAGGTATCAACAAACAGGTGCAGGTGTGTTTCATAGGTATACATGTGCCATGGTGGTTTGCTGCACCTATCAACCCATCATCTAGGTTATAAGCCCTGCATGTATTAGCCATCTGTCCTAACACTCTCCCTCCCCATGGGCCTCCCCTCTGACAGGCCCTTGTGTGTTATGTTTTCCTCCCTATGTCCATATGTTCTCATTGTTCAACTTCCACTTACAATTGAGAACATGCAGTGTTTGGTTTTCTGTTCCTGTAATAGTTTGCTGAGAATGATGGCTTCCAGCTTCATCCACGTTCCTGCAAAGGACATTAACTCATTCTTTTTAATAGCTGCATAGTATTCCATTGTGTATATATGCCACACAAGATATGTGTATATATGCACACTCAAACCAGTGTGTAATCTCTGTTCCTAAAGTTTTAGTAATCTGATGTTTCTTTCCTGTTGGAGACAACTCTGAAGGTAAGTTTTTACTTCAGAAAACAGACCAAGAAGAGGTAAAAGAGTGCTTGAAAAAGATGGTGGAGGGAGTTAGATCAGGGAAGGTGCAACTAACAAGTCAGTTCACTTGCCCACTGCCTAGACAGAGCCAATTTATCAAGACAGGAAAATTGCAACTGAGAAAGGGTAATTCATACAGAGATGATTGTGATGAGACTAGAGTTTACTATTACCCAAATCAGTCTTCTCAAGCATTGGGATCAATTTTTCAGAATATTTTGACAGGAATAGGCTGGGAAAGTAGGAAGTGCTCATTGGTCAAGTCGAAGATGAAATTAATACAGGAGCTACAAGTAAATTTAGGTAGATAGTGAGGGCAAAGTAGTTTTTGGCAAGGTTTACCTTTTAACTAAAAGCAGCCTCAAAATTATTGTTTTTCTAACAAAGAGAAGCCTGAACAACTGAGCTACAAACATAAATAAAAAAGCTGGAAGCTTGCACAGGTGAATGCCAGCAGCTGTGCCAATAGAAAAGGACTAGGTGGAAGTCAGGGGTGTTCAACATGGAGGCTCCATCTTCCCTTTTTTTTTTTTGTCACAATGTGTACAAAAAAGAAGCAGGCAATATGGTCCCAGCCAGGCAGAGAACTCATCTGCATAATACAAGGTTAGGGTGGGGCAGCTAGCTTCTTCACATACTATGCCAATGTCACACCTAGCCCTAGCCTGTTTTTTGCATCTTATGGCATGGCTCACCTGGTCTGACCAATCTTTCATGCCCTATGTAAACCACACAGGAGCTCCTCAATCTCATCTGTAAAACCTTTTGCATTTCACCTCAAAGGTAGCAACTTATTTCTGTGAGCCCTGTCTCTGCAGAGACCTCTTCTTTTTCATCTATTAAAATTCCACTCTAAACCTCACACTTTTTGTGTACATGTCCTAGTTGTCTGTGTCCATGAGACGACAAATCTTGGGTATCACCTCAGACAACAATGCCACTTACAAGTCATGGCAGGGAGGTGGGCATGGTGGCTCATGCCTATAATCCCAGCACTTAATCCACAACCTGACTCTGTATTCAATGATGCTGGTCAGACTAATGGATGACCCATGAATATAGATAAGTCCTCCAGCAAGTCATGTACACCCTGCACCTCCAAGCCCCTTCTGCATGCCCTGCATACTAAAATTTATCCTTAAAACCTGCTTTCTGTCCCTCAAGTCACTTCTTGAGATATGAATCTTGCCTTTTCCCATTGCTAAGATCTGGAATAATGTCACTTTATTTCGTTATTTTTAAATGTCATTTCAATTTTTTTTTTTTGAGACAGAGTTTCACTCTTGTTACCCAGGCCAGAGTGCAATGGCACGATCTCAGCTCACCGCAACCTCCGCCTCCTGTGTTCAGGCAATTCTCCTGCCTCAGCCTCCTGAGTAGCTGGGATTACAGGCACACGCCAAGTTTTTGTATTTTTAGTAGAGACAGGGTTTCACCATGTTGACCAGGATGGTCTCGATCTCTTGACCTCGTGATCCACCCACCTCAGCCTCCCAAAGTGCTGGGATTACAGGCTTGAGCCACTGCGCCCGGCCATGTCATTTCAAATTTAATAATAGTAAAACTTTCAGGCTTACTTCTTGTCTGTAACTATTATTTTTGCTATAAGCAAAACAATCTTGACTAAATCTTTCCTGCAATTATTAATCCTGTTATTAAATTAGGCAAAATATTACAACAATTGGAATTTTACAACTGAATTTCACATTGTGGGTGCCAAGGTTTAGTTCTATTACAAATAGAGTTAAGTACAACAATTCTCATAGAAGTGGCATAGTAAATCATTTGTTTAAAACTTTACTTGCCAGGATATAACATTTTCCTTTTAGGATCTACAAAGTTACAAATGCAATCCTATGTATAATTAAAATTTCCTTGAAATATAATTAAAATTATAATTAAATTAAAATATAAATTTAAAATTAAAACTTAAATTTAAATTAAATTAAAATATAATTAAAATTTCCTTGAAAATATGCATTAAGAATTTCTACTATTTGGTGAATTTTGAGGAAAAAAGGTAGAAATGACAGAAAGTATCAGGTGAGGTATGGGGCTGAGTAACTTGAGTAGCCCTTAGCTTAAGATTTTCTACTTCTTATACTGATATTTAGGATGTTCCTCTGGACTGTTGGGGCTTGTACTTTCAGCTCTTCAGGCTTTGACTTGTATGTTATATATTCAGAAGTTGATACCGGTAACTCGACTACTGGAGTGGGTTAAAAGAACAACTAATGTAAAGCTATCCCCAGCTTGGCTTATTCAAAGAGAGGGAGAAGAGAGTTTGTACTAATACCAAATTTCCTAGAGAAGTTACCGGCTTAACCAAGCTAGAAGTATTCTGCTTGAAAACAGTCTCTGATCACATTGATAAGTTTTATCCTTTTCTAAGAGAAAAGCTTAGTAAAGTATTCTAAGGACTTTCCATGGGCTGGAGGCTGGCAAATGGAATCTGATATCATCTCACTGCTGCCACCCTGAGGGCTGGAAAGAATGCCCTCGAGAAGTGGCCTATTTTATTCCTGCAAGAGTATACTGAGGTTTAATTTCTGCTGTAGAGTCTTCCTAGATTAGAAGAGCTCGAAGTGTGTTGATGTCTTGGGGCTTCCTTGCCGCTGACTTGGCTGCCTGATCAGCTAACCTATTTCCTTTGGCTACTTTATATGTTCCTTGTGATGTTTCCTATAATGTATCACAGCTAATTCTCATGGAAGGAAAACAGGTTAATAACATTCTAATTTTTTCGTGATATTTTATAAGATATTCATTAGTGATAAAAGAACGTCTTTCAAATGATAGCAGGAGCATAGAGAGCTAACAAAGCACACTTAGTTAATGTAAATGTTAGCTACCTTTCCCTTACTTAAGTGCTCTTTTAAGAGCTATTCATGGCTGGGCGAAGACTGTAATCCCAGCACTTTGGGAGGCCTAGGCGGGTGGATCACGAGGTCAAGAGATCGAGACCATCCTGATCAACATGGTGAAACCCCGTCTCTACTAAAAGTACAAAAAATTAGCTGGGCATGGTGGTGCGCACCTGTAGTCCCAGCTACTTGGGAGGCTGAGGCAGGAGAATTGCTTGAACCCAGGAGGCGGAGATTGTGGTGAGCCGAGATCGTGCCATTGCACTCCAGTCTGGGTAACAACAGTGAAATTCCGCCTCAAAAAAAAAAAGAGAAAAGCTATTCATTCAGCGAATTAAGTGCTTTTGTCTTGGGAGAGACATAATTTAGAGTAACTACTGCTTATTCTGCCTTATTTCTTACTTTACTGTTAGATAAGGGCTCCCCTGAGAAGACAGTAATTTTGCCACATTATGTGGGGTGTAAACAGTTTGTTATTTCTAGGGTTAATTTGGAGGCTTTTGTGAGTAATAGAGCCATTGTGACAATGGCTTGAAAGCACAAATAACTGCTCTTAACTGCAACTAAGGTTGAGAAAAATATTGGATTATAATTTTTCCTGAGATGCTTTTTATTACCTTGCTATGGGAGGAGACCAGACCTCAATTAGAGATAAGAAAACTGAGAGACTGGCTCTAGAGTGTAGAAAGAGGTCTACTTTCCTTCCTTTAATTTCCAGAATCACCTGGCTCTCTTCTGCTCTAACGGCAGTTTGATCTGCTGGAACCAGAGTTTGAGCCCTGGGACAGTCAGTCCTGCTGGACCATCTCTGAGGCTGGTTCTGAACCCAGCAACCTTCACCTCTGAGGCCAGTTTTATCTCCAGTGGTCCCCACCATAGGCTGGACAGGGTGGAGGTGGCTTCTTCTGTCTGGGCATTCCTTTTTTTTTTTTTTTTGAGATGGAGTTTCGCTCTTGTTACCCAGACTAGAGTGCAATGGCGCCATCTCGGCTCACCGCAACCTCCGCCTCCTGGGTTCAGGCAATTCTCTTGCCTCAGCCTCCTGGGTAGCTGGGATTACAGGCACGCACCACCATTCCCAGCTAATTTTTTGTATTCTTAGTAGAGACGGGGTTTCACCATGTTGACCAGGAGGGTCTTGATCTCTTGACCTCGTGATCCGCCCGCCTCTGCCTCCCAAAGTGCTGGGATTACAGGCCTAAGCCACCACGCCCGGCCCTAGGGCATTCCTTCTTAAGGTACCCTGCTTGCTACATCAATGGTAACTAGCAGATGTACCTTACAGATCCTGGTCTTTTTACACCTGCAAAGAAACTACTACTGCCTTTGTCAGTCTCCTATGTGCGCTCTCTCTCTCTCACCTTCTCCTGGTTTCTATTATAAAAGACTAAAGTGACCACCTTCAGGAGGTTCTTTAAGGTGCTATTTGTTCCTATAGCTTGCTTCTGTAGTTTTCTTCTAATATCAGAAGCTGACTGTGTAATAAACTTGTCCTTTAGAATGAGCTATTTCTTGACTGAATCAGGAAATAAGGAGGTGTGCTCTATTAGTGCCTCTCTCAGCCTTTCCATAAAGGCTACAGGATTCTTATCTGGCTTTTGGTCTATCATAGACAGTTTAGAATAATTAAGAAGTTTGGTCTTCGTTCTTTGTAGACCCTCTAAAATGCTTATTAAAGTGATTCCACCAGGTGCGGTGGCTCATACCTGTAATCCCAGCACTTTGGGAGGACAGTGGTCCCTGCCACAGGCTGGACAGGTTGAGGTGGATTCCTCTTGCTGCCTGGGCACCCCTTTTCAAAGAGCCTGACTTGCCATGTGGGTAGCAACTAGTGGATGTACCCTGAAGATACTGGACTTTACAAGCATACAAAGCAGCTACTAGACACTTTGTCCTTTCTCTTGTGCTTTCTCTTTTTTGGGAGCCTCCTCCTGGTCCTTATTATAAAAGACTGAGTTGGCCACTCTCAGGAGGTTCTCCAAGGTCTGTCTGTGCCGCTTCTAACATCAGAAGCTGCCAGTGTAATAAGTTTGCATTATAGGATTAGCCGTCCCTTAACTGAATCAGGGGATAAGAGGGTGTGTTTTATTAGTGCCTCTCAGCTTTTTCATAAAGGCTGCAGGATTCTCATCTAGCTTCTTGTCTATCATGAATAGTTTAGAGTAATTAAGAGGTTTGGTCTCAGTTCTTCACAGGCCCTTCAATATGCACATTAAAGTGTTTATGTGTGGCATCATTGGGGTTCCAATCAGGATTGTCAAAAGGTATTGCCTTTTTTCCTATTGGGAATAATGTTTCTCTTATTTTTTTTTTCACTCACCATTTTCTTTTTGGCCTACTATAGGATAAATATTGCTCATCTCCAAAATTCTCTGCTGCCCGCAGATTTTCCTGTTTTTCAGCTCTGGTGAGAGCTTGGCTTAGGAGCAGTATAACATTACTCTATGTAGGGTGTCAAACACCTGAGGTAAATTTTGAAAAGCTTCTATATACCTACTGGGGTCATCAGAAAATCAGCCTAAGTCTCCCTTTGTTTGACTAAAATTCTGCAATGAGATGGGAACTTGGGGGGGTCCTGAATGAAGGGGATCCTCAGAAGGTTCTCCTGGAAGTTGATTCTCTAATTTTGGAGAATCACTCAAATAGGCCTACTTGATATGACTGCTCAAAGAGCTGGATTGATTTTGCAATGTTTGCAAAGGTATAGTAAGAATGTCATGCCCTTGTGCAAAATAAACCATTTTTTAATTTTTCAAAGTTGTGGGGTTACAGGAGTGCTAATGTTTCTAAATGCACTCAAGAGTGCAAGCCAAAGAAGGTTTGTTACCCACCTAGAAATAAAAGGGACAAGAAGGCATTCTTTTAGTCTCCTTCCTTTCCCTGGAAGTGGCCTAAGGTGAAAAGACAGTAGTTTTGACCGTGGTGGGATGCTCTGCTCCTAAAAAATTACAAAACCAGCAACCCCTTGAGCCACATTTCCCGTTACTATAGGTAACTTCTGATTTTGCCTAACAGGATTGCTTTTCTGAACTGTAAATATTTCTGTGACATTGTATACAGAGAGGACAGAAGACATGGTGTTCACAGATAGAAAAGGAGAAAAACTGTGATAGGGAAAGCTTGGAAATCCTCTTGCCAACACCCAGTCTAGCAGTCAGAGGTTGGGGTCAGTCCTGAACCCTTCAGACAAAACCAGGGTGTGGCCCAAGAAAGAAATCCTCAATTACTTCAGGACCTCTACCAGACCCATATGATGGCTAGGTCCTCCATAAATAAAAATCAGTTTGAAAAGTAGCCAATATATGCAGCAACCTGAGGGCAATAGAAGATTCATTATGTTCTCCCCAACAAGACTGTCATCTGAGACATGAGAATGGCAGCTCACCCTAAGGGCATTCAGATAGCCATAGAATGCCTGGTATTTCTGATTTTATTTGATTTAAAAATGCTAAAATTAGGCCGGGCGGGGTGGCTCAAGCCTGTAATCCCAGCACTTTGGGAGGCTGAGGCGGGTGGATCACGAGGTCAAGAGATCGAGACCATCCTGGTCACCATGGTGAAACCCTGTCTCTACTAAAAAAATACAAAAAATTAGCTGGGCATGATGGCACGTGCCTGTAATCCCGGCTACTCAGGAGGCTGAGGCAGAATTGCCTGAACCCAGGAGGCAGAGGTTGCGGTAAGCCGAGATCGCGCCATTGCACTCCAGCCTGGGTAACAAGAGCAAAACTCCGTCTCAAAAAAAAAAAAGGACAGAGTTGGGGCCTGCATTGGTTTTTTTTTTTTTTGAAACAGTCTCACTCTGTCACCCAGGCTGGAGTGCAGTGGCATGACCTTGGCTCACTGCAACCTCCACCTCCTGAGTTCAAGTGATTCTCCTGCCTCAGCCTCCTGAGTACTGAGATTACAGGCACGCACCACCATGCTTGGCTATTTTGTATTTTTAGTAGAGGCAGGTTTTCACCATATTGGTGAGGCTGGTCTCAAACTCCTGACCTCAAGAGATGCACCCACATTGGCCTCCCTAAGTGCTAGGATTACAATGAGCCATTGTACCTGTCAGGGTCTGCTTTTTTTTTTTGAGATGGAGTTTCGCTCTTGTTACCCAGGCTGGGGTGCAATGGTGCAATCTCGGCTCACCACAACCTCCGCCTCCTGGGTTCAGGCAATTCTCCTGCCTCAGCCTCCTGAGTAGCTGGGATTACAGGCACGTGCCACCGTGCCCAACTAATTTTTTGTATTTTTAGTAGAGACGGGGTTTCACCATGTTGACCAGGATGGTTCTCGATCTCTTGACCTCGTGACCCACCTTCCTCGGCCTCCCAAAGTGCTGGGATTACAGGCTTGAGCCAGCGCGCCCGGCCAGGGTCTACTTTTATACCCACCCTTTTTATAATCCTGGGCAAGCACCCACAGTGAAGCAGTGTCATTTATCAAGGGTAATATCCAAGGCTCATTGCCTCACAGCAAGAAAATTAAGGATGAAAACACAAGGAGGGTAATAACAGAGGTTTAATAGGCAAAAGAAAAAGAAAACCTCTCTCTCCTGCAGGGTTTTATAGATGAGCTTGAGGAGGTGGTGTTTGATTTACACAGGGCTTAAAAGATTGGTCAAAGCAGGTGCATGAAGAAGCTGACCGCCCCCCCACTTTAATTTTCTGCTATGCAGATGGATTCTTTACGTGGCCAGTGCCATGTTGCCTGTTCCTTTACTGTACATGTGTTTGACAAAAAAAAAAAAAAAAAGGAATATGGAGCCTGCATGTTGAAAATGCTTGGCCCCAGGTAGTCTTTTCCTATTGGCATAGCTGCTGACATTCACCCATGCAAGCCTGCTTATCTATGCTTGCAGCTGGATTTTACAGGCTGTTCTTTGTTGGAAAAAAAATCATTTGGGGGCTGCTTCCTGTTAAAAGAGAAGCTTTGCTGAGGGCTCTCTTATCCTCACAATCTGCCTAATTTGTGCTCCTGTATCAATAAAAGCAGAGCTTAAAATACGATTGCTGGGCCTGGGGGTAGAGAAGATGTTGGTTATAAGCAGTGAGTATTCCCTACATTTTTTACCGTAACAAATAAGTTATTCTCCTCTCAGTTTTGAATCACCAGAAAATTGGATCATATCTGAAAAAATCAAAACTGAAGGAATAACATATTTGTTAAAGCAATAAAGGTTTTATACTTAAATTTTAGAGGCTTAGCAAGATAATATATTTTCTGCTCCTATCACAATCTTTTGAGCTTTTTTTTTCTGGTTAAAAGGACTTCTAAATAATCTTTCAGGAATTATATCTTCTTTAGTCTTCTATCTGCAGTCTCCTTTCTTCAGCCAAAAAAAAAAAAAAGATGCAGAGAAGACACATTTGTTTCTTACCCAAACATTACCTTTGTTCACTATTTATTAGTCGATGTGGACAGAACTGAGAATAGCAGTTTTCTGGCAGGACAGCAACTTCTCAGCAATAAAGACACTGAAAAAAAAAAAAAAGAAAGTATAACTCTCTCATCAAAAGCTAATGCATTTTAAGCAAAAATAAGAATATGAATCAATAATAAAATGCTTGTGGTTTTTGGTTGCTTTCTATTGAGCTCAGATAAAGTTAGACTGAAAGGTAGCAAATATCTAGCAGAAAAAAAATTATTTGAAATAAGAACATTGTGAATGAAGTTATTCTGTCAAGAGAAGTAAAAATATGATGACCTCATACTAATAATCACATCTCAAATGCTTTTTATTTTAAAAGTATGTCATATAAGTATTCCACTTGTATTTACTTTTGTTTTATATAAGTATTCCATTTATATCACTTTTCTTCATTATTTTAAAGTACTTTCAACTTTTTATCAGTGAAAAACAGTCCAGCTGGTTTCAGAAAATCATGTTGTGCTGATGCCACTTTGATGATGATGATGAAGAGCACTTGTTGAGTACTGGTTTTCCTTTTCTCTCTAAATTTAGTAATACAAGTCTTGGCTAAGAGAATTTGCCTTATTCAAATATGTTTTATGAAATTTAGTTGACATTTAAGTGTTTCTGACATACCTGGAATAGTCATTTTTAATAAATCCAAATTAAGTATGAGATAATCTTTTATGAAAAGGCTTTCTGAGAAAGAGTTAAGATTCATAAAATTTCTTTATGCTATGAAAATAATGTGTTGACCAAGTTTGCAGTAATCATTCTGAACACAGCATTCTCAGTTCCCAGTATTGACCCTCGGTCACATAAGAGAAATTGTTATCTCTGTAAACAGGCATAAGGAGGTGCTGAGTGGAAGTGTGCCACGCTGCACATCAACGCTTTCCACATGCACCAATTAGGGTCTGCATTTTATTAGACTGTCATTTGCAGGGCTAGATACTTACTGAATATAGTCATGCTTTTTTATTTTTAATAATTCAGGCTCCGTAGAGACTGTCAAAAATTGCCAATGCTGACTATATTTTAAGTTGTCATGGGGTGGTATTGGGGAGTTTTCAATTAGCAATAATTGCATGTGGATAAACCTCATTGGCTACAATACTGCCACTCTGCAAAGTCATGCTATTTTTGGATGGCTAACGACGTCTGTTATATATTAATTTTATACAATTATTTGCCTAGCTGAAAAATAAATCTTGTCTTAATTCACTCTAAACTGAGAAACTAGATTTGCACTCTTTAATCTTTCAATGTCAAAGCAAATCAGAGAAGTGCAATGTGTGTATGTAGAATGCATTTTTCTGCCTATTAAAATACTTCTTGTATTGCCTTGGAAACCCTAAAAAGCCACTTAAAAGTTATTATTTTTAAAATCTTTAGCCAGGATATCAGATTTCAAAATGTTCAGAAACTTAACAATTGAGCAAAGCCAAAGTCTTGTCTTTGCATTTTCTTAATAATCTAGCCATTTAAAAAAGCATAGCAATTACAACCACGTATTGAAAAATGTGATTTTGATTAATTTTATCTCATTTCAAATGTTTTTGCTAATTGATCTTTTATGTTAACCTACAAGAAACTATCTGAATAACTTTTTCTCCATTCAAGAAATATTCATATTAGGCTAGGCATGGTGGCATGCCTGTAATCTCAGCACTTTGGGAGGACAAGGTAGAAAATTCACATAAAGTCACTGACCATATAGCCAACATGTAAAAACTCCATTTCAACTAAAAATACAAAAATTAGCCAGTCATGGTGTTCCATATCTATAGTTGCAGCTACTCGGGAGGCTTAGGCATGAAAATCGTTTAAACCCAGGAGGTGGAGATTGCAGCGAGCCAAGATCAAACCACTAAACTCCAGCCTGTGCTACTGTCAGCAAGTTGTTTTTCTCAGTGGCTCTTTTTGTTCCTCTGTAAAATGAGAATAATTATATTACCTATGGTATTAAGTTATTGGGAGAATTAAATTCATTAGCACATATATAGTGTTAGGGTTAGTTCTCAGTACAAACTAGCTATTATTAATATTTAATGCTGAATTACAGTAATACATGCTAAACATAAAAATAGCCTTCTATTGCCGGGCACAGTGGCTCAAGCCTGTAATCCCAGCACTTTGGGAGGCCGAGGTGGGTGGATCACGAGGTCAAGAGATCAGGACCATCCTGGTCAACATGGTGAAACCCCGTCTCTACTCAAAATACAAAAAATTAGCTGGGCATGGTGGCGCATACCTGTAATCCCAGCTACTTGGGAGGCTGAGGCAGGAGAATTGCCTGAACCCAGGAGGTGGAGGTTGCAGTGAGCCGAGACTGCACCATTGCACCCCAGCCTGGGTAACAAGAGGGAAACTCTGTCTCAAAAAAAAAAATAGCCTTCTATTAATACAAGTTTTTCAACCAATAATAAATATATATTTAGATTATTTTTTAAAAAAACATTTGACATAGTTACACAATAGAATACTAGTCAGCCTTAAAAGGAAAATCTGGCTGGGTGCAGTATGTCATGCCTGTAATTCCAGCACTTTGGAAGGCCAAGGAAGGCAAATCACCTGAGACTGATTTCGAGACCAGCCTAACCAACATGGAGAAACCCCATCTCTACTAAAAATACAAAAAATTAGCCAGGTATGGTGTCACATGCCTGAAACCCAGCTACTCAGGAAGCTAAGGCAGGAGGATCACTTGAACCTGGGAGGCAGAGGCTGCAATGAGCTGAGATCGCCACTGCACTCCAGTCTGGGCAATAGAGCAAGAAGCTGTCTCAAAAAAAACAAAAACAAAAACAAAAACAAAAACTCATACATTCTCCTCGAAAAAAGTCTTAACAAATTTTTTAAAACAATTTTGTTGTTGTTGTTGTTGAGATGGAATCTCACCCTGTCATCCATGCTGGAGTCCAACGGTGCGATCTCGGCTCACTGCAACTTCCTCCTCTCAGGTTCAAGAGATTCTCCTGACTCCACCTCCCAAGTAGCTGGGACTACAAGTGCACACCACCACACCTGGCTAATTTTTCCATTTTTAGTGGGAGGTGGGGTTCACCATATTAGCCAGGCCAGTCTCAAACTTCTGACACTGTGATCTGCCTGCCTTGGACTAAAACAAAATTTTTATGAATTACTTTATATGACCAAAATGGAATGAGAATATGGAACAATAATAGGAAAAAAACTTAAAAATTTACAAATATGGGGAAATAGGGGAGGGACAGCGGGGGGGGGGAGCGTGGGAGGGATGGCACGGGGAGAAATGCCAAATATGGGTGAAGGGGCAGAAGGCAGCAAAACACACTGCCACGTGTGTACCTATGCAACTATCTTGCATGTTCTGCACATGTACCCCAAAACCTAAAATGCAATAAAAATTAAAAAAAAAAAAATTTACAAATATATAAAAATTAAACAGCACCAAAGTCTTGAGCATGCATCTGTTCAAAAATTCAAATAAGTAATATTTTGAAAAAGTCCATATTGCTCAATGTAACCTATAGATTTAATGCAATGTTTTAAAATTTCTCACTGTGGCTGGGCGTGGTGGCAAACGCCTGTAATCCCAGCACTTTGGGAGGCCAAGGGGGGTGGATCACAAGGTCAAGAGATTGAGACCATTCTGGTCAACATGGTGAAACCCCCCTCTCTACTAAAAATACAAAAAATTAGCTGGGCATGGTGGCACGTGCCTTTAATCCCAGCTACTCAGGAGGCTGAGGCAGGAGAATTGCCTGAACCCAGGAGGCAGAGGCTGTGGTGAGCCGAGATCTCGCCATTGCACTCCAGACTGGGTAACAAGAGCCAAACTCCGTCTGAAAAAAAAAAATCTTCAAAAAATACAAAAACAATGTTGAAGGCATTACAATTCCTGATTTCAAAACGAATTACAAAGCTACAGAATGAAAACAATTTACTATGAATATAAATGCAGAAAAGAATAAAAAAGAATGCAGCACATATAAACTCACATAAACGGTTATATGAAGAGCTATTTGCATAACTATAATTATTGCAGTGTTTTTACTGAAAGCCAATAGCTAAAAGAAATGCAAACTTTGTCACCAAATCATTCAGTAAACATAATTTGAAACAAAAAATACTGAAATACCCAGAATTTAATAAGCAGAAAATATTCTTAACAACTATAAAGATAAAGCTTGATGACATTATGCAATATGAAATGAGTCAGTCACAAAGTCAACGATTGAATGAGATATATGTAGCAGTTACACTCTTTCTTAAAAACAGGAAACAGAATGGATTAAAAAGCACCAGGAAATGAAAAAAAACTGATAGTTGTTCAATGTGTATTGAGATTAGCTTTGCAAGATAAAAACATTTTAGAGATACGTTGCATAGCAGTGTCAATATAATTAATATAACTAAACTAAATATTTAAAATTATTTTATTGTCAATATTGTTATGTGTTTTTTGAAAAGTAAAAATGAACAATAATACCTAACGTATAAAATTCTGATTGTTTTTAAATTATTGGCCAGACGTGGGTGGCTCACACCTGGAATCCCAGCACTTTGGGAAGTGGAGATGGATGAATTACATGGTCAGGAGTTCAAGATCTACCTGGCCAACATGGTGAAACTTTGTCTCTACTAAAAATACAAAAAATTGCCGGGCGCGGTGGGTCAAGCCTGTAATCCCAGCACTTTGGGAGGCCGAGGCGGGTGGATCACGAGGTCAAGAGATCGAGACCATCCTGGTCAACATGGTGAAACCCCGTCTCTACTAAAGATACAAAAAATTAGCTGGGCATGGTGGTGCGTGCCTGTAATCTCAGCTACTCAGGAGGCTGAGGCAGGAGAATTGCCTGAACCCAGGAGGCGG
>CM052668.1:17148525-17170482 GCA_028533165.1 Leontopithecus rosalia
TGTTTACAATAGCAAAGACCTGGAACCAACCCAAATGCCCATCGATGATAGACTGGACTGGGAAAATGTGGCACATATACACCATGGAATATTATGCAGCAATCAAAAATGATGAGTTCGTGTCCTTTGTAGGGACATGGATGAATCTGGAGAACATCATTCTCAGCAAATTGACACAAGAACAGAAAATGAAACACCGCATATTCTCACTCATAGGCTGGTGATGAACAATGAGAACACATGGACACAGGGAAGGGAGTACTACACACTGGGGTCTATTGGGGGAAATAGGGGAGGGACAGTGGGGGGGAGCGGGGGAGGGATAGCCTGGGGAGAAATGCCAAATATGGGTGAAGGGGCAGAAGGCAGCAAAACACACTGCCACGTGTGTACCTATGCAACTATCTTACATGTTCTGCACATGTACCTCAAAACCTAAAACGCAATAAAAAGAAAAAAAAAAAACATTAGTCCCCACTCTAAAGTACTATATGAGGCCTATGCCTGGGATCAATTTTCTTTGGAAAACAAGGACCTCTCATCCATACTTGCTACTAGTACTTCCAAGCACAGGCCTGCTGTCCTACTGCAGAGGCTCCTGTCCCAGTCCAGATCCAACAGAACTGTCAGGAAGGTGTAGCCAGGTGGGTCACCATGAGAATGACATGATGATATCTACCTGACAAGAATCAATGAGGATTAAATGCAAGTTGAATTTTCACCTTGATACTAGCATTTGTGGAAGCAATACTCTTTTTTTTTTTAAAGATGGAGTCTCGCTCTTGCTCTGTTGCCCAAGTTGGAGTGCAGTGGCATGATCTCAGCTCACTGCAACCTCTGCCTCCCAGGTTCAAGTGATTCTCCTGTCTCAGCCTCCTGAGTAGCTGGGATTGCAGGGATGAGCTACCATGCCAGCTAATTTTTGTATTTTTAGTAGAGTCAGAGTTTCATCATATTGGCCAGGCTTGTCTCAAACTCCTGACCTCGTGATTCACCCACCTCAGCCTCCCAAAGTGTTGAGATTACAGACATGAGCCCTGATGTCCCGCTGAGGCATTACTCTTATCAACTTAAAAATTCTGGTTTGAGGTCTAGCTCACAATATTTCTTCGCTTTTTTAATTTTTTTTTTTGAGATGGAGACTCGCTCTGTCGCCCAGGCTGGAGTGCAGTGGTGTGATCTTGGCTCACTGCAACTTCTGCGTCCCGGGGTTCAAAGCGATTCTCCTGCCTCAGCCTCCCTAGTAGCTGGGACTATAGGCAGGCACCACTACACCTGGCTAATTTTTTGTATTTTTAGTAGAGACAGGGTTTCACCATATTAGCCAGGGTGGTCTCACTCTCCTGACCGCTTGATCCGCCCGCCTTGGCCTCCCAAAGTGCTGGGATTACAGGCATGAGCCACTGCCAGCTCTTCACTCTTTTTTTGTTGTTGTTCTGTTCTTGGTCATTCCCTGTCAGTCCATGTAGTAGCAACAGGAATTCTGTCTACTGTGAGTTGACTGACCAGGGAAATCTTATATCTCAAGTGGTCAGAATGTGAAAATCTAGACTGAGCATATGCACAAAACATTCTTAAAACACAGTAGTCAAATCAGAAATGGAAGCCAAGGCCACCCCTGCCCACAGCCAGCGGGAAGCATGTAGGACCTTAAATCAAAGCACAGCATTGATAAGAGCCAAGTGAGAAAACTCAAAAACACTGGCTACAACACAGAGCTGGCATGCCTGCGGCTCATTACTGCTCACTAATCAATCGCTCATGAGTCAAGAAAATTGGATGATATCTGTTCACGTGAACATTGACATGACAGGTACTAGGCCAGATCCTTTGCCAACATACTGGCACCTGAAGTTATTTATCTTACATACATGGTAGGTACAATTATGATACTCATTCTTCAGATGGTGAAACTAAAGATTAAAGGAGTTTGGTAGTTCACACAGGGTTACACAGGTAGCAGGTGCTAAAATCAGGGTTTAAACCTCAGCAGTCCGTCCCCAGAGCCTACCCTCAACTGCTACTCTGCCTCCCACCAACCATTATTTGTGACTTAACAGCACGCAGTCTCTTACATCACACATGCAACATGTTTGTTACAGCACGCTTGCCTCCCACTTCCACACACCCTTCTTATTTCAACAGTAACTGTATTGCAGGGTAGGACAGAACAGGGGAGCTCATTTGTGTAACACTAGTCCACACCAAAGGCAGAAAGTCCGCCTTCTGGACTTGGAGAGGCATGCTGCTACTTCTGGGTGTCTCTTTAGTTGAAAAGTAATAAGAGCTGTTACCATAAACTCCTTTGTTGTTTCATTTTAAATGTTGCCTTATAATTAGGCCAAAAAAATTAGTATAATCACGCATGCATCTTTATGTATGGCCAGCTACTTCTTTTTTCTAGAGATCATAGAGTCTAGAAAACCTGGCTGGGCGCAGTGGCTCACGCCTGTAATCCCAGCACTTTGGGAGGCTGAGGCGGGTGGATCACGAGGTCAAGAGATCAAGACCATCCTGGTCAACAAGGTGAAACCCCGTCTCTACTAAAAATACAAGAATTAGCTGCGCATGGTGGCGTACACCTATAGTCCCAGCTACTCGGGAGGCTGAGGCAGGAGAATTGCTTGAACCCAGGAGGCGGAGGTTGCGGTGAGCCGAGATCGCACCATTGCACTCCAGCCTGAGTAACAAGAGTGAAACTCTGTTTCAAAAAAAAAAAAGGAAAAAAAGAAAACCTTTTGATGGGTTAAATAGGGTCATTTAAAAAATAAACTTATGTCTATATTGGGTAGTTCCGAAGGAGTGTTCCCTTCCCTGGAGCTGCTTACCAGTTAATTTAGAAACAAATAATCCCCCAAATTAGCCAATCCCACCAACCCACTCAGGGGTTTTCACAAAGTTATCTTTTTTTTTTTTTTTTTTTGAGATGGAGTTTCGCTCTTGTTACCCAGACTGGAGTGCAATGGCACGATCTCGGCTCACCACAACCTCTGCCTTCTGGGTTTAAGCAATTCTCCTGCCTCAGCCTCCCGAGTAGCCGGGACTACAGGTGCGCACAACCATGCCCAGCTAATTTTTGTATTTTTAGTAGAGACGGGGTTTCACCATGTTGACCAGGATGGTCTCGATCTCTTGACCTCGTGATCCACCCGCCTCGGCCTCCCAAAGTGCTGGGATTATAGGCATGAGCCACCACGCCCGGCCAGTTATCTTGTTTTAATCATGTTTTTGCATGGAAAAATGACACATATCTCAAAGTATACATTTTCAGGTTTTTGATATGCATATGGCTGTTTAAGAAGGAATATTTTACCAGACTCCTAGTTGGGGAAATAACTCCAGTTGTAGATGTCACACTCTGGTGACAAGTGTGTGCCAGCTCACCACTGCCACCATGTGCCTAGGGTCTTTCCTCTTCATTCTTCAAGCTGAAAGCTAATTTGTTGGGTGATGTTTCTTGATAGCTCTCTAGCCAAAAACGTCTGTGGTTCAGAAGTGTTGTTGCGATGGCTCCGCTCAGCTGGGGCTCATTTCTGGAAACCATATTTAGTTGTTGTCCGACCTACCCTCTGCGGGAGGACTGAGCTCGTTCGGAAAGAAACGGACCGCAGGCAAGAAGAAAGTTCTTAAGTTCAGGCTTTATTGAGAGAAAAGAGCCTCCGGGCGTGCCAGCCTGGACGAAAAGGAAGAATGGCCGCCCCGCTCAGAGGGGCAGGGTTGTTTTATAGGAAGCTGAAGGGCTGAAGGAGTGGGGAAGTGAGAAAGCTGAGGTGGTGGGCAACGTTTGGTCAGTTTGAACCGCTAGGCGGGAAGCTGGGCGGCTGGGAGCTGGGCGGCGGGGAGCTGGGGAGAGCTGATGAGGCAGAAACCGGGTGGCGGGAAGCCGGGCAGTGCTGATGAGGCAGAAGCAGCGGGAGGGGAACTGGGGAGTGCTGATAAGGCAGAAGTGGCGGGAGGGTTCCGGCCGGTATGTAAAGTGAGAAATAAGGGAGCCTCTTTGTTGGGGAGGGAGGGAGAGAGAGAGAGAGCTTTCATGGTAGGGACAGAGTTTTCCAAACAGTTGTCAAGCAGTATAACATGACAGAAAGATCTGGATGACTTAAACCAATATATTTCAAAGTTTTGAACAGTGAGGTTTCATTCAAGTAATAAGGGCAATGCTAAAGTTATTACAGAGAGAAGAAAAGCATTGTTCAATTGACTAGTTGTTCTTCTACAATCTCAAAATATGCAGTACACAACTGCATTAAATTATTGTATGATGGAACAGATTCTATATTTTACAATGAACGAAGCACTTCTGTTACACAATTAACATGCAAGGAAAAACTAAGGTGGCCACCTGCACATGTCCAAACACTGTGACCGTGACACATCCAGTTTGGCCAACAGAAAAATCCACTCCCACTATTGCAGAATGATATCTGTCTTCTGGTGTCAAGCTTGGAGCCCATCTATTTGACACATTTTGTTATTATTTAAATTTTTCTGCCCCGAGCTCCATCTTGAACCCCAAGCTCCGTTATTCCTGAGCTCCGCCTTGCTCTGAGCTTTCTCTTGCTCCAAGCTCCATCTGCTTTGAACTCCATCTGGCTCATAGCTCCATCTGCTCTGAGTTTCATCTTGAGCTGAGCTCCACCTTGCTGGGATCTCCATTTGCTCTGAGCTCCATCTGCTCTCAACTCCATCTTGATTGGAGCTCCATCATGCTCAGAACTCTGTCCTACTCTGAGCACCATCTGCTTTAAGTTCCATCTTGTTCTGAGCTCTATCTGGTTCGGAGTTCCATCTGCTCTGAGTGCCATATTGCTTGGATCTCTATCTGTCTAGAGTTCCATCTTGTTCCAAAATCCTTCTATTCCGAGTTCCATCTTGCTTGAAGCTTGATCTTGCTCTGAGCTCCATTTGCTCCAATCTCCATCTGTTTGAGTTCTGTCTACGCATAGTTCCATCATGCTAAGAATTCAGAGCTCCTGCTTTGAGCTGTATCTTGCACAAAGCTCCATCTGCTCAGAGCCCTGACTTGCTGGGAGTTCCATCCTGCTCAGAGCTGCATCTGCTCAGAGATCCAACTTGGTTGAAGCTCTATCTGTTCAGAACTTCATCTTCCTGAGAGTTCCATCTGCTCTGAGCTCCATCTTGCTTAAGGCTTCATCTTGGTGGAGTGCCATCTGCCCAGAGCTTCATCTTGCTTTGGCTCCATCTGCTCTGAGCTCCTTCTTCCTCTGAGCTCCATCAGAGTTCCATGTGCTCTAAACTGCATCTTCTCAGAGCTCCAAATGCTCTGAGCTCCCTCTTGCTCTGCTCAGAGTACCATCTTGCAGGGACAGACAGAGAGTTCGAGCCTGTTTGCAGGGTAGTGCCACGCTATCAGGTTACATCTCGGCAGTTTCCCCTGCCCTGCAGCATGAGAACCAATAAGGACTTTTCCAAGAAGGTTCATAGGATGGAATGGGTCACAAAGAAAAACAAAGTTCTCATGAGCAGCAGGATCCCCCCCTCCAAGGCTGACAAATATAAGATGAACACACAGCGTGGGAGGCACCCATGTCCCCCTGGGCTTGGGCGGCAAAGGACAGATGCCCACACACCCATCACAAGTCATCATCCAGCATAGGGGTGACTTAGTTTTAACCTGAAAAATCAATGTTTGACAGCAAAGCACAATGCACAGATGTTTCCACTGAACAAAGAGATAGTGTGCGGGCACAACTTAGAAAAATAGGGGTCAACTTTGGGAGCTCCAGGGAGAGGTCTTGGGGAAACCTTGGGCTTTGAGACAGGTGAAGTGCAGATCCCTCTTGGGCACTGTTCGGTGGGCCTGGCTGGCCAGAGGGGTGCAGAGGACCCAGGACCAGCAGGAACCCTGGCTTTCCACTGTCATTCATTCTCCCCATCCTCACCCCACCCATCCAGGACCCTCATTCAGGGCCTTTTTTCTCCTTCCACCCACCTCTGGTCTTCCAGGGTCAGAGTCCTTACATCTGCTATATCATCCAAGCCTCATAGAACCATGCAGGGAGGCAGGGCAGGGAAGACCGTGCCCATTTCACAGCATGAACACAAGCTCAGGAGATCAAGTGGCTTGCCCAAGGTCACAGTAGCCAGGAGGTAGCAGAGTGGTTGCTTGAAGCCAGGGCTCTAGATTCCCAGTCCAGTGCTCCGCAATTCCAACCCTCCAACTTACCTTATTTTCCCCTCCTCACTGCTGCCCTGGCCCTCTCTATCACCACCTCCACTCTTTCTGTATTTCCTCTTTTCTCTTTCTGTCTTTTGGTTTCACCAAACTCCTGTGGAGGTGAGCCAAGGAATGCCCCATGAGGAGAAAGGGAGGGGCAAGACTAGAGCAGGGAGCTGAAGAGTGGAGGCCAGGCTGCTGTGCTGCAACCCCAGGAAGTGGCCTATGGACCATGGTTTATGTCAGTGGAGCCCCCTGGAGTTGTGCAGTGCAGGGCCTGGGCAGCTGGATGTGGCAACGTTAGAGACAGGGAATGGTGCTTAGCTTTGGAGTCAGGATGAAGCAAACTCTGGGCCACTGGGAACCCTAGAATTGAACAGGATGGGTGGGCAAGGTCCTGGCCTTGTCCTGGTTTGGGTCAACTCCTTAGGAGAATTCAAGGCTTGGACAAAAATGGCACTGGGAGAGGGCAGGAAGGCTTAGTATGGCCAAGGAGCAGGGCAGGATCTGAACTCAGGAGAGGTCTTGTATGGAGCAGGGCCTTAATATCTCATACTCCTGGCCATACCAATGGAGCCCAGGGGGTGTGCTGACCTTGGGTGGTGGTAGTGAGGGCTGGTTTCATGCTCACACTGGCTTCTGCTCTGTGTTGGTGTCTCTCTCTTCTCTCACATGGCTGTGCCTCTTTACCCCTGGATTCCTGTCCCTTCTCGGCTGTCAGCCCCCTTCTTCTCTCCACTGGCAGCTGCTCCTCCTCCTGTCTCCACTTTCTCCCCAGGTGCAGGACAGGCCTTTTCACATCTGACCTTGCTTTTGAAGCCACAGTGAAAAAGTAGGTGCAGAAGCTCAAAGAGCCCAGTATCAAGTATGTGGATATGGGAGTCAGCGAGCTCACAGCCACCATCAGAAAGTGTAGCAAAAAGATATGATGGCTGTCTGGGTAGGGCTGGACCTGGCCATCCATTCTCATGGCCATGGCCTTCCGTGGGCGGAAAATCTGCTGAGCAGGCCTCTTGGCCACCCACAGGGACCCAGCCCTAGTGTTTCCTGCCAATTTCTAACCCTGGGTCTACTTGTGCTTGTGACCGTTCCGGTCCCCATCCCTGCCCTTGGACTTCACTCCAACCCAAGCTTCCTTGGTGGCACAGTTGCATCAATAAAAATGCCAGTGTCGAAAATCATGTTAAGGAGAGAGCAGCTGTTCACTGAGCACCTTCTACGTGCCGAGCACTGGGCTAAGCAGTTCCCCTTACTATCTGACTCATTCTCCTCAACCATCCTAAGACGTGAGTAGTGTTGTTATTCCCATTTACAGACAGCAAAACTGTCTCAGAAGGGAAAGGCAGAGTGTGATTCAGATTTAGGAAGGTCAGAGGAAGGGGTTTGAGGTCAGGGCCTCCTGACCAGGGGTAGCTGTCCTAGTTCCTCAAAACCAATTTGCCTAAAGGCATATTAAATTATTTGCTTTATGATAATCCACCTGTGATAGACGGGGCTACCTCTTTTGAGTTGTCTGTCACTTTTTAGATGCCTTTTTCCAATTTGTCTGCTTTTGAGCATTTTGAGGATTTTTAGTCAGGTTTTCTAAAGCAGTGCTTCCCAGGGGTGCAAAAGAATCAGTTGCCTATAAGAGCTTTTCCAGCAGGCCGAATCAGAGCTGCGGGGAGACAGCTCAGCCTCACCTGTACCTGAAGGAGTTCCCTAGGCTGGGGGGGTGGAGGCACATCTTCCTTAGCTTTGAGTTTCAAATAAGCATCAATCATCTCCATTTTTTTTTTTAACTGAGCAGTGCGTTGTGGAATCTTTGTATGTTGCGACATAAAGATTGGCCTCATGCCCTCCATCTTTTTTTTTTTGAGACAGAGTCCCATTCTGTTGTCCAGGCTGGAGTGCAGTGGTATGATCTCAGCTCACTGTAACCTCCACCTCCCAGGTTAAAGCTACATAAAGACTGGTCTCATGAACATGAACTTTATTTTCAAGTGATTCATCTTTCTCAGCCTCCTGAGTAGCTGGATCACAGGCACACACCAACATGCTCAGCTAATTTTTTTTTCTAGTAAAGATTGGGTTTCACCACGTTACTCAGGCTGGTCTCAAACTCCTGACCTCAAATGTTCCACCTGCCTCAGCCTCCCAAAATGCTGGTATTACAGATGTGAGCTACTGCACCAGCTGGGCTCATGCCCATTAACTGCTGAGTTGTATTTCACCATAGAATTGTAGCATGTCCAATGTCCTATCGATGGACACTTAGATTTCAACTTTTTGCTTTTTTTCCCCTTCACAAAAAGTGAACATTTTTATAGATGTATTTGTAGTATATACCCCATCGTTTCTTTCTTTTCTAGAGACAGTGATTTGCTGTGTCACCCAGAGTGGAGTGCAATGGCATGATCATAGCTTACTCCAGGCTCAAACTGGGCTCAAGCTTCCCACCTCAGACTCCCAATTAGCTGGGACTACAAGTATGCACCAACACACCCAGCTACTTTTTTGTTGAGACAGGATCTTACTATGTTGCCCAAGCTGCTCTGAAGCCCCGACCTCAAGCAATCCTCCTGGCTCAGCCTGCAAATTGCTGGGATTATAGGCATCAGCCACTGCCAGGCATCAGTCCTTTTTTGATAGATATTTGGGTTGTTTCCAAATTTTACCATAATTTCTGCTTTCCTTTTGGAAGGTGAACCGAAGTGTTCTATGTTTTCTAAATGTTTACATCTAGTAATTAATCTTCTAGGAATCTATCGTAAGGAAATAATCCTAGAGAAAGAGAAACAAAACTGTATCCACAAAGATATTCATTGTTAGGTTATTTAGAATATTGAAAAATGTGACTGTCCATCAATAGGACAATGGTTAAGTAAACTTGAATAAATCTATTCATTAGGATATGATGCACCCATTAAAAATGTTTATTTAGGCTGGGCCCAGTGACTCAAGCCTGTAATCCCAGCACTTTGGGAGGCCGAGGCGGTGGATCACGAGGTCAAGAGATCGAGACCATCCTGGTCAACATGGTGAAACCCCGTCTCTACTAAAAATACAAAAAATTAGCTGGGCGTGGTGGCGCGTGCCTGTAATCCCAGCTACTCGGGAGGCCAAGGCAGGAGAACTGCCTGAACCCAGGAGGTGGAGGTTGTGGTGAGCCGAGATCATGCCATTGCACTCCAGCTTGTGTAGCAAGAACGAAACTCCATCTCAAAAAAAAAAAAATGTTTATTTAGACTGAGCACTGTGGCTCACACCTATAATCCTAACACTTTGAGAGGCTGAAGTGGAGGACTGCTTAAGGCCAGAAATTTGAGGTTAGCCTGGACAACACAGAAAAACCCTGTCTCTGCCTATGGCTAGCCAGTTTCCCCAACACCATTTATTAAATAGGGAATCCTTTCCCCCATTGCTTGTTTTTGTCAGGTTTGTCAAAGATCATATGGTTGTAGTTGTGTGGCTTTCCTTCCAAGGCCTCTCTTCTGATCCATTGGTCTATATCTCTGTTTTGGTACTAGTACCATGCTGTTTTGATTATAGTAGCCTTGTAATATAGTTTGAAGTCAGGTAGTGTGATGCCTCCAGCTTTGTTTTTTTGTTGTTGTTTGTTTGTTTGGTTAGGATTGTCTTGGCTATGTGGGCTCTTTTTTGGTTTCATACAAAGTTTAAGGTGGTTTCTCCAATTCTGTGAAGAAAGTCATTGGTAGCTTGATGGGGATAGCATTGAATCAATAAATTACTTTGGACAGCATGGCAATTTTCATGATATTAATTCTTCCTAACCATTAACCATTAGCATGGAATGTTTTTCCATATGTTTGTGACTTCTCTTATTTCCTTGAGCAGTGGTTTGTAGTTCTCCTTGAAGATGTCCTTCACATCCCTTGTAAGTTGTATTCCTAGGTATTTTATTCTCTTTGTAGCAGTTGTGAATAGGAGTTCACTCATGATTTGGCGCTCTATTATTGGTGTATAGGAATGCTTGCGATTTTTTGCACACTGATTTTGTATCCTGAGACTTTGCTGACGTTGCTTATCATGTTAAAGAGATTTTGGGCTGAGACAATGGGGTTTTCTAAATATACAATCATGTCATCTGCAAACAGGAAAAATTTCACATCCTCTCTTTCTATTTGAATACCCTTTATTTCTTTCTCTTCCTGAAGACCCTAGCCAGAACTTCCAATACTATGTTGAATAAGTGTGGTGAGAGAGCATCCTTGTCTTGTGCCAGTTTTCAAAGGAAATGCTTCCATCTTTTGCCCATTCAGTATGATACTGGCCGTGGATTTGTCACAAATAGCTGCCATTATTTTGAAATTCGATCCATCGATACCTAGTTTACTGAGAGTTTTTAGCATAAAGGGCTGTTGAATTTTATTGAAGGCCTTCTCTGCATCTATTGAGATAATCATGTGGTTTTTGTCTTTGGTTCTGTTTATGTGGTAGATTATATTTATAGATTTGCAGATGTTGAACCAGCCTTGCATCCCTGGGATGAAGCTGACTTGATAGTGATGGATAAGCTTTCTGATGTGTTGTTGGATTTGGTTTGCCAGCATTTTATTGAAAATGTTTGCATCAATGTTCATCATGGATATTGGCCTGAAAATTTCTTTTTTGGTTGCACCTCTGCCAAGTTTTGGTATTAAGATGATGTTGGTTTCATAAAATGAGGTAGGGAGGATTCCCTCTGTTGCTATTGTTTGGAATAGTTTCAAAAGGAATGGCACCAGCTCCTCTTTGTACCTCTGGTAGAATTTGGCTGTTGACCCAACTGGTCCTAGACTTTTTTTGGCTGATAGGCTATTAATTGATGCCTCAACTTCAGACCTTGGGCTGAAGGGATTCAACTTCAGACCTTGGGCTGAAGGAATATTGGGCTATTCAGGGATTCAACTTCCTGCTTTAATCTTGGGAGGGTGTAAGTGTCCAGGAATTTATCCATTTCTTGTAGATTGACTGGTTTATTTTCACAGAAGTGTTGTAGTAATCTCTGATGATAGTTTGTATTTCTGTGGGATGGGTGGTGATATCCCCTTTATCAATTTTTTATTGCATCTATTTGAATCTTCTCTCTTTACTTTTTTATTAGTCTGGCTAGTGGTTTATCTATCTTGTTGATCTTTTCAAAAAACGAGCTCCTGGATTTATTGAGTTTTTGAAGGATTGTTTTGTGTCTCTATCTCCCTAATTTCTGCTTTGATCTTAGTTATTTCTTGCCTTCTACTAGCTTTTGAATTTGTTTGATCTTGCTCCTCTAGTTTTTTTAATTGTGATGTTAGGGTGTCAATTTTATATCTTTCCTCGCTTCTCTGGGAAAACTGGCTAGCCATATGCAGAAAGCTGAAACTGGATTCCTTCCTTACATCTGATACAAAAATTAACTCTAGATGTATTAAAGATTTAAACATGAGGCCTCACACCATGAAAACTCTACAAGAAAACCTAGGTAAAACCATCCAGGGCCGGGCGCGGTGGCTCACGCCTGTAATCCCAGCACTTTGGGAGGCCGAGGCAGGTGGATCACGAGGTCAACAGATCGAGACCATCCTGGTCAACATGGTGAAACCCCGTCTCTACTAAAAATACAAAAAATTAGCTGGGCATGGTGGCACGTGCCTGTAATCCCATCTACTCGGGAGGCTGAGGCAGGAGAATTGCCTGAACCCAGGAGGCGGAGGTTGTGGTGAGCCGAGATCGCGCCATTGCACTCCAGCCTGGGTAACAGGAGCGAAACTCCGTCTCAAAAAAAAAAAAAAAGAAAAAGAAAAAAAAAAACCATCCAGGACATAGGCATGGGCAAGGACTTCATAACTAAAACACCAAAAGCAATGGCAACAAAAGCCAAAACAGATGAGTGATATCTAATTAAACTTAAGAGCTCCTGCACAACAAAAGAAACTATCAATAGAATGAATCGGCAACCAACAGAATGGGAAAAAATTTTTTGCAATCTACCCATCAGACAAAGGGCTAATATCCAGAATCTACAGAGAACTTAAACAAATTTACAAGAAAAAGACAACAGCATCGAAAAGTGGGCAAAGGATACCAACAGACACTTTTCAAAAGTAGACATTTGTGTAGCCAACAAACATATTAAAAAATGCTCATCATCACAGGTCATAATATAAATGCAAATCCAAACTACATTGAGATACCACCTCACACCAGTTAGAACGGTGATCATTTAAAAATCAGGAGCTAACAGATGCTGGAGATGATGTGGAGAAATAGGAATGCTTTCATACTGTTAGTGGGAGTGTAAATTAGTTCAACCACTGTGAAAGACAGTGTGGTGATTCCTCAAGGATCTAGAAATAGAAATTCCTTTTGACCCAGAAATCCCATTACTGGGTATATATCCAAAGGATTATAAATCGTTCTATTACAAGGACACATACACATTATGTTTATTGCGGCACTGTTCACAATAGCAAAGACTTGGAACCAACCCAACTGCCCATCAATGATAGACTGGATAAAGAAAATGTGGCACATACACACCATGGAATACTCTGCAGCCATAAAAAGATGAGTTCATGTCCTTTGCAGGGACATGGATGAAACTGGAAACCATCATTCTCAGCAAACTGACACGGAACAGAAAGCCAAACACCGCATGTCCTCACTCATAAGTGGGTGTTGAACAATGAGAACACAGAAACACAAAAAGGGGAACATCACACACTGGGGCCTGAGGGGTGGGGGCCTAGGGGAGGAATAAGAGGGGGTGGGAGGATGGGGGAGGGATGCAGCAAACCACTACCATGGCATGTATATACCTCTGTAACAAACCTGCACCATCTGCACATGTACCCCAGAACTTAAAGTATAAATTTTTTAAAAAGCCCTGTCCCTACAAAAACTTTTTAAAAATCTTCACTATTTCTCGGGACCACTGTCCAGAGCAAGAGTTGGACTAGAACTATCACCTTCAAGGAACCACATAAGGAAAACAGGACAGTGACCAGACCCACCACTGCTTGGGGTAAAGACATGCATCCAGGATCTGTCCTCAAAGCAAGAGTGCCAGGAAAACAATGGAGGCATGCCAGGCCCCAGAGCATCTCCCTTGGGCCGAGAAGTCTCCCGAGTCCCAGCACTTGGAGAAGAGGGCGGTCTGCTTGGAACCTGAAGCTTCCAAGTACAAGCTAGTCCTAAGGCTGGCCCCACTGCCTCTTCCTGAGCAGTGTCACAGTGTCCTGCCGACCCTGTTTTATGAGGCTATAGTGAAGACAGCCACCTCAGGGCCCCTGCATAGCCAAGACCTGAGTCTAGCAACTGGACAAAACTGATAATCTTCCAGGATGCAGGGAATGGTGTGAGCTGGCCCAGACCAAATCTAGTTGTTGGGTTCAGTATCGATGGAAACAATTGACCCCAGGCCCACAACCTGACAGGGACAGCTGTACCATCTCTTGAACCCAGGCACAGAGAGCTGCCCTTACTCTTCCCAGGCCAGCCCACCCACCCAGAGCTACCCAAGGTAAGGGGAAAGTAGAGACAGGGCCTTTCATTTGCACTGATAGCCCAAGGGACTGGGGCAGCTGCGCCAGCCTGTGACTAGAGGGTGGATACAGGACCTCATTTGCCCTGCTGGGTGCTGTAGGTCAACACAACAAGCCCAACTTCCCTGGGCAGCTTATGTACAAAGGCACACAGAGTCAGGCATCCATCAGGACATGAGGTGCGGCAAGCAGCCAGGCCAGAGATCAAGACCCATTCTTCAGGTTTGGGGGAAAAGAGAGAACCAGCAAGATACCAGCTCTCAAAGGTGAGTTCACTTAAAAGCCTTTCAGGAACTTTTCTCTACACCTTCAAACAGAATTCTAACAACAACTGAGATCTGACCAGGCACTCACCACTTTCCCCAGTCTCTGCCTTCCAAGCATAAGCTCATTAAATCCTAACAGCCTTCGGGGGTAGGTACTGCTATCAACCCTGTTCCTGAGGCCCACACAGCAAGGCAGTGCCGAATTCAGGATTGAACCCGAGCAGACCAGCTTCAGAGCTGTGCCACACAACCCACAGGCATCTGGAAGTCCAAAAAATGGGCCTTGGTGAAAAGTGGGCCACACAATGTCTTTTCCCCGCACTGCGCCTCCTACACGGCCCAGACAACGAGCAGGAGGCTGAGACTAGCCAGAGGCAGGGGATGTCCCTAAAAGTACAAAAGTAGTGGCATGAGGTCCCCAGGCAGAACTGGATGTCAAGTGATACCCACCTATTAAGGGCCGGGTTTTGAGCTATATTCTTATCATTTAGTCCCCACAAAACGGAAACCCTGAAGTAGGGATTCATTTATCCTCATGACAGATGAAGACACAGACTCAGACAGGCCAAGTGACCCACCAAAAGTCACATACTGGTTAGTAGCGGAGGCTTGATTCAAACCCAGGACGAACCCAAAGCCCCTCTCTCTCATACGTTATCTCTCCTCACCAAGGCCAGTTCTAGTGGGCAGAGAAGAACTTGAACTTCTAGGCCTCTCCCATTCATTTAACCTGCTGCACAGGAAATGCCTGGACCTCCGGCAGAAAATGATCATGGAGTCACTGGGATGGGGGCGGCCTGGGCCCTTAGGAAACAACCCGACCCACCTTCCCATTGCCCTTGTTGAAGAGGTCAGTCCTGGGAAATCTGACTACCTCATCCTTTCCCAGGCTCCATCTGATCTGAGTGCCTCCAGAGAGAGCAGGGAGCCCCACCTTCACACACACTGAGGGAAGAGCGGGTATAACACAGGCCTACATCAAAAGTCTCACGACACTCAGCCCCTGCAGACCTGGTGGCCCTGGGCCCTGCTTCACATTAGACTAAGGGAAAGGGGCTTCGGCAGCAGTCTAGCTCACTAAAGGCAGAACCAGCTACACCTGTTCCTGGCCCACTCCATGCCTGGAGCAATGTCCTTTCCTAGTTGGTGGGTGTGAGCAGCAAATACAGGCCCACCTGGGCCAGGTAAACTGGGCTGTGCTTCTCTCACGTCACCCAGGCTCCCCACACAAGCACGCAGACAGGTTGTAGAGGTGGAGGTGAAGGGTAGGTTGGCAAACAGGACAGACCCATGGGCACAGTGACAGTAGCCCAGTCACTAGGGCCTGTCCACAAGCCAGGGCTGGCCAGGATCAAGCAAGGCACTCAGGTGCTTCTTCTTTCCCTCCAACACTGAAGGCTCCCAGAAAGATCAGCTCCAAAAAGGGAGCCTGAAGTCACTTTTCACACCTCCAGTGCCCACCTCAGAAGCAGGGCTGAGGGCAGAGAAGTTTTATAAGCCAGGACCCCTCCCCAGCCATGTAAGGGCTGTATGGACCAGCCTGTGTAGGGGCAGATCTGTGACTGATATCCACCCACATCTGACCCTCATCTCTGAACTCACCCCACTCCTTGTATACCTTGAGGGCGTGGGTGTGCCCTCACCCACCTCTGAGCCAAGCATTCATGGAGTGTGAGCCATTTCCTCTTCAAGAACAGACTCCTTCCCCATCTTCCCATCCCCAACCATGCCACGGCCTTTAGGGATGGAGAATGGAATCCTTCCTCCTGCCTCACAGGAACCACTCACCCAGACCTGTAGCCTCTTCCCATACAGGACTCTGGGACACAGGTTGACAGCTCCGAAAGCATCTGATATAAGCAGGTCTACAGCAACCTTTCTAGAACCCTCTCTTGTGCTACTTCCTGTGTTCACACTCAGTCTAGGCGGGACCAGCCTCCCCGCTGCCCAGCTGAGAACAGGAAGAGGCATGGCCCGAGAGCTGTCTGTCATACCTCAAGGGAGTAGGCAGCATTTAAAGCCAGGTGGCACCTCTGACCTGGTCGCTCGCCACCCGACTCACACAGCCTGACAGAGCCTCACTGCCTCCCCACATTCACGGAGAAGCAGATTCAGCTCCCGTTGCTTTGGGCTGGGAAAGGAGCAGGGGGAATGACACTCAGTGGGTCAGCCTTTATCCTCTTTCTCTGAGAACTGGAGTATGTCCCAGGCTGCACACTGCTGGCGGAGGCAGCCTAGAGGGTAAAAAGCTTGGTTCTCAGCTCACTGCAGGACCAGGATGGAGACTTTCCTCTAGGCTTGTGTCTGACGCCCACACACTGGGAGGTCCTGCTCCCCATGGTTTCCCCGTTCCCAGCACAGAGCCTGGCACAGATCAGGTGCTCGAATATGTGTTAAATAAAAACAAAATAGAATGAGATCAGTCCCTTACTCCTACTATCTGGACCTGTTTCCCCCTCCATCACATGGAGTGTGGACCAGGAGGCTGCAGGTCCTTGCGGACCAGAGAGTCTGTGATAGCCACAGGCACCTGAAGCCTGGTGTCCATGGGTTTCTGAACCTGTTACAATCTCTGCCAGGTGGAGAATGCACTGACCAGCTCCCATAGTAGATGGGGACCCAAGTGTCCCTGAGCCATCCCAGGAGCCAGAGCGTGACCTAACTCTGAATGGGGACACAGGTGTCTTCAGAACTGACCCAGAACTGGCAGGAGCAGAATCAGAAGGGCCACGCTCACTCACCCTCTGTACAAGCCAAATGTCCACAGCCAAGCCAAGTGTCTAGATCTGCTCAGTCTAACCTCTTGGCACATGTTAGCATGAGTGGTCTCCCACCTGCCTTTGTTGTTGTTCAGCATCTGTTCAGGGCTAAGCACTAGCATGAATGCCTAGCCTATATTACTCAACCTTCTCAGCCTACTTATAAAGCAGGTTTGGTTTTGTTTGAGACAGAGTTTTGCTTTTGTCGCCCAGACTGGAGAGCAGTGGTGCAATCTCAGGCCACTGCAACCTCCACCCGCCAGGTTCAAGCGATTCTCCTGCCTCTTGAGTAGCTGGGATTACAGGTGGGCACCACCACACACACTTGGCTAATTATCGTGTTTTTAGTAGAGACCAGATTTTACCATGTTGGCCAGGCTGGTCTCAAACTCCTGGCCTCAGGTGATCCACCCACCTCGGCCTCCAAAAGTGCTGGGATTACAGGCGTGAGCCACTGCACCTGGTCGAAGCAGGTGTTATCATGACTTTGCTGACTAGGAAATAGAGGCTCAGAAAGATGATGTCATCTGTCTAAGATCACACAGCTGGACAGTGATGGGACAGAATCAGAACTCGGGACTCTCAGCTTCAGGCCACAGTCCCCCAGACAAGCACCCAAGTCAGACTATGCCCAGCCAACCCTGGACATCCAGGGTTCACCCCATGGGGTCCACCACATCTCTGGGAAAGGAGCATGATGGGCTGCCTGGAGGCAGTGGCCAGGCCAGAGTATCCCATGCCAGCGTTCTTTCATCTCGCTCTTCCCTAGACCAGCCTCCAACACTGACCCCGAGGTACCCTCCTGCGTTAGCCCTTTCCCATCCTGGAATCAGCATCTCTAACCCAAGAGGCAATGTGTTGCTTCCAGAGCAGACAGATGTGCCAATGAAGACACAGACAGCTGCAAACACTCTCCTACCTGCCACTGGGCCAGGTGTGGAAGGAGGGGCAGGAACCAGGGGAAAGCAGAGAGGCAGGGGATTACACAAGAGAGCCTTTGCAGGGGTGAGGGTCACATATCTGGTCCAGGAGCTACCCAGAGCCCACTGTCTGTCCCGTCCACTCAGGCCCTGGTGCTCCCGAGTTGTTAGTGCCATCTCCTGGCCATGGGACTGCAAAACCTCAGACAACACCTACTCATCCCTCACCAACCGAGGTCACCTCTCACCTGGGCCAGCCCCATCTCTTTTCAGCCTCCTGCCTCATCTCCTTCCCTTATACCCTGCCCTTCAACTAATTTCCTAAAACAAAGGTGGCAAATTGTGCCACCCCCTTCCTCCCAACATGCTGTGCCTCCCCCACACCTGGCTGGGCAAACCCTTCCACTTTCTCCACCCACGTACCCACTACCCACACCTCCCCTGTCACCACGTCTCTGGGCTCTTGCTCTTGCAGTTTTCTTAGCCAAGTGACCCTTCCCAACAGAGCAAAATTCTACTCACATGAGAAGGCCCAGCTGAAATCTACCGCTTCTCTCAATCACCCCAGCAGACTCAAGACAGCGTCCCTGAACCCACAGCTCAAAGTTGTGAGGACATCAAGCACCGTGTCTTGTTGGAGAACCACTTGTGTGGGGCTGACGTGCCAGCCTCACAGAGCTTCCTGAGGGCAGGACCTGGTCTGATTCATCTTCGGAGTGTAGGTGTAGAGCAGAATCTAGCACAGAAGGAACCAGCATACGCTGTTTCAACTGAATGCCCAGTGAGTCCGGTCAGCAGACACTGGGTAGGCCACAGGGCTTGTCCACTTGAGCTTTCCAGCTTTCAGAGCTGGGGATTCCAAATGCTTGGTTTGACACAACACAGTATTAAAGGCTGAAGAAACTTGGCAGAGCTGCCAGCCCATCCAGCTGTGGCAGCGCCAGCCCACAGCATAGCAGGAGGCTACACTGACAAGCCCTGACTCACCATAGGTTGTAAGAACAGCCAGACACCCACAGGGTGCTAGTGATGCAGGGTTCATCTACGACTCCAGTATTCTGGACATTCCAAGCTGCTCATCTGGCTCCGCTAGACCCCCAGGCCCTCTCCCAACTAGGTGCCTTGAGGTCTAAGGAAATGCCGTTTCCCCTCTGTGTGGGGCTTGGAATTTTACCTTTTTAGCCATTCTGGTGCCCCCAACCCTGCCCTCTTAGCCCTCAAGGGCCTACAGCAGAAGAGCTGAAGGGTAGAAAGTACAGAAACAACATGACATCACCCCAAAAAGGGGCCAGAATCTGAATGGCTTGGCCTGACAGCACTGGCCTCAAATGGATATGGAGAAAGGAGTGACAAGAAGCAGAGGCAGGGGACCAAAGTCCTAGCAGAAGCTAGGGACTCACACTGGCATAGTCCACTTGAAAATCCATGAGTAGCCGTGGGCAAAGAGAACCAGACCCCAAGTAGAAAGCCCTCACATGGATTCCTGGAGCAGAAGTCCAGGCTAAATCTGGAAGGCGCTTCAAGCTCACAGAGGAGGGGTCTGCAGGGCCAGCTCCAGGATTTTCCCACCCCTTCCTCAGTAACCAAAACTACCCTCCGCTAAGAAGCCCTGGCCCACTAGGTCCATCCATGGGGCAGAACCTCGTCTCTACTAAAAATATGAAAATTAGCCAGGCATGGCTGTGGGCAACTGTAGTCCTAGCTACTCGGGAGGCTGAGACAGGAGAATTGATTGAACCCGGGAGGTGGAGGTTGCAGTGAGCTGAGATCATGCCACTGCACTCCAGGCTGGACAACAAAGTGAGACTCCATCTAAAAAAATCTTACTCAGAATAGGTTACAGAGCATTGCCAGGAGGCCGATACTCTTTTGAATGGGCATCATTTGTTAGGTATTTTCTATGATTTAGAGTAAGTAAGGCAATGGTTAGAAATTTATTTTCCATAATAGGCTCTATAGCGGATTATATTGTAAAGGCTATGGTTACGTAGCAGAGTTTAAATTTTTTTTTGAGACAGGGTCCCGCTCTGTCACCCAAGACTGGAGTGCAGTGCAGGCGCACAACACAACGTCCAGCTAATTTTTGTATTTGTAGTAGAGACGGGGTTTCACCATGTTGGCCAGTATGGTCTGGAACTCCTGACCTCAGGCGATCTGTCTGCCTCTGCTTCCCAAAGTGCTAGGATTACAGGCTGAGCCACCGCGCCCAACGTGTTTCTTGGTTTTTTTTTTTTTTTTTTTTTGAGACGGAGTTTTGCTCTCTTTACCCAGGCTGGAGTGCAATGGCGCGATCTCGGCTCACCGCAACCTCCACCTCCTGGGTTCAAGCAATTCTCCTGCCTCAGCCTCCCGAGTAGCTGGGACTACAGGCAGGCGCCACTATGCCCAGCTAAGTTTTGTGTTTTTAGTAGAAACGGGGTTTCACCTTGTTGACCAGGATGGTCTCGATCTCTTGATCTTGTGATCCACCCGTCTCGGCTTCCCAAAGTGCTGGGATTATAGGCGTGAGCCACCGCGCCCAGCCTGTGTTTCTTGTTTTTAAAGTTTGGCTAGCAGGAAATTTAAAATTCATATGTGGCTCACATTTTATTTCGAAGGATTGTGTCCTTTTAAAAATCTCAGGTTTGCTGGGCGCAGTGGTTTATGCTTGTAATCCCAGCACTTTGGGAGGCCGAGGTGGGCGGATCACCTGAGGTCAGGAGTTCGAGACTAGCCTGGCCAACATCATCAAACCCCGACTCTACTGAAACGCAAAAAAATTAGCCGGCCGTGGTGGCGCGTGTCTGTAATTCCAGCTACTCGGCAGGAGAATCACTGTAACCCGGAGGCGGAGGCTGCAGTGAGCCAAGATCGCGCCATTGCACGCCAGCTTGGGCCACAGAGCAAAACTCCGTCTCAACAGAAAACAAAACAAAACCAATCTGAGACTGCCTGCTCAAAGGACCAGAAGCCAGAAAGGTTATAAAAGCTGAAATTTAAAAATAATTGTTATTCTATTCTTTTAATGTGTGAGCAGCCATGTAGTACATTATTTACGAATATGGGAGATCTTATACAGTAAACTAAAGGCAAACACCCTCTGGGGTGGGCCTGGCTCAGCTCAGGGAGGAAGCCCTCCCTAAAAAGGCTGCACCTTCGGCTGTTACTCTGTCTTCATTCAGCCCAGCATTTGGCCATACTTTCTGTCACTCAGGGCCTGAGGGGGCGGGGTCTTTAACCTTGACCAATCAGCGACGCTACTCTGGAACTGTCCTATCAGGCACTCAGGTGGAGCAGAAAGGGCGGCTTCCGGGATACGGCGGCAGGTTTGTTTCTTGCTGCAGCCGGAGCTCCCGGTTTCATCTTCGCTGTTCTGTGTCCTCTGCTCCTAGAGGCCTGGTCTCTGTGGCTCCGCGACCTGCTGGTACTGGATGTCCACAGCTAAGATGCCAGGGGCCCCTGGAAGCCTAGAAATTGTGAGAGTGCCTGGTCCCACGTCCCGAGAGAGTGAAAGGAGGTGGTTGGAACCAGAGGGAAGTGTCTGTGGCGGACTCAGGCCTCCCCGCAGTTCTTCTTGAGCCCCGCGTTCTTCTTGCCCAGATCGGCCTCACTCCCCTTCAGCAATAAGATGGCGGCTGCGCTGACAATGGGACCCCGGGCTTCGCGTCTCTTCCCCGTGCAGTGACTGTGCCCTGGCCTGACCCTCTCTGGGCAGCTCTGACCACGCAGCACCGCGTCTTTCCCAGATTGTCTCTCCTAGCGACCCCGGGAAGGTCGTCAGGGGAGAATCCTGACCCGGGGTGCGGGTTCATGAATAGTAAGAGCTTTGGTTTGGTTTATGGGGTTCTCAGTTTCTCTCTTCTGTTAAAAATTTATGGAGTTACAGTGAAAATACTTAAGAATTTAAACAGGGAGTGGGTCAAAAATTGTTTGTGGTCCATGGAAAGATCTTGAAGGAAAGATTCGTGATGAAAGGAACCAAATTCAATAATCGGTTAGGTACATTTATGTTATTTATTTATTTTTTAGACGGAATCTCGCTCTGTTGCCAGGCTGTAGTGCAGTGGCGCAACCTCAGCTCATTGCAACCTCCGACTCCCTGGTTCAAGAGATTCTCCTGCCTCGGCCTCCTGAGTAGCTGGGATTACAGGCACGTGCCACCACGCCCAGCTAATTTTTGTATTTTTGGTAGAGACGGGATTTCACAATGTTGGTCGGGATGGTCTTGATCTCCTGACCTCGTTGATCTACCTGCCTTGACCTTCCAAAGTGCTGGGATTAAAGGCAAGAGCCACCGCGCCCGGCCTATGTAGTTTCTTTTTTTTTATTTTTTATTTTTTATTTTTTTTT
>CM052668.1:17170982-17196110 GCA_028533165.1 Leontopithecus rosalia
GCTGCGCTTGAGTCCTGCGTGCCTCTTACACCTGGGCTTTTCCCCCCGCTCTGTGGGCTGTAAAGATCCGTCTGAAAATGCGGTGTTTGCTTACCCTCTGCGTCTTGACTGAGAGCTGCAGTGGTGAGTTGCTTCTAGAGCACCATCTTCCTCCCCCTCAAGTTCATTTCTTTATAAACTTCCCACCAATTTTTTGTATTTTTAGTAGAGAGGGGGTTTCACCATGTTGAACAGGATGGTCTCCATCTCTTGACCTTGTGATCCACCCGCCTCAGCCTCCCAAAGTGCTGGGATTACAGGCTTGAGCCACCGCGCCCGGCCTATTAGGACTTTTTAGCTGAAGGGTCGTTGAATTTTGTTGAAGGCCTTCTCTGCATCTATTGAGATAATCATGTGGTTTTTGTCTTGGATTCTGTTTATGTGATGAACTACATTTATTGATTTGTGTATATTGAATCAGCCTTGCATTTCAGGGATGAAGCTGACTTGCTTGTGATGGATAAGCTTCTTATTATGCTGTTATGTTGGATTCAGTTTGCCAGTATTTTATTAAGGGTTTTCACATCTGTGTTCATCAGGGATATTGGCCTGAAATTTTCTTTTTTAGTTGTGTCTCTGCTAGGTTTTGGTTTCAGGATGATATTGGCCTCATAAAATGAATTAGGGAGGATTCTCTCTTTTTCTGTTGTTTGGAATAGCTTTAGAAGGAATGGTACCAACTCATCTTTTGTACCTTTGGTAGAATTAGGCTGCGAACCCATCTGGACTGTTTTTGGTTGGTAGGCTATTAATTGCTGTCTCAATTTCAGACCTTTTTATTGGTCTGTTCAGGAATTGCCATGTAACAGTTCTGTAATTTTCTGCCTCAATAATGTTGTCTGTTAATACCTGTGGGTGTTGTGGTCTCCCACTGTTATTTTGTCCATGTCTCATTCTCTTCATAGGTCTCTAACAACTTGATTGATTTACATACACCCATCAGTTTATTATAAGACCTTTCTCTCTTCTGCTTTTTTACCATAAACAGTTTTTCAGGTTCACAATTCAGATGTCCAAGAGTTCAAGAACATGTCTACTGACCTGGTTGTTTTGGGAGAAAATACAAATTAAAAATAAGAGGCTTTATTCACATAATGAAAATAACAGTGGATTTTTTGTTCATCTCTGTTTTATTAAAGCATTTAGAATATCTGTAGAAATTTTTCTGTGCTTTTAAAAATATGTGTAAATTATAGTAACAGCTAAGTAATTAGCTGTTACATTGTTTTTGACTCAGAATTATCTTTATTTGCGATCTAAAATCATTGCTTTGTTTTTGGTTTGGTAAAGGTTAAGTTTTTAACTTTTCAGTCATTAAAAGTACACACAAATTTGTTCAGAGTAAAGCTCATTTTAAGAGCACATGAAAGCCAGGCGCGGTGGCTCACGCCTGTAATCCCAGCACTTTGGGAGGCCAAGGTGGGTGGATCACCTGAGGTCAGGAGTTCAAGACCAGCCTGGCCATCATGGTGAAACCCCATCTTAGAAAAAATAAAAATAAATGGCCAAGACAGTTTATAGGAACACTAAAATATCTGAGAAATCACCAAAATGTATATGAACAGTAAACAAACTAATTGTAGTGTATTTACATCACCTCACAGTGAAGAGCAATAAATGTGGATAAAGCACAACTACAGGCAACAACAGAGATCAATTTCACAATGTTGAGTAAAATAAGATGACCAAGAATGAGAACTTATTGTTTTAATCTATTCATTTAAAGTTCAAAAACAGACAAATCTTATTTATTGTATAAAAAATCAGGCCAGGTGTGGTAGCTCATGCCTGTGATCTCAGTACTTTGAGAGGCCAAGGCCAGCGGATCACCTGAAGTCAGGAGTTTGAGACCAACCTGGCCAATGTGGTGAAACCCCATCTCTACTAAAATAATACAAAAATTAGCTGGGCATAGTGGTGGGCACCTGTTATCCCAGCTAGTTGCGAGGCTGAGACAGGAGAAGCACTTGAATCCGGGAGGTGGAGGTTGCAGTGAGCCAAGATCACACCACTGCACTCCAGCCTGGGTGACAGGGTGAGACTGTCTCAAATAAAATAATTAAAAGTCAGGATATAAGTCACTCTTGGGAATAGTGACTGAAAGGGAGAATTAAAAAAAGAGAGTGTCCAGGTTGTTCCCACTCTTCCATCACTGGGCCCTGGGTTCATAGTGTATGCATTTTGTAAAAATGTTTCAAGCTGTTTTTAATGATATATTTGTGAAAAATTAAAAACGATTTTTTATGATATATGTGTATAAAATTAAAAACAAGATTTCATCCTCAAAAAAAATGTTGAATATTGGCCTCTACTGTCTTCTGGCTTGTAGAGTTTCTGCTGAGAAGTCCACTGTTAGTTTGATGGACTTACTTTTGTAGGTGAGCTGGCCTTTCTCTTTAGCTGCCTTGAACATTTTTTTTGTTGTTCATTTCACCCTTGGAGAATCTGATGCTTATGTTTCTTGGGGTTGATCTTGTGGAGTATCTTAGCAGTGTCCTGTGTATTTCCTGAATTTGAATGTTAGCTTGTCTTGCTAGGTTGGGGAAGTTCTCATGGAGAATATTCTGAAGTGTGTTTTCCAGCTTGTTTCCATTCTCCCCATTTTCTTCAGGTATTCCGGTCAATTGTAGGTTTGGTCTTTCTTTGTAGTCCCATATTTCTTGGAGGCTTTGTTTATTTTTATTCTTTTTTCTCTAATCTTGTCTGCATGTCTTATTTCATCAAGGTGGTCTTCAAACTCTGATATTTTTTCTTCCACTCTGTCAATTTGGCTATCGATACGTATGTGTCATGAAGTTCTCATGCTGTGATTTTTTTACTCCGTCAGGTCATTTATGTTCCTCTTAAAACTGGTTATACTAGTTAGCAGCTCCTGCTTCTTTGCATTTGGTTAGAACATGCTCCTTTAGCTCAGGAGTTTGTTAAAAGCCTACTTCTGTCAATTTGCCTATCTCCTCCTCGGTCCAGTTCTCACCCTTGCTGGAGAGTCATTGCGACCGTTAGGAGAAGAAGAGGCACTCTTGCTTTTTGGGTTTTCAGTGTTTTTTCATTGATTCTTTCTCATCTTCATGGGTTTGTCTAGTTTTGATTTTTGAGGCTACTGACTCTTGGATGGCGTTCTTGTGGGGACTCTTTTGTTGCTGTTCATTTCTGTTTGTTTTTCTGTCAATGATCAGATTCCTTTTCTTTATGGTTGCTGTGGTTTGCGGGGGGTCCACTTCAGGCCCTGTTTATCTGGTTCATTCCTGCACCTGGAAATATTACTCAAGGAGGCTGGAGAACAGCAAAGATGGCTGCCTGCTTCTGCCTCTGTGATCTCTGACCTCAAGGAACATCAGTCTGATGCCAGTGGGAACACTCCTGTATAGGGTGTCTGACAACCCCTGTTGGAGTGACTCACCCAGTTGGGTGGCATGAGGAACAGGACCCATTTAATGCAGTACTTTTACTGTCCCTTGGTAGAGGGGGTGCTTCGCTGGGGGGAAGCCCACTCCTTTGGACTGCTTGGATTACTCAGAACTGGCAGGAGGAAAAGCTGTCTGCTGATCCGCAGAGACTGCAGTCACCTCTCTGCCTAGGGACTCAGGCCCAGGGAGATCAAAATTCTGTTCCTGAGCCTCTGGCTGGAGTTGTTGGAGTTTCTGCAGGGAGGCTCCACACAGCGGGTAGGGATGGGTCAGGCTCAGGCCTGAAGAGGTGCTCTGGCCTCAGTCTGCCACAGATGGTCTGTTGAGCTGTGGTGGATACCTCTTGGGACCAAGCTGTCCAGCATCCCTGGCTCCAGCAGGGGAAAAGCACAGCCTGGAGCTGTAGAGATGGCTGTGGCCCTTTCTCTGCCCAAGGAGGTTAGTGTGTCAGGCAGCTGTCAGTCCAGTGATGGTTGCTGCGCCTCCCTCAGGGAGCTCAAATGGCTTAGACAGCAGGCAGCAGCAGCTGTGAGGCTGGTCACCCCTCCCATGGGATCTTAGTAGGCTTAAGCAGATTTTAGCTGAGAGGTTGTAGGGAATCTGCCCAGCTCTGGGGTTGGAACCCTAGGCCGTGGTGGTATGGATTCACAAGTGATATTTTTCAATGTATGAGTTGCACAGTTTTGTGGAAAAAGCATGGATTTGTTGGCTAAGTAGCACACTTAATCACTGCCTCTTTGGCTGGGGGGTGGGGGCTCCCAGGCCCTGTGTGGCTCTCAGGTGGGTTGCCACACCGCACTGCTCTTTCTTCCTCTCTGTGGGTCATGCCAGCTGCCTAGTCAGTTCTTATGAGAGAACCTGGATACCTCAGGTGCCAGTGCAGAATTCACATGCTATTATGGCTCTTTTTAGTAGAAGCCTGTGATTGCACTGCTTCTAGTCGGCCATCTTTGCCCCACCCCTGAAAAACGGCCTTTTTTTTTTTTAAAGCTAAACATATTTTTCCTATATATGAAAGTCTTCACTACATTTTCAACATCATGGCTTCTTATATGTCGTTAAGAATTCTCACTATGAATATATGAACTGCAATATTAAGAATGTTTCCTGGCTGGGTGCAGTGGCTCACACCTGTAATTCCAGCTTTGGGAGGCCAAGGCAGGCGGGTCACCTGAGATTGAGAGTTCAAGACCAGCCTGACCAATATGGAGAAACCCCGTCTCTACTAAAAATACAAAATTAGCTGGGTGTGGTGGCGTGTGGCTGTAGTCCCAGCTACTCAGCAGGCTGAGGCAGGAGAGTCGCTTGAACCTGGGAGGTGGGGGTTGCAGTGAGCCGAGATCATGCCACTACACTCCAGCCTGGGCAACAAGAGTGAAACACTTGTCAAAAAAAAAAATATATATATATATATATATTTTTTTTTCTTTGTGGCTGTGGAACATGGGAAGGTGTGGATACTCAATATTCCTAGTGGGGAAAAGCTGGGGTTCTTAGGAAAGATGGAGAATATGTGATGTTGAGGTTTCATCTTTGTTCCCCATTGGCTCTATCTATGCAGACGGGATTAAAAAAATATTTAAATGGGATGTCATTTATTACCCAGAAAGTTTAAAAAAATACTAATAATAATTAGGAGATTCTTGCTATTTAGGATGTGAGAGAAAGACTACTTAAAATTACTATTAAAATTTATAGAACATGGGGTTACCTGTATCTGGAACTTTGCATGAAACCAATGTTTTTTTATTATTAAATTCAGACTATAATTTACTTTAGGGGAGTGATATCACAGCAGTGATGCAGTGTTCTTCTGTGTACATCCACATATTATTAAAATTTCTCAGGCCAGGCACGGTGGCTCATGCCTGGAATTTGGGAGGCCAAGGCAGGTGGATCACCTAAGGCCAGGAGTTTAAGACCACCAGCCTGGTCAACGTGGTGAAACCCTGTCTCTACTAAAATGCAAGCATTAGCTGGGCATGGTGACACATACCTGTAATTTCTATTACACGGGAGGCTGAGGCAGGAGAATTGCTTGAACTCAGGAGGCAGAGGTTGCAGTGACCCCAGATTGTGCCATTACACTCCAGCCTTGGGGACAAGAGTGAGATGTTTATCTTAAAAAAAAAAATTGTCTTTATGCAGTTGATGTTAATAACTCACTTGGTTAATGAGCTTTGTGACAGATTTTCTTTTTTCTCTAGAGTTAATTATTTTTCTCTCCATTATTAAGTATCTTTATGCAGCTGTTGTGGATAAACAATCACTTTTAATCTGGCAGCTGCCCTTTCTTAGGTTTTCTTTGCATGTATCTGTCTTTGGAAAATGAAAGCTCTCATCTTTGTTTACAAGTCAGAAGAAAATGAAAAACACACAGGCTCTTTCACTTACTGGATTTTTGACAAAATAGTTTTCCTGGGCTTAAAACATTGGCATTAGTGGTGATCTTGTTAGAGATTCAGAAACTCAGATTTTATTCCAGATTTTCTGAAAAAATGATCTGTATTAACAAGATCTCCAGTTTATTGTACATATTAAAATTTGAGTAGTACTTTCTTATCAACATGACTTTTCCATCTGAAAAATGTACACAGCTCATTCTGTGTGATGTAAATAGAGCACTCAGAAATGTTAGCATTTACGCCCTCAGTTTTATTCTTCATCATCCAGAAAAGTACCATCTGTATGTTGATGTTGTGGATCTTATGCCACTGCCTTTTCTCAGAGTTAGAGAATACATTAGAGAACATTTCTGTGTTGAAAGTTATTTATTAGATATTTTCAGTCACTTCTATAAGTAAGAACCAGTTAGTTCTCTTTACTCTTGTTTTACCTTGAATCAAATTTAAAATTCTGCTTATGGCCTCTTGGTAAATATGTATGTGTGTATGTTTTTTCAGTGAGTGTTGACATTTATGGATGTGACTGTAGAATTCTCTCTGGAGGAGTGGCAATGCCTGGACTCTGCACAGCAGAATTTATATAGAATGTGATGTTAGAGAACTACAGAAACCTGGTCTTCCTGGGTGAGGGTAACTTCAATACACAATTTTCTAATATACCCTATAAATTTTATTTTTATTTTTTCTTAGAATGGTTTTTGGTAATTTGTGCTTTCAGATCTCTTGTTTTCTTTCTTTAAAAAAAAAATTCAAGATTTGTCTATGTAAAAAACAATTTCAAGATGTTTCATTTTGACCTGAACTTTCCATATTCCTGAGCTAATCTATGTCTTTCACTCTAGGTTAGTGTTAATTTTAGAAATTTAGTGGGATAACGGACTATTGCCCACATCTTATTCTTCATCATCCAGAAAAGTACCATCTATATGTGGATGTTGTGGATCTTATGCCACTGTCTTTTCTCAGAGTTAGAGAATACATTAGAGAATATTTCTGTGTTGAAAGTTATTTACTAGATATTTTCAGTCACTTCTATGAGTAAGAACCAGTTAGAACCTCTTTACTCTTGTTTTACCTTGAATCAAATTTAAATCTAATTGCATATCAATTTTTGGTTTATTAATACCAGCTAGTGAAATTAAGAACTTACAAAATTAAAATATTTTCTAAATATCTAAAATTATTTGTTATTAATTTACTAGAATATTCTATTACATCCTTTTTACTAAGCACACTACTAAGTTAGTAATTAAAAAATATGAGCAAGATCCATGGTATTTTTAGCAAAACAGGTATTGCTGCCTCTAAGCCAGACCTGATCACCTGTCTGGAGCAAGGAAAAGAACCTTGGAATGTGGAGAGACATGAGCTGGTGGCCGAAGCCCCAGGTAGGTGAGTGAAAGTGAGTACAACAGACGACACAGATGAGAGGTATAAAAAAGCCAATTCTTAAAATGATTTGGAAGTCTGTGTTTCAAAGGAAATAGTTTCTGGAAGGCTGAATTTGTTTTATTTAGCTCTCACATAGAAGCATCTTGTCTTATGTTTTAAAAATCTCTAAAGATTTTACTTTCCTTTCAGTGATCTTCCTTCAAGTTTACAGTGACAGCCAAAGTTGTCTTTGTGGCACGTGAGAGACTGCAAAATCTGACTGCTTCTTCATTGTTTTTGAAAACGCACAGATATCTGAATAATTTTGAGAAATTTGATGTTAAATTTTTTTTTTGAGACAGCGTTTTGCTCTTGTTGCCCATGCTAGAGTGCAATGGCACGTCTCGGCTCACCCACAACCTCCGCCTCCCAGGTTCAAGTGATTCTGTCACAGCCTCCCTAGCAGCTGGGTTTATAGCCATGTGCCACCACACCCAGCTAATTCTGTATTTTTAGTAGAGACAGGGTTTCTCTATGTTGATCAGAGTGGTCTCAAACTCCAGAACTCAGGTGATCCACACGCCTCAGCCTCCCAAAGTACTGGGATTACAGATGTGAGCCACACTGTGGCTGTTAAACTGTTATTTAAGTTGTCTTTTTACATCATGTCTAAAATGTGTGAGAGTAGTGGTTTATGTTCTATTCTTTTTTTTTTGCTAATTTTTCTGCACATTACATTCTGTTTTATTATATATAGTCTTGAAGTATAGTTTTAAATTATAAAGTATGATGTTCTGTTTTGTGTTTTGTTTTTCAAGGTTACTTTGACTATTCAAAGTTTATTGTAGTTATCTGTGAATTTTTGAATTGTATTTTCTATTACTGTAAAAAAATACTGGAATTTTGATAGGGAGTTTATTGAATGTAGAGATCACTGTAGATAATATGGCACTTAAAAATATTCTTTCACTCAATAGAAATGAAATGTTTTTAAATTTTCTCCAATTTTTTATTGATGTATCTTTTTTTTGAAAGATATTTAAGCTCCTAGGTTAAATTTTCTTAGAAATTTATTTTTTTAGTGCTATTGTAAATAAGATAGCTTTCTTTATTTTAGCATTTAGTTTGTTATAATTTATACTTGTATGTTAATTTTCTTTTTCTTTTATTTTTTTTGAGATGGAGTTTCGCTGTTGTTACCCAGGCTGGAGTGCAATGGCACGATCTTGGCTCACTGCAACCTGCGCCTCCTGGTTTCAAGCAATTCTCCTGCCTCAGCCTCCTGAGTAGCTGGGACTACAGGCACATGCCACCATGCCCAGCTAATTTTTGTATTTTTAGTAGAGACAGTGTTTCACCTTGTTGACCAGGACAGTCTCGATCTCTTGACCTTGTGATCCACCCGCCTTGGCCTCCCAAAGTGCTGGGATTGTAGACATGAGCCACCGCGCCTGGCCAATTTTTTTTTTATATATATATATTTTAGTAGAGATGCGGTTTCACCATGTTGGCCAGGATGGTCTTGATCTACTGACCTCACCCACCTGAGCCTCCCAAAGTGCTGGGATTACAGGCCTGAGCCATTGCGTGTTAATTTTCTAGTTTGCTAATTTAGTAAGCGTAATTATTACTTTAATTAGTTTTTAATGTACTGTTTATGGTTTTTTATATATAAGATTAAATGACCTACAAAAGGCAACTTTTTATTTGTCTTCAGTTTCAATGACTTAAAAACTTTTTTTGACTAATTTTTATTCCACATACTTCCAGTGCTGTTAAAATAGAAGATTGAGAATGGACTCAAAATACTTCTACATTGGTGTCTGTGAATTTGAAGGAGCAAACACCTCTTCGGGTTTTTATAAACTGCTTTCAAAAAGTAAAGATCTTTTGTTGAGCCCCCAGGGTGATGGGATGTCATATGTGTTTGTAGTGGAGAGGGGTTGTAGCTTGATCACAAAGGCTGCTGGGTCTGCATTAGGGTCCACCTTTAGTTGGCTTGTTACAATGGATTGGGTAGTTGTAATTCCCATTTTATTTTTGGACAGAGGGAATATTCTTCAGGACTTTGCTCTGTGGGGCAGACTCTAGGTCAGGTTTCTGCACTTGGGTCTGCGTATAGTAGGCTTTTTATTAGGATATAGTTGAGTTTGGCTTTCACTGTGTACCAGAGAGAATTTCCCAAGGTCACTGTGTGGCTTTCTATATAGGCAGAATGTGCTAAGGGAGCTAAAACTGAGTCGTGGAACTTCTTCAGGGACCACAGGAAGGGCCAACGTCTGCAGGCCTGCCAGCATAGCTATAAGTGGGTGTCTTGCTCCAGGCCTCTGGAAAGGCAGGATTTCTCCCAGACTGTGGCTGGGAGGAGTTTGGGATGATTACAGAGTAGTTAAGAATTCTCAGTAGGACCAAGTTTGGTGGGCCATGTTCTGGTCTGTAGCCAAGAACAGGGGTCCTGTAGTTTGCCACCAGAATGAAAGCCTGTCTTCTGACAAAAATGTTTCTCCATCTTGAGCATTAGCAGAGTTTCACAACTTTCTTCCTGGATTTCAAAGCTCTTTTAAGGGCTCTTATTTTGGAGATGGGATCTTGCTACACAACCCAGGCTGGTCTTGAAATTCTGGTCTGAATCAGTTCTCTGACTTAACCGCCTGCCTCAGCCTCCCAAAGTACTGAGATTACAGGTTTGAACCACCTTCCCTGGCTAGCATTTCTTTTGTTGTTTTATATTAGTGTGTTTTTTCAGTGTAGGTTTCTTTCTTTCTTTTTTTCTTTCCTTTTTCTTTTTTGAGACAGAGTCTCACTCTGTTGCCAGGCTGGAGTGTAGTGGCACGACCTCAGCTCACTGCAACCTCCAGGTTTAAGCAGTTCTCCTGCCTCAGCCTCCTGAGTAGCTGGGACTACAGGCGTGCGCAACCATGCCCAGCTAATTTTTGTATTTTTAGTAGAGACGGCGTTTCACCATGATGGTCTCAATCTCTTGAACTCATGATCCATCCACCTTGGCCTCCCAAAGAGCTGAGATTACAGGTGTGAGCCACTGTGCCCAGCCCAGTATAGGTTTCTTAACATAAGTTTATTGTGTTTTTTGGTTTTACAGTTTTAGAGAATTTGCAGTTCTGTTTGTACATATATGTAAGTGTGGGGTTTAATTAAGAGATAAATCAGCCATATATCTATTACAATCTGATTATATATGTGTGTGTGTTTTTATCTATAAATATGACCCCAATTTTGGTTATGGCTAATCTTGTATATATCTTTTTCTTAGCTGATTTTTAAAGGTGGCTTTATCTTTCTAAGTAGTGATGGAAATAGTCTTATTTTCACCTTGTTTTATAATAGATACTTTCTTTGTGTGAGAGAAACACTTTTGTGACTTGAGGTAATTTTTGAAAAGACTTGTAATTATATATCTTCTTCAGTTACTCTCTTAAAAGATAATTATTCAAACATATAACTTAAAATATACTATCTTAAATCTATGTAAGTGTACATTTCATGGCCAGTCATGGCAGTGGTTCACATCTATAATCCTTGGATTTTGGGAGGCCACAGCAGGAAGACTGCTTGAGCCCCAAAGCTTGAGAATAGCCTGGGAGGCATATGGAGACCTCATCTCTATAAAACATCTTTAAGAACAGCCAGACATGGTGGTGTGGTCCTACCTACTTAGGAGATTGAGAAGGGAAAATTACTTAAACCGGAAGTTTGAGGCTGCAGTGTGCCATAATTGTGCCATGCACTCCAGCTTGGGTGACAGAGTAACACCCTGACTCAAAAACACATTTCAGGCATGTTAAGTATATTTATATTGTTTTATAAAAGACTTCTAGAAATTTTAAATACACATTGAACAACTTGTTTCTGGCACTTTTCAAACACGATTCTGTTTTCTAAGAGTATAACTGCTTTCTACATCATAACATCTCTGTGTCTGGCTCATTTTATTTTGCATAATAGCATCAAGATTTACCTTTATAGTTGTTAGAATATTTCCTGCTTTTTTTGCAAACTCAGTAATATTTTGCTATTTTTATATTTTAAATTGTATCTACTGAATCATTTGATGACAGAAATTTGCATTGCCTTTACCTATTGGCTTTCAGTAACAATAAAATAATGATGGGTATGCAAATGACTCCTAATGTGACCATATATGTGAGAGTTTATATATGTGCTGCATTCTGTTTTATTAGTCTACTTCTTCACCTTTATACTCAAGCAAATTATTTTAATTCTATAGCTTTGTAATGTGTTTTGAAATCGGGAATTGAAATGCCTCTCACATTGTTTCATTTTGTTTTTAATATTTGGGGTACTTTATTGTCTGTAAAGATTCTATATACTGAAGGGATTGCTGTTTCTATGTCTTCACAAATGCAGTGAAAAACTGAAAAAACATTGCATTAAATCTGCAGATTTCATCGAGCAGGATGGACATATTTACATTACCTTTTTTGACCTTTCACAAGAGCATGCTCAAGAGTGTCCTGTTTAATTTCTATATATTTGTGAATTTTTCAGTTTGTTTTCCTCTTATTGTTGTATACTCATTTCATTTAGGTGATAGAAATTAATTTATAAAATTTCAGTTTTTAAAAATTTGGTTAGACTTTCGTTTTGCCGAAGAGGTGGTCTATCAAGGAAAATGTCATATTAGCTATTGAAACCATGTGTGTCCTGATGTTGACGAGTGTTTTCTGTGCCTCTGTTAGGAATAATTGTCTCATACTGCCTGCAAGTCCTCTATTCCCTTACTAATATTCTCGTTTTATTTTTATTGCAGAAAGTGCGGTATTAAAGTATCCTACTATAATTATGTTGCTCTCTCTGCACCTGTTATTCTGTCAAGATTTGCTTTATATGTTTGGAGCCCTAATGTGAGATACATACACACACCCCCACACACATATGTTCAAATTTGTCAGAGGTTCCCAGTGAATAAATCTGGAATTTTTTGTTTGTTTTGAGACAGTCTCACTCTGTTGCCCAGGCTGAGTGAAGTGGCGTGATCTCAGCTCATTGCAACCGCTGCCTTCTGGGTTCAAGCGATTCTCCTGCCTCAGCCTCCCAAATAGGATTACAGGTGCCTGCCACCATGCCTGGCTAATTTTTGTATTTTTATTAGAAATGGGGTTTTACCATATTGGCCAGGCCAGTCTTGAACTCCTGACCTCAAGTGATCCACCTGCTCCAGCCTCCCAAAGTGCTGGGATTACAGGCGTGAGCCACTGTGCCCAGCCTAAATCTAAGTTTTAATTTCCCCCCTTTTTTTTTTTTGGTCTCCTTGGAGTTTTGACTTCAAGCACATTTTATAAAATATGACAGTTTCTGACTTAAGATGTAGCTTGCATAATATTATTTTGATTTCTTCTACTCATTTGATTAATATTTGCATGAAATGTGTACTTCCATCTTGCCCCTTTCAGTGTCTTTTTATCATTAGATCTCAACTGACTTGTAGAAAAAAAAGGTGGATCTTTGTTCTTAAAAATTTTAATGAGTCTATTTATTGAAAGTAGGTTCATCCTAGCTAACACAGTGAAATCCTGACTCTACTAAAAATACAAAAAATTAGCTGGGCATGGTGACACATGCCTGTAGACCCAGCTGAGGGAGGAGAATTGCTTGAACCCAGGAGGTGAAGGTTGCAATGAGCTGAGATTGTACCACTGCACTCCAGCCTGGGCAACAGTGAGACTCCATCTCAAAAACAAAGAAAGTATGTCTCTTGAGTTGAAAGTTAATTTTATATATACATTTAAATAATTTTCTGAAAGAGACTTACTGTTATGTTTTTAATTATTTTATTTGATTCTTGGGTCTAATTTTCTCTTTGTCTTTTTGATTTTTGTATTGATATGCTTTTACTTATTTCTTATTTCTAATTCACTTTTGTGTATCTATACAGATTTTTTTTTAATTTTGTGGTATCTTGGGGTTACATAAAACTTCTGTAAGAAACAACAGTATATTTTTAATTTGATACAAAATAAACTTCAGTTGCATAAAAAAATTCTTGCTCATTACATCTGCCCTGAAGTTTGTCATTGATGTTGCTAATTATGTTTTTATATTTATTTACAGATATTTATAATTTCTGTGCTTTTATTTTTCAAAATTTTAGAGAATAATTTAAAATGTTTTCTGTACCATTATGATAATGCCACAAGATTCTATTTTTGTGTATGTGCATATCTTTCCCCAAAAATGTGTATTTTTATTTGATTATGTGTTGTTTTCCTGAATCCTGTTAAGAAACTGCTTTCAGCATCTTTTATATGTAGGGCGTATGCAGTGCCAATGTACTTTCAGAATTTGGTGGTTTTGAAAGGTTTTTTCTTTTTCTTTGGAAGGACAGATTTGTTGATGGTATTATTCTCACTTGATAGCTATTGTTTCTTTTTTTCAAAATTTTGTGTCACACAGTTTCTTTCTGGCCTGCAAAATTTTTGTTGATAATTCATTAGTTATGTCATAAGAGTATGTTTGTAAATGCCACATTAGTTTTATCTTGCAACTCCCAAGACTTTCTTCTTGTCTGTGATTTTTGAAAATGTGCTTATATATGTATTTGTTATAAATATTTTTGTATGTATCTAATTTGTTCAACTTTTTTTTACATCATTTTTTCTTTTAGGATTTTCCAGTTATTTATTTTTCTATTTTTTTACCTCCAAAATTTAAAAAAATATTTTAGACATTTTTGTTTTTATTCTCACGTTTCTGATTTTCTGTAGTGGTCTGTGTTTCTTTTTCACTCATTGCATATTACCCAATTTATTATCAGTGTTTAAAGTTAACATGTACATCTTTTCAATGGTTTCTTTCTGAAAAATTATATAATATTTTTGATGAAATTTTATTGTCCCGTTTTGTATAATCTGTGATTGACATTTGATCATTAAAAGAAGTGACCTGTCACAGTCTTTAAAATGTATTTTTTTGTTTTTCTAAGTCTGAAAATTATGTTGGCTAGAGATTCTGGGAGTTTCTCAAACATGTTCTTAGGATGTCCCTTGTCTAAAATTTTATGTTTAGTTTTTAGTTAAAGGAGTTTATGTTTCTTCTTCTTCTTTTTTTTTTTTTTTTTGGATACAGAGTTTTGCTCCTGTCACCCAGGCTGGAGTGAGTGCAGTGGCATGAAATTTTGTTGGTGAGAAATCATAGAAATATGAATAATGTGACAAAGCCTTTAAATGGTTGTCACACTCAATTGCAGGTAAAGTAATTCATACTGGAGAAAACTTCTGCAACTGTGAACAATATGCTAAAACTTTTAAGCGGTGTTCACAACTTACTGCACAGGAAAGCATCTATACTTGAGAACAAATATAAAGAAAATAAAAAAGAGTGATTAATATCTGCTGTCATTTTACTCAACATCAGAGAGTTTATACTTAATAAAAGCATTAAAAATGTAACCACTGTCAACAGATTCTTTAGAAAATATAAGTCTTTAGTGTGTTGAAGAGAATTTATTTCAAAGACCAACATTACAAATAAAGAGTTGTAGTGACTGCTTGTAACACAAATCTTGTTGTACTCATTTTGTATTAGAGGCAAACCCTGAAGCAACTGTACAATTTTTGTTCAACATCAAAAACACAAACCCTGGAAATATAATAAATTTGAGAAAAAAATTTATTTAGAAACTACACCTTAGAAAACTCCAGAGAATTTATACTAAAATGTATAATTTTTTTGCAGATACGGTAAATAAGAAAAAAATCCAAAATCAAGTTTATATAAATAGCAGAAATTTACCTTAGAAATGTATAGAGCACCGACACTTCAGACTTTACACTATACCAGAATTCTGAGTTTAGAAAATAATCCAAAACTAAAGTTGTTAGAAAAATTACTTGTATGTAACTTTAAAAGTAGAAGATTTTTTGGAGAGATACAATTACAAGTATACTTTTTTTGGAAAGATTACAGATTTTTTGAAAAGTAAATGTACTTAACTCTCAAATTACTTCATGCTAAAGAAATGAGTTTCTGCTGGGTGCAGTGGCTCACGCCTATAATCCCAGCACTTTGGGAGGCCGAGGCGGGTGGATCACGAGGTCAACAGATGGAGACCATCCTGGTCAACATCGTGAAACCCCGTCTCTACTAAAAATACAAAAATTAGCTGGGCATGGTGGTGCGCGCCTGTAGTCCCAGCTACTCGGGAGACTGAGGCAGGAGAATTGCTCGAACCCAGGAGGCGGAGGTTGCAGTGAGCCGAGATCGTGCCATTGAACTCCAGCCTGGGTAACAAGAGCGAAACTCTGTCTCAAAAAAAAAAAAAAAAAAGAACCTTAGTAAGCTGACTCTCAGTGCCAGTACTGAATTCCCTTCCCCTCTAGCAGAAGGTTCACTCCATCAGCAGTCTACAGGAGCAGCAGTTCTCAAGGAAATGGAAGATGATTTGCCTTACAGGAGAAGGGGAGTAAGAACATTGCTGTCTGTGAAGAGAAAGGCTGGCAAGATTCAGATACATGTTACTTGGCAGAGGTCCTAGGCAGCTTGAAAGAACACTAACGAACACTGGGCTTAAGGGAGTTAAGAATGCATCAAGAAGAGGAATGTTCAAATGTCCCTGCAGTTTCTGCGAGTCTAGTGGATGGGATCCTTCTGAGAATGCTAGAATAGGGAATTACAACACCAAGCCACTTCAACCATAAACCTTATTCTTGCCTTTTTTTTTCTTGCTAATTTTATATATCAGACCGAGAAAGCTACGCTCTGCTCGTATGGATTACACAGCAATAATTTGATAATGAATTCTAGGTTGTATTTTTCTTATATCTTTTTCCCTACTATAAGGCCAGTTGCCTTGCTGGGAGTCAAATGGACATATTCATCACTCTCTGTGCCTGATAACTGCGTCATCACCCAAGCTCATTATCTGGCTTCCCCACAAAGCTTCCCGGCACCCGTCTCTGCGTACCACGCTCAAGCCCACATTCAGCACTAAATTATGCATCCAACCTCCAGCCCGCTGTTAAAAAAAACCCTGCAGAGAAATTTTTTTAAAAGAAGCCCCACCATTCCCTGCCCAACAACAGCCTGCCCCGTACGCCCCCCCGCAAGCCTGTGTACCCAAGGTCCCACCTACCAATGGCAGCTACTTTCATGTACTTCCTACTTTAACTCCATGTACTTCCTGCTCCTCAATAGCCAATAGAAATGCCTTCTCTTTGTTTCCCCAGTAGTCAATCAAAGCCCACTTACCCAAGATCCCGCCTACCAATGGCAGCTACTTTCATGTACTTCCTACTTTAACTCATGTACTTCCTGCTCCTCAAAAGCCAATAGAAATGCCTTCTCTTTGTTTCCCCAGTAGTCAATCAAGGCCCACTTACTCAAAGTCCCGCCTGCCTACCAATGGCAGCTAGTTTCATGTACTTCCTACTCCTCAACAGCCAATAGAAATGCCTTCTCTTTGTTTCCCAGTAACCAATCAATTGCCTGTGCGCACCCCATAAAACCCCATGCCGGCCGGGCGTGGTGGCTCAAGCCTGTAATCCCAGCACTTTGGGAGGCCGAGGCGGGTGGATCACGAGGTCAAGAGATCGAGACCATCCTGGTCAACATGGTGAAACCCTGTCTCTACTAAAGATACAAAAAATTAGCTGGGCACGGTGGCGCGTGCCTGTAATCCCAGCTACTCGGGAGGCTGAGGCAGGAGAATTGCCTGAACCCAGGAGGCAGAGGTTGCGGTGAGCCAAGATCGCGCCATTGCACTCCAGCCTGGGTAACAAGAGCGAAACTCCTCTCAAAAAAAAAACAAACAAACAAAAAAAAAAAACCCATGACCTGAACAGCCGGGCGGCCTCTCTTGGACCACTGAGGTTGCCCGGGAGCTGAGTATATTGGCTTCTCACCTTTTTTTCATACCTGCCTCAGTTTCCTCATTTTACCTTGGCAATAAATCTTACACCTACTATGATGCTAGTAATTTATAAGGGATCTGTGTACTTTGAATGTATTTGGATAACTTTAGCTCTACTGTTTGATTTGATCCAAAGAAGCTGAGAGGATATAAGTATTTCCATGTGTTTTAGAAGCCCAAAGTCAGTGAGGTGAAACCCAGCATCAAGAAATTGAAGCAAAGTTACTTGTGGATAAATAAAGCATTAGCTAGTTTGGTTAGAGCATAATAATTAGATTTTCTGGCTTTCAAAAATTTGGTTGCACTAAGAGTAAAGTTTATGCTATTTTTACAGTTTTCAGTACAAAAAGGTGTTTACATAGAAACAGTAAAGCTGACATTTGATTACCTTTAAAAATACTGAAAAAGGCTGGATGCAAATCTATACTCTCTGCTTTTTATTGAATTTATTACTGTAATATCTTATGGCTTATGTTTCAGAATCTCCCCATACAAATTCTGTTTTTACTTGTTTTGCACTAATGCTAGGGCCATAACTTTCTTATATATATTTTGTTTTATAGTTTATGAAGCATTAATTATGTGAGCTGCTCTGTGATTACAAGAATGAGTTTAATTAAATTTAGTCATGGTCCGGGTGTGGTGGCTCATACCTGTAATTCCAGCACTTTGGGAGGCCAAGGCCTCCTCCCATGCACTGTGCTGGGTTTAAAACATGCTGTCAAGTATCAACGTGCCTGTGGTTATGACTGACACATGAGAAAAACAGCACAAAAACTTTTTTTTGAGAGGAATCTCACTCTGTTGCCCAGGCTGGAGTGGCATGATCTTGGCTCACTGCAACCTCTGCCACTCAGGTTCAAGCAATTCTCCTACCTCAGCCTCCCGAGTAGCTGGGATTACAGGCGCCTCCCACCTCGACTGGCTAAAAGAAACTATTTTTTTTATACTATTCAGCCAAGTTTATGGAAAAGATATATTTGAAATATTATCTTTTTAAAAGGTTTTAAAAATACATTATCTTGAAAGATAAACTGGATTTATTCTGTAAAAACATTTAATGATTGTGCCAATTTGTTTAGATAAGTACTAGGGAAACTATGTAGTCATGAGAAAGTTTTATACATAAGTGTAGCAAACAAACATGACAGTGCCTGCTGTAGAACAGATCTCCATAATAAGACATAACTATTCCTGCTAAAATTACTTTGTAACTTCAAGTCAGAGGTAGAAAATATGAAAGGTGAACAAATAACATTGATTTTTCATGTTCAGAGGACTTTTTTCAAGGCTGCAAAGCTGAATTTTGAATTTTGCTGAATTTAAAAGGAAATTCTGCTTCATTTATTTCCTAATTATCAAGTTTTTTTTTAATGTATATTCCAGCCATGTATGCATCGTAGCCCTTCTTTTTCTGTGTTATGGCTACAGTTTTCACACTGTTTTCTTCATGCCATGTCATTTTACGTGGTATTTTGTGGGTTTTGATGAGAACTTTGGTATTTTTTAATGCCCTGAAAAACTGGTTTTAACTGGAGAGTTTGCTTATCAGTACAACATTCAGATCAGTTAAGATAAAAGGCATTCACTGTCCACAGGGCAAGAGGATTGAATCAGTTAGCATGGTGCTGCTTTGTTTGCAAAAAGAAAACTTGTTTGTAAAAGGAAAGTCTTACTAGCTTCTTATCCAAAGTGTGTGTGACAAATATAAAATCTGCTAGAAAATATATCACAGAAATTCAAATTTAAAGAGTTATGGTAAGTGAACCATATTAATTTTTTTTTTTTTAATGATGGAGTCTCCGTCACCCAGGATGGAGTGCAGTGGAACAGTCTGGGCTTACTGCACCCTGTGTCTCCCAGGTCCAAGCGATTTTTCCTCAGTCTCCTGAGTAGCTGGGATTACAGGCACCTGCTATCATGCCTGGCTAACTTTTGTATTTTGTAGAGACAGGGTTTCACCATGTTGGCCAGGCTGGTCTCAAACTTCTGACCTCAGGTGATATGCCTGCCTCAGCCTTCCAATTTGCTGGAATTATGGGTGTGAGCCACTGCACCTGGCATAAATTTAATTTTTTATGATACAGAACAACTCACATTTTTAGGCAGAATCTTCTGTTTTTACATGTGAATGTGAAAGGGTGCAAACCAAAATGACCTCTGTAGATTTGGAATAGTATTTCTTTTCCATATTGATATTGCAACTTTCAGGAATTTCTCACTCTTATTTTTTATTTTTTTTAGTGAAGAGCCTCAGCCTCTTCCTGCAACAGCTTCCCTTTTGTTAGGTTTCAGCCTTAAGTTCAAATCCACAAGTAATGTAACCAGAGGTAAACTGTCTGGTAGAATAAAATAGCGAATGTTATTTCCTCGAATGCTCAACATTTTCAGCTGTACAGGTTCTCTTCTTCAGGGTCATTTTTCATAGCTTTAAGATGATGTATATTCACGTTGACATCCACACCTGTGATTGTTTCATGGACCTGTGTTCGTTTTTCAATTCAATGGTTACAGTTTCATGACTCACTTTTGTCAAAAATCTCGCAAGCTTCATAGTAGCAGCACCGTCACCCTTTGGTTCCCGTAGTGCACAGAATCCAGCAACCGAATACTGACTGCTGTATGAATGGCCAGAAACGCCTACTGCAGGGCTCAGGGCATAAAAAGCATAGTTAACACTTTTGTGGTGAGATCACATAAAGTTGTCTTAGCATTTTTCAAACATAACGTGCAATATTATGAACTGTAGTCACAGTGCTGTACAATCTTGAACTTCCTCCTCCTATCCAGCTATAATTATGTATTCTTTCATAGACGGCTTTCCAATTCCCCATTTTTCTAAATACCTTGGCATCTGGTGGTCCCATTTTGCTCTCTACATCAATGAGATTTAAGTTTTTTAGAATCGATGTGTAAGTGAAATCATGAGATACTAATCTTTCTGTGACTGGCTTGTTATAACTAATGCCCTTCAGGTTAATCCATGTGATTGAAAATCATAGAATTTTCTTTTAAATGTAAATAATATTCCATTGTGCATATGTATCATATTGTCTTTATTTGCTCATTAGATGTTGAACTGTTGATTGTGTAATTTGGCTGTTCTGAAGAGTGCTGCGAACAACATAAAAGTGTAAATATTTCGTCATTCTGATTTTGTTTTGGATATATATCCAATAGTGCAATTGCTAGATTACATAGTAGTTTGATTATAAGTTGTTGTTGTTTTGTTTTTCGGTTTTTTTTTTCTTGAGATGAAGTCTCCTTCTTGTTTTCCAGGCTGGAGTGCAATGGCGTGATCTCCAACTTTCAGGTTCAAGCAATACTCCTGCCTCAGCCTCCAGAGTAGCTGGGATTACAGGAATGTGCCACCACGCCAGCTAATTTTGTATTTTTAGTAGAGGTGGGATTTCTTCATGTTCATCAGGCTGATCTCCAACTCCTGACCTCAGGTGATCCACCCGCCTTGGCCTCCCAAAGTGCTGGGATTACATGCATGAGCCACCACGCCCAGCCGATTTTAAGTTTTTTTGAGTAATCTATATTTTGTTATTCATAATGGCTGTCCTCATTTACATTCAATCAATAGTGTGCAAGCATTTTTTAATTCACATCTTTACCAGCTAAGGCTTTTTTCATTTATTTATTTATTTATGAGACGGAGTCTTGCTCTGTCATCCAGTCTGGAGTGCAGTGGTGCAATCTCAGCTCACTGCAACCTCCACCTTCTGGGTTCAAGCAGTTCTCCTGCCTCAGCCTCTTGAGTAGTTGGGATTACAGGTCTCTGCCACCATGCCCAGCTAATGTTTTGTATTTTTAGTAGAGATGGGTTTTGGCCATGTAGGCCAGGCTGGTCTTGAACTCATGACCTCAGGTGATCCACTGGCCTTGGCTTCCCAAAGTGCTGGGATTACAGGCAAGAGCCACTGAACCTGGCCTTTTGTTGTTGTTGTTGTTAAGTCATTCTAATAAGTGTTGATATAGATTTTTTTTGTGGGGGGTGGGCTTGCTTTCTCTAATAAGAATTGACATTCAGTATTTTAAAATATATCTGTTTGTCATATATATGTATTTTCTTGAAAAAATATGTGTGTAGCTTGGCCGGGCGTGGTGGCTCACACCTGTAATCCCAGCACTTTGGGAGGCCGAGGCGGGTGGAAGTCAAGAGATCGAAACCATCCTGGTCAACATGGTGAAACCCCGTCTCTACTAAAAATACAAAATATTAGCTGGGCATGGTGGCGTGTGCCTGTAATCCCAGCTACTCAGGAGGCTGAGGCAGGAGAATTGCCTGAACCCAGGAGGCGGAGGTTGCAGTGAGCTGAGATCGCACAATTGCACTCCAGGCTGGGTAACAAGAGTGAAACTCTGTCTCAAAAAAAAAAAAAGAAAAAGAAAAGAAAAAAATGTATGTTTTTTGCTCATTTTTAATAATGTCTTCTTTTTTGTTGTATAGTCATTTAAGTTTCTTATATATTTTTGATATTAACCCCTTGTCTCACTTTTCAGATATCCTGTTGATTGTATCATAGTCTGTGCAGGAGCATTTTAATTTGAAGTATTCTGACTGTTATTTTTCCTTTTGTTCCCTGGGATTTCCAGTTTAAATACAAAAAAGTCACTGCCCAACCAATGTTATGGGACTTTTCTTTTTTTTTTTTGTAGTAATAGTTTCAGAGTTTCAAGCCTTACATTTCAAGTGTCTAATTTACTTTGAGTGGCTTTATTTTTCTTCTTTAGATGGAGTCTCCCTCTTCTGCCAGGCTGGAGTGGAGTGGTGAGATCTTGGCTTGCTGCAACCTCCCCCTCCAGGGTTCAAGTGATTTTCCTGCCTCAGCGAGAGTACAGGCGTGCACCACCACATCCACCTCATGTTTTGTTCTTTTTAGTAGAGACGGGGTTTCACCTTTTTAGTCAGGATGGTCTTGATCTCCTGACCTTGTGATCTACCTACATTTTCTTTAAGAAAAGAGAGTATTGGCCTGGTGCAGTGGCTCACACCTGTAATGCCAGCACTTCAGGAGGCTGAGGTGGGTGGATCATGAGTTCAGGAATTCGAGACCAGTCTGGTCAACATAGTGAAACCCCACCTCTACTAAAAATACAAAAATTAGCCAGGTGTGGTGACCCGTGCCTGTTATTTATTACCTAATTGGCTTTATTTTCCAAACTCTACAACGTAAACTTTGTAAAGTCAGAGGCCTTAAATAAATTTTATTTGACTTTGAAACATTTATTTTCTTAAAAATAACTTTGGTAAAATTGATATATTTATCCTTCTCAGAGCATTTTTTTTTCCACATAAGATTTGTGTACCGAAGTTTTTCTTTCTTATTTTGACCATTCTCAGTAAGGGTCATTTCGCCCCAGGAGATACTGTAACCAAGCAGGTGCAATTTCAGCATGATCTCGAAGAAGATAGGTCATGGCTGATCAGGTGAGCTTTAAGAAATTGTAAATAGCTACATTCCAAATATGTATAATTTATATTTTAATTTATATGCCATTTATGTATATAACATTTATTAAGCTGTAATATTTACAGTCAATTTCTCAAAGCTTAAGAAACACACACACATACTCACAACATCCTATTACAAGATTCAATATTTCTTCTTTGCTGGGTCCAGGTATAAGAGTCATCACTGTGCCTGTGAGCTGGGTCCAGAAATAAGACATCCCACCTGTGGTAAGATCCACATATAACAGTCACTATACAAACTGAGCTATATCCACAAGTGAGAGTCATACCCTCAGCAGTGGGCTCTGTCCATGTGTGAGGGTGATAATCCTGTCAGATGCGTGTGCATGGAAGAGTCACAATGTCAACTTTGTATGAGGTCCTGTAATAAAACTGAAACCTAAGGGCTTTATGTTATAGCATAAGGGTGGTAATCTCAGAACTTTCTGCAAGCAGAAGACTCAGGATCTTACCCAATGCCATAAGCCCAGCTACAAGAATCAACACCTCTTCTATTGGCTAAATTCAAGTATGAGAGTCATTATTGCACCTGTGAGCTTGGTCCAGAAATGAGTCATCATCACACTGCTGAACTACACGTGACATTCACAACTCTTAACTGTGAACCATGTCATTGTGTAAGAGTGACAGTTCTAATTGTTAGCTGGGTGTGCCTATGGGATGCACAATCTCACCCATATGCTGGGTCCTGTTAGGACACTCTCTGTGTCACCCAAAAGTGTTATAGGATATGCACGAGTATCATCACCTTCTGTGACATTATCACAAGTAGGAAACAGAAGACCTTACCCATTCCCCTCACTTTAGCCATGAGAGTAAAAAATCTTTTCTATCAGTTGGGTCCAGTCATGCCTGTGAGCTAGGCCTAGGTATGTCACAATCCCATCTGTGGGAAGAGACCAGACAGGAGAGTTACATTGCTTGAATGTTGGTCTAGGAATATTTCAGTAACCCCCTGCATTCAGGGTCCTGGCAAGAAAGTCACATTACTTGAGTGCTGAGCTCGGCAATATATCATAATTCCTCTGCGCTCAGGGCCATGTTACCTGGGTCCTGTGCAAAGCAGTATTTCACAATTAACTATATTTACAGGGCCCAGGGGCTCAGGAAGGAGAGGAAAGTCACATCATGTAGGTTCTACCCTATCGAATAGGTAACAATGCCTTTTTTGGCAGAATTCAGGCAGCAGAGTCACATCATTTAGGTGTAGGGCCCAGCAATATGCCAAAATCCTCACTGATGTCAGGGCCCTTGCAGAAAGAATCATGTCACCTAGGTGCCGGGCAAGAAATATTTCACAATCTACCTGTTGACTTAGCTCTGGCCCAGGGTCATGTCTCCTGAGCACTAACTTTAGCAATATGTCACAGTGCCCTCTGTGGTACAGGCCAAAGCAGAAATACCACATCACCTAGGTACTACACCTAGCAATATGTCACTATTTATTCTGTGGGCAAGGCCCAAGCAAAAGAATTACATCATCTAGGTGATGAGCCCCATGATATGTCACAATGCCCACTTTGTGTAGGGCCCAAGCAGAAGTGAAAAGTTACATTATTGTGTCTTAGGTCTAGGAATATGTCACAATGGCTGGTGTAAGCAGTGCTTAGGCAAAAGAGTCCCATGACCTAGGTGCTGGGCCCAGAGATACATGGAAATCTTCCTGTGGGCAGAACAAGCAGGTGAGGAAGGTCACATCACCTAGGTGGTAGGCCCAGAGATATGTCACAAATCCCACTTTAAGCCAGGCCAATGCAAAAGAGTCACATAACCTAGGAGATTGTCCCCACACAATGTCACCTTGCCCCTTGTAGACACTGCCGTGGTAGAAGCTGAAAATCACATTACCTAAGTGCTGGTCTCAGTGATATCATTCTCTTTTAGGACAGAGTCCAGGCAGGAGAGGAGGGTCACATCACCCATGTCACTGTTCTCTTTGAGGGCAGGTCCCAGGAAAGTCACATCACTAAGGTGCTGGGTTTAGTGATGTGTCAAAATCTCCCCTATGTACAAGCCCCTGGCAGGAGATAAAAGTGATATGGTTTGCCTATGTCCCCACCCAAATCTCACCTTGAATTTTAATAATCCCCACATATCAAGAGCAAGGCCAGGTAAATATAACTGAATTATGGAGGTAGTTCCCCTACACTGTTCTTGGGGTAGTAAGTCTTATGAGATCTAATGGTTTTATAAAAGAGAGCTCCCCTGCACAGGCCTTTATGCCTGCCACTATGTAACATGCATATTGCTCTTCCTTCATCTTTTACCCTGATTGTGAGGCGTCCTCATCCATGTGGAACTGTGAGTCCATTAAACCTATTTCTTTTTTTTTTCTTTTTTTGGTTGTGGGGAGAAAGGGAGGAAGGCTGGAAGGGAGGGAAGGAGGAAGGGAGGAAGGAAGGAAGGGATGAAGGAAGGGAGGGAAGGGAAGGGAAGGAAGGAAATCAAGCAATGAGAGAGATATTGCCGACCTGGATTAAGAGGTTTACAAGTTGATTTCTTTCCTTTTTTGAGAGAAGGAAAGAAAGAAAAAAAATG
>CM052668.1:17196610-17214710 GCA_028533165.1 Leontopithecus rosalia
TTCCCTTCCCTCCCTCCCTCCCTCTCTCCCTCCCTCCCTTCCTTCCTCCCTCCCTTCCTTCCTCCCTCCCTTTCTCCTTCCCTCCCTTCCTCCCCCCCACAAAAAAAAAAAATGCATGGCTCCCTTAACTTGCTTCTTTTCCACAAATGGGATTTTGACATGTAAGTGGACCCGGCACACAGATGAAATGGGAAGTGACTCTTGTATGCTCATTCAGACAACAGTTATGGATGTCACCCTCACACATGGACACAGACCTTTGGTGTGGTCCTGAGTTTTGTACATGGACACAATCCACAGTTGGAACTTGGACTGTGATATGTAGATTCAGCCACAGGTGTGATGTTAGCTCACAGGCACAGTTGTGACTCTCATAACTGGACCCAGCCAATAAAAAACACGTTTTTATAGTAGGCTTAAGAAAACTGGTAGGGTCCTGGGTCTCCTACCTGCATGAAAGTCATGACAGATTATGAAACTTATGCATATTATATAATGCCCCCTGGCAGTACCGAGTTTTATCACAGGGGTCAGCACACAGGTGAGATTATGGCTTTGATATGCAGACACAGATAACAGTATTGTCACCTTGGTGCTAAGCCCAGCAGTACAACACAATCTTTTTTTTTTTTTTGAGATGGAGTTTCGCTCTTGTTACCCAGGCTGGAGTGCAATGGCACGATCCCGGCTCACTGCAACTTCCGCCTCCTGGGTTCAAGCAATTCTCCTGTCTCAGCCTCCCGAGTAGCTGGGATTACAGGCACACGCCACCATGTCCAGCTAATTTTTGTATTTTTAGTAGAGACGGGGTTTCACCATGTTGACCAGGATGGTCTCGATCTCTTGACCTCATGATCCACCCGCCTCGGCCTCCCAAAGTGCTGGGATTACAGAACACAATCTTTCTTTTTAGGCAGAACACTAATAGCAGAAAAGAGTCACATCACCTAGGTGCTGGGTCGAGCAATATGTCCCCACACCCTTTGAGAAAAGAGCACAGGTAAGATAGTCACATCAACTAGGTGAAAGACCCCAGCAATATTTCACAATCTTCTCTGGAGTCAGAAACTGGATAATAGAGGAGTGACATCAGCTTGGTTCTAGGCCCAAGGAAGTGTCATGTTAGGCATAAGTACATTAGTCACAATCTCAATGGTGTGCTGGATCCACGCACGACAGCAACAATCTGCCCTGTGCACTGCCTTCTTAGTAGAGTGACAGCCTCACAGGTTTGCTGAATGCTGGTTGGAGAGTCAGAAACCCAAATGTAAACCAAAGCTGTATTGAAAGTCAATTTATAACTTTTTACTGGTTTTAGGTGCGAGATTCAGAACCTCAACAGTGGGCTATGTTAATGTAGGATGATTACAGTCTATACTGCTCGCTGGGTGTGCATATTAGTGTCACAGTCTCAGCTGTGTGCACTGCTCAGGCAGAAAAGTAGAGTCAAAGCACCTGGGTGAATAGGAAATTTTATTCTTTCATTAACCTTTTCTATACCTCTATGGGCAAAGCCAATGGAGGAGAGTTGCATCCCTTATGTTTTAAACACAGCTATATGTCACAATGCACAATGTATGCAGGGCCCAGGCAGTAGAGGGAAGTCAAGTAACCTAGGTGCTGGACCCAGTGATACATCACAAAACCTCCTTGGAGAGAGCCCAAGCAGCAGAGGACAGTCACATCATCTCAGTACTGTGTGCAAAAATGTGTCATAATACCCACTGAGTGGATGGCTCACTCATGAAAGTCACACCACCTAGGTGAGGGGCCCAAAACTATGTTGCAATGCTCTCTGTGGGTAGGGCTCAGAAGGAAAAGAAAAGTCACATAATTTAGGGGCTGGCCCATCTTCATGTCAAAATCACTCCAATAGAAAGAGATAAAGCATGAGAGGTGTGATGCATCACAATGATGCTGTGCCCAGCAATACGTCATATTCCAGCTGGGCATGTTGGCTCACCCCTGTAATCCCAGCACTTTGGGAGACTGAGGCGGGTGGATCACCTGAGGTCAGGAGTTCAAGACCAGCCTGGCCAACACTGCAACACCCCATCTCTGCTAAAAATACAAAAATTAGCCAGGCATGGTGGCATGTGCCTGTAACCTCAGCTACTAGAGGGGCTGAGGCAGGAGTATCACTTGAACCTGGGCAGTGGAGGTTGCAGTGAGCCAAGATTGTGCCACTGCACTCAAGCCTGGGCAACAGAGTGAGACTCTATCTTAAAAAAAAGAATCACATTTCCCACGTGGACAGGTCCTGTGAAGAAAATGAGTCATATCATCCAGGTGATGGGCCCAGAGATATGTCTCCATGACTCTTGTCACCTGTGTGCTGGGCCCAATAATAAGTAACTGCCTTCTGTGGGCATGGTCAGGCAAGAGAGGAGAGTCACATCACCTAAGTGCCAGTCCTAGAGATATGCCACAATCTATTATTCTATGGGCACAGTTCAGGTAAGAAAAGAGGAGAGTCACATTATCTAGGTGATTAGCTCAGAGCTATGTTACAATCCCCTACAAGGTAACTCAAATCACCTTGGTGCTGAGCCCAGCAATATATCGCAATTACCCCTGTAGGCAGAACCTGAGAAAAAGAGTCACATCAATTAGATGTTGGCCCACTGATAGATCATAATCTTCCATTTGGGCAGAAACCAGGCAGTAAAAAGGTTCACATCACCTGTGAGATTTGCACAGAGATATGCCAAAATTCTCCCTGCAGGCAGACCCCAGGCAGGAGGCTTACATAACATGGGGGTCAGTCCAAAAAATGTCACAATGACCCATATAGGCTGGGCACAGGCAGAAGAGACATATAACCTGAGTGCTGAGTACGGGGCCCAGAAACGTATGACAATGCTCCGTGTAGACAGAGCCAAGGCAAAAGAATAGAATAGCAACACCTAGGTTCTGGGTCCAGTGGTATGTCACAATTTCATCTCTGGGCTGGTCCCAGGTGGGAGACTCAAATCATGCTGGGTGCTGAGCACATGATATGTCACAATCACACCTGCAGAAAGGCCCAGGGATGAGATTAACAATCCTGCACATATCCCAGTTTTAAGTATAAGAGTCAACACATCCTGAATCTTGGGTCCAACTGCATGAGGCACAATCTCATCCGTGAACTGGATCTATGGGTCAGAGTCTCAATTCTTTTTTTTTTTTTTTTTTTTGAGACAGAGTTTCACTCTTGTTACCCAGGCTGGAGTGCAATGGCGTGACCTTGGCTCACCGCAACCTCTGCCTCCTGGGTTCAGGCAATTCTCCTGCCTCAGCCTCCTGAGTAGCTGGGATTACAGGCACGCGCCACCATGCACAGCTAATTTTTTGTATTTTTAGTAGAGACGGGGTTTCACCGTGTTGACCAGGATGGTCTCGATCTCTTGACCTCGTGATCCACCCGCCTCGGCCTCCCAAAGTGCTGGGATTACAGGCTTGAGCCACCGTGCCTGGCCAAGAGTCTCAATTCTTATGGCAGATTGTGTGGACTTAGTGGAGTCCCAGCCTCCTTGGTGTGCTGAATCCTGGTGACAGTCGCCAACCCACCTGTGGACCACATTTATGCATGAGAGCCTTTTTTTTTAAGTCTTCCGGGTCTGAGAATCAGAACCTCAACAGTGCACTGTGTTGATGTAGGAGGTTGACCATCTTTACTTTTTTTTTTTTGAGACGAAGTTGCGCTGTTGTTACCCAGACTGGAGTGCAGTGGCACAATATTGGCTCACCGCAACCTCCGCCTTCGGGATTCAAGCAATTCTCCTGCCTCAGCCTCCTGAGTAGCTGGGATTACAGGCACGCACCACCATACCCAGCTAATTTTTGTATTTCTTTATTGAACGGAAATGTCGCTTTATTCTAAAAGTGGATATTAATAATGGCCAATCAATATTTCCTTTAAACCTATGAGTAGGTGTGATGTGGTATTGACAAGAATGTATATTTTGTATATTTAAAGTGGAGAGCTCTATAAATATTTATTAGGTTTACTTGTTCCGGATCTGAGTTCGAGTCCTGGATATCCTTATTAATTTTCTGTCTCATTGAGTCTAAATCTCTTTATGGGTCTTATGTATCTGGGTGTTAGGGTCGTTAGCTCTTACTGTTGCATTGATCATTTTACCACTCTATCTTTGTTGCTTTAAAATCTATTTTATCAGATGCAAGAATTGCAACTCCTGCTTTTTATTTATTTGTTTATTTTTGCTCTTTTTAGTTGGTTAATCTTTCTCCATCCCTTTGTTTTGAGTCTTTGCGTATCCTTGCATGTGAAATGGGTCTGGATGTAGCATACCATTGGGTTTTGGCTGTATCTTTTGATTGGGGGATTTAGTCCATTTAAATTTAGGATTACTGCCATTTGATGTTAACTGGCTGTTTTATCCATTCGTTGATATAAATTCTTCTTTATGTTGATGCTCTTTACTTTTTGGCATATTTTTAGAAAGGCTAATACTGGTTGTTTCTTTCTATGTATAATGCTTCTTTCAGAAGCTCTTGTAAAGCAGTCCTGGTGGTAATAAAATCTCTGAGTTCTTGCTTGTTCATAAAAGATTTTATTTTTCCTTCCTGTTGTGAAGCTTAGTTTGGCTGGATATGAAATTCTGGGCTGAAGGTTCTGTTCTTTGAGGATGTTGAATATTGGCCCCCACTCTCTTCTGGCTTGGAGTTTCTGCTGAGAGATCTGCTGTAAGTCTGATAGGCTTGCCTTTGTGGGTAACCTGAACTTTCTCTCTGGCTGCTCTTCGTATTTTCTCCTTTGTTCCAACCCTGGTGAATCTAACGATTATGTGCCTTGGGGTTACTCTTCTTGAGTAATATCTTTGTGGTGGTCTCTGTATTACCTGGGGTTGTATATTGTCCTGTTTTGCTAGATTGCGAAAATTTTCCTGAATAACATCCTGAAGAGTATTTTCCAGCTTGGATTCATTCTCTCTGTTGCATTCAGGTACACCTATCAAACGTAAATTAGGTCTTTTCACATAGTCCCATATTTCTTGGAGACTTTGCTCATTCCTTTTTATCCTTTTTTCTCTATTCTTGTCTTCTCGTTTTATTTCATTAAGTTGGTCTTCGACCTCTGATATCCTTTCTTCTGCTTGATCAATTCGAGTGTTTAAACCTGTGCATGCTTCTAGGAATTCCTGTTTTGTATTCTTCAGTTCCATTAATTCACTTATATTCCTCTCTAAGTTGTCTATTCTCATTAGGATTTCGTCAAACCTTTTTTCAAAGTTCTTAGTTTCTTTACACTGGGCTACAACATGCTCTTTTAACTCACAGAAGTTTCTTATTATCTACCTCCTGAAGCCTGATTCTGTTAATGGGATGCACTCGTTCACCATCAAGCCTTGTTCCCTTGTTGATGAGGAACTGTGATCCTCTTTAGAGGGAGAGGCGTTCTGATTTTGAGTATTCTCAGCCTTTTTTACACTGGTTTCTTCACCTCATTGTAAATTTATCCACTTGTCGTCTTTGTAATTACCAACTTTCAAATTAGGTCTCTGAGTGGACGTCCAAGTTGTTAATTCCCAGGGCTGAAATATGAGCAACCCACTGCACCGGTCAAAACAGCAGCGTTAAGACTGATGGTGCTTTTCTGCCTGGGAATCTCCAGACTGGCTTCCTTCTTGAGTCCTTAATAGGCGACTCTGCCTTCCCGGAGCTCCAAACATTGTTCAGAAGGGGAACCAGTTTCGTTTACTCTGCACCAAGAGCTACTGCACTGAGGTGCCGGCAAAACCGCTGTGCTGGCCACAAGAGTCGTGCTGGCAACACATGGGGCTCCTCCACTGGGAATCTTCTGGTCCATGAGAGACAAAAATTTGTCTGAAAGTGTGGCGTCCTCTCGTTCTCTGTGCTTTCTCTGGGAGCTGCAATTCCGAGATGTTAGCGATCAGCCATCTTGGATCCTCCTCTGATTTTTGTATTTTTAGTAGAGACGGGGTTTCACCTCATTGACCAGGATGGTCTCAATCTCTTGACCTCATGATCCACCCACCTCGGCTTCCCAAAGTGCTGGGATTATAGGCATGAGCCACTGCACCTGGCCGACCGTCTTTACTTTCAGCTGGGCATTCAGATGAGTGTCACAATTCCACTTGTCTGCCTGGCCCTGTAAATACAAGAGTTGCAATCTCAATGGTGGAATGGAACCTTGTGTGAGAGCCTTTATCACTTCTGTGGATGGTGTCTCCTTAGTCACAGCCTTACAAGTGTGCTGAGTCATGATCTGAAAGTCATCAGCCCTCCTTTTGACTGGATCCATGTGTGAAAGTCAATTATCCACCCTTTGACTGCTTCCAGTTGTTAGATTCAGTTCCTCAGCTGTGGACTGTGTTCATTTGGAAAGATGATGATCTTGACCGTTGGGTGAGTGTGCATATGAATGTCATATGCATATGAGTGTCATATTCTCATCTGTGTTCTGGATCCTGTTAGGACACTCTCTGTACCATCTGTGGGCTTTAAACATTATGTATGAGCGTCACAATCTGCTCTGACCAATCTCTGCTGATATGGACCCATGACTGTACCTGTGGCCCTAAGTCCAGCTATGAGAGTCAATATCTCTTCTATTGGGAGAGTCCATCCAGATTGGAAAGTTTTTGCCTGCCTATAAGCTGGGTTTATTAAAGAGTCACTAACCCGGCAGTGGCCAGATGTTCACATATGACAGTAACAATTTTAATTTGGATGGTGTTTACTTGTGAAATTAAGGACCTCAAAATTGGACCCTGTCCATGTGTGAGGGTGATAATTTTAATGATTGGCGGGTTGTGCATACAAAAAGCACAATCTCTTATCTGTGCTGTGTCCTGGGATGACACTGTTTGTACCACTTGATGGCTTTATACTGTATATAAGGAAGTGGTAATTCTCTATAACATTTGTATAAAAAATACCCATGATTTTACCCATTTCCCTAAGCCTAGCTATTAGAGACAGTATATCTTCTATTAATTTTTTTTGGTTTAAATTTTATCATTGTATCTGTGATCTGGGCAAATACCTATATCAACATTCCTCCTGTGTGTAGAAAATGAGTAAAAAAGTTACATCACCTTGGTGCTAGCCAAAGGATATGTCACAATCTTTTTGGAGGGCAAAGACCAGGCAGGAGAGTAGCATCACCTTGATATTTAGCCAGGAACATATTACAATCCCCTCCTGAAAGCAGAGCACAGTTGGCAGAGTTGCATCACTTGAGTGCTGAGCCCAGTGTTATATCTCAATACTTTTTGTGGACAAGGCATGTCACATGTTTTCTGGGCCCAATAATAGGTTACAGCTTTCCCAGCAGAAAGAAAAGAGTCACTACTTTTTGCTGATGAATACAAAAATATGTCACAATTTCCTTGTAGGTAGGGTCCAGACATAAGCCTCTAATTCCACTAATCCACACTAATTCCAGCTCTGGCTCTGTCAGTTTCTTACAACTTACCATACAGTTTTTATTTCTGTTATGCCCCAGAGATGGGTTTCTCAGTGACTTTTAAAAGTTTGTCTACCTGCTTAAAATAAATATTGCTCTCTTGAATTCAAGGACTGATGGTCTGTTGAGCATATGAAGGCTTCCCATTAAGTATTCTTCTTGCTTCTGATCACTTTCTCCTGTAGCCTTCATTTTTCTGATTATGTTCCTGCTCTTCTCAATATGCATCAAGACCTTCAAGGTCATATACGAAAAGAGTGGGGAGGAATTATAGTCTCTTTTTGGCAGTTAGCTGAAAAACGGGTTTCATATCTACTGAAAGAACATGGGAAGTGGAAATCTGAGAAGTGGAAATCTCTTAGCGAGAGTCAGTAGAGGTCAGCGGAGTGGATGATATAGGCTGGCCTAAGGCCACAGATGCAAAAGACCCATAAACAGAGATCAAAAGTTAGGTGCGTATGGTAAGACTTTTATTCCAGAACCCTAAGGATGAAGAGGGGCCCCACTGTTGAGTATCTCCTCTGTTCTCAAGTGGGTAACTAGTGGATCACCTACAACCAGTAATCAGCAGCTTCCCAGTAAGATCTCAGGAGTTGGGTGAGTGGGGGAAAGGAATGCAAGACCCCGGAAGTATGGCAACATATAAAACCCCAAGTCAAAAGGTCACATGGTGCACTTGTCTTTTAAGTCACCCTCTTGGCTCTCTTCCAAGTGTAGCTTCTTACTACACTTTAACTGCTGCTCTAAAACTTGCCTAAGCCTGGCTGCCATGACAACGAGTAGGCGCCCCTCATTCAGCTGCTGCTCCAGCGGGACCCAGGCTAGACCGCGGGCCCTGGCCTGGGGGCCACAGCCGCCACCACCGCCACCACCTCGTCTCCTCCCCGTCCCCGTCCAGCTCCAGGTGTCCCTGCCTCACTCGGGCCCGTGGCCGGGGTTGCTCCCCGCCACCCCTCCCTGCGCGGATGCCCAAGGTGAAGGCGCTGCAGTGCGCCCTGGTGCTGGAGATGCGCTGAGTAACTTGCCCAGGAGTGGTGCTTAAAGACAAAGAGGACATCTATCTTAACAGTAACTTGCCAGGAGTCGTGCTTAAAGACAAAGAGGACATCTATCTTAGCATCTGTGTTTGGCCAATACAAAGACACAATGTGTCCCAGCCACTTTTCCACTGGTCTTCAATGCCAGAATGGTGTTTAAAAAGGTGTTATCAGAAGCAGTAGATCCTGGAGATGTGGTTACACAGCTTGAATATGATACAGCAGTGCTCGAGTTGATATAGCTAGTTCCACCAGTGGGTGAAACGCTGTCTACATATGACAAAAATACAAGAGATTTCATGTTTCTGGGTCCAAACCAAGTGTCTGGACACCATGATTCAAACCGCCAGGTTACCATGAGGTGGATTTCTGGCCTTCGAGGAAATGCTCCAAAGCTGGAATTTACTACAACTTCAGTGATTACTGAATGTCTGATTAGTTCAAGGAAATGCTGCACTCAGGATATTTTTATTTACCCTTCAGCTCCAGTTGAAAAAAATCACACGGCAGACCACAAAATAGAACATCAAGATCACAAAAGAAAAAATCCAAGTCACCTGAGAGGAGTAAATATTGCATAAATGCAAAAAACTACGAACAGCCTACATCTCTTCAAAATCATACTCTCCGTCTCCCTACACAAAAAGACGCATGTGTGAGCTATCTGAAGATACCAGGCGGCAGCTGGCCCATTTAAATCTGGGACCCTATGAGTTCAAAAAGGAAACAGATAAACCTCCATTTGTGATTAGACATGTTGATCCCCCAAGTCCCAGAGCTGATACTTTATTTGGATCTTCTGGCAGAGACTGTGAAAGAGATGGATGGTCAAGTGTTCACAATGATCATTCTCATCTTGGCTGCTATGACCCAAGGATTATAAGGTTATCAGGACACCCCATGGGAGAGACTTCGATGACTCTTTAGAAAAGTGTGAAGAATATCTGAACCCAAGGTCATGTAGTAAGCCTCAGCATTCAGCGAGGACCTTACTAGTCCACTCAGCACCCTGAACAATGCGGAAGCATTCTCCAAGCCCTGTGTTAAATAGAGCTTCTCGGGAAAAGGTTTCATTCTGATTGGTGTTCACCTTCAAACAGCGATGAGATCCATGACCAGGTAAAAATGTCTTGAAATCACATCAGGCTCATCCAAGACATCTATATGATGAGAAAGACCAGAGAAAGATGATGAACTGGAACTGAAAAGAAGTCTTTTATACAGAGACTGCCTATGACAGTGACCCCGAGTATAGCTCATGTCAGCAACCACGGGGCACTTTCCATTTGGACGACGGTGAATACTGGTCCAACAGGGCAGCCTCTTATAAGGGAAAATCCCACTGTCCCATCTTTGAGAACAGCATGGACAAGATGTACAGAAACTTATACAAAAAGGCCTGTAGTTCTGTTTCTCATACACAGGAAAGCTTCTGAGAACCTCCACGTAAACTGCCTGAGTGTCCGTGTCAACTTCTCAATGAAATGTTTGCTATGATCAATATCTTTTTTTATGGGATTATAACTAAGTACAATAGTTAGACTTGAATAGGTTTATTACTTCAAATGGGAAACTGTCATAGGCAAGCCTTTTAAAATAATTATTACAGAAGAGTCTGCTGTGTTGCATCATCAAAGCTCTGTCACATAGTCACAACTTCCAATGTGGGGATATTCTGTTACATGTACATCTCAAATTACCATCTACAAATCCAAAAATAGTTCCTTTCTAGAAATGTTTTTCTCCCTTGTAATTTTCATCTGCTTAACTGGTTTTCTTGTCTGTGTAAGATTTAATTAATATCAACTACCTTTTATTGGTGATAAACAAAATGATATACAGAAATGAATTTCTTAAAAGTTTAAACGCTATTTTAACTAACATTTTCTACTTTTTCCTTTTTCAGAACAGGCTATTATATTTCTTAGCTCATTGACTTTCATTTTAAAGGCTATATGACCATTCACTCATTTTTCTCTGAAAGAAGTACCTAAGTTGCTTAAAATGCATAGCAGTTATCTAGAAATATCAGCGGCCACGGATGATCAAAAATTTGAATAACTGGTTTTGAAATACAGAATTCCTTCCATGATATTTTTCTAGGGCCAAACATTTTGGTGCAACCAGAATCAGAAAGTAGTTCCTGTTGATAAGCTTACAGAAACTCAAAAATAATAATGGAATTATATTTTGAGTCTTTGGGATTTGTGTAAGTATCATATGGACCAAGAAATTATTATAGTATCCTCACTTTAAAAAAACACTTGGAACCACAGTGTAAAATATTACAGCAGAATACTTTGTTGTAGACACTGAACATTTTGTTGATTGATGGATAGACTTAACTTCTCCTCCCCACCCCAACACACACCTGTGAAGCCAGTGATACTTTGAAGATATACAGAAATCAGCCACTTTATAATTACTAGAGAGTGAGAGGAGGAAAGTAGAGAGTAAGGTAAGTGAACTTGGGTTATAATCTTAAGAGTTGACTAAAAGATCTTTTCTCATTGACTCTGTTTTTGATGAATTTTACAGTTATGATTGAGGAAGAAAAAAATGAACTTCCTTTAAAATAATTTTTTTTTTTTTGAGATTCAGTTTCACTTGTTACTGAGGCTGGAGTGCAATGGTGTGATCTCGGCTCACCGCAGCCTCCACCTCCTAGGTTCAGGCAATTCTCCTGCCTCAGCCTCCCGAGTAGCTGGGATTACAGGCACACGCCACCGTGCCCAGCTAATTTTTTGTATTTTTAGTAGAGACGGGGTTTCACTATGTTGACCAGGATGGTCTCGATCTCTTGACCTCGTGATCCACCCGCCTTGGCCTCCCAAAGTGCTGGGATTACAGGCTTGAGCCACCGTGCCTGGCCTAAAATGAAATTAAGATGTGAAACTTGGTGACTTATTTTTATAATAGAACTTATTAACCACGTTAAGAGTGCTTTAGCATTATAGTCTGTGATATGTCAGAAAGAGCATTAGTGTCCTGTGTCTAGCTGAGTCTATTATATTCTCAGATCCTTTGTTTCCTCAGCTATCAAATGTTGATAATGGAGTAGACCCCAAACTATGTTCTGCAGACTTAGACCACTGTTTTAGGAGATGATTGTAGGAATGTAGATAGAAGTATGTAATGTGTCCGGGCACGGTGGCTCACACCTATAATCCCAGCACTTTGGGAGGTCGAGGCGGGTGGATCACGAGGTCAAGAGATCGAGACCATCCTGGTCAATGAGGTGAAACCCCGTCTCTACTAAAAATACAAAAATTAGCTGGGCATGGTGGCGCGTGCCTGTAATCCCAGCTACTCAGGAGGGTGAGGCAGGAGAATTGCTTGAACCCAGAAGGCGGAGGTTGCGGTGAGCCGAGATCATACCATTGCACTCCAGTCTGGGTAATAACAGCGAAACTCCGTCTCAAAAAAATAAATAAATAAATAAGTACGTAATGTAATTGGTCATGCAAGTTTAGGAAAATCTGTTTGCTACACACACATACACACGCCTCAGAGAGTCCTATGTAGAATTACAGAAGTAAAAAGAGATGATTTTAATGCTGGAACAGTGCCTGTAAACTGGGGCTGTCTACAGCAAACTAGGATTATATGGTCACCATGCTCATTGTGAACACTAGCCTTCAGTGTTAGAGGCTTTAAGAAAATTCTGGTGTAAATCTGTTTTACTCTAGTATCTAGTAGACAGCCTGGCATGTAGTTGACATTCCTTAAATATTTGTTGAATTGATCCAGAATTTTCTAAACTAAATTTAGCATATAACACTATGTTATGCTGGGCACCATCCGCCGTTCCCCTAGCTGCTCACACGACCCGCCAGTGTTATCCTCACGTACCTGTGGATACCTCGGCTGCAGAAATACTGGACTACACAATTGCTGAGTTACCCTCTGGCTGTAGATTGTATGATCAGGTATTTTACCATAAACTTCTGAAGGTCAACATTAAATAATGCTCTTTTATAAATATATATATCCTCAGTGTTTTTCTGTGGGAAAATAAATTAAAAAGTCTTTTAAGAGTTGCTCTTTGGTGAAAAGAACATACATGACTTTCAAAGAAAATGTTTTAGTACTCCCCAAATCGCGTGAGTAAGTACCAGAGAAATGACTTATTACACCTGTATCTGCCATTGGCTCTGACCAAGGCTGCAAAAAGTAGGGCTTCTGAAAGGGAAACTTTAGAATCCGATATTCTGAAAGATGTTTTCCTATGGATTAAGGTTAGTGTCTTTCTGAACGTTGAGGGAAAATTTCCTGGTAAATATTAATAGCATCTTTGTGAAGTGTCCGATTATCTTCTATTCCCTAGCGGGGAAGGGTGGTCCATATTGCTCTAACTACTACTGTGAGCACTTACACAATTGTTTTTAAAGAGTAAATCCTTTAAGTACTAACAGTTGTATTTTCTCATTCATAGGAGCAGAAAGGTGCAGTTGTTTATTCTCTTAGCCTTTTTTCCCCTGTATTTCCTACAAATCTAAGAATAGTTGTTGGAGTTTATATGAAAGATACATTGGCATTTCTTCTTACTTTTTAATTTTTTTCTTTAAATTATAGGGGATTTAAGAAAAATGTCAAAATCAACAAATAAATATGAATTATTGGAATGAGACTCTTCCCTGGTTCTACTGGCTAGTTACATAACCTTATTTAAGTCATTTATGCTTTTTGGAGCTCAGTTTTCTCAACAATAAGGTGATCAAAGAGTTAATTTAGAATGATCCTTTGACATTTTATAATTGTACAATTATAATGTATGATCAGGAAGTCCTCGGCAGGCAGAGTTGTGTTCTGATTTCTAAAGATTAAGCCCCTGATTTAAAAACCTGGAACGAATAGAGAATTTTCATTATGTTCATTTACTAATAATAGCTTTATTGAGATATAATTCACTCTGAAAAAGTATACAATTAAGTGGTTTTTACTATATTCACAGAGTTGTGCAACTATAACCACTAGCTAATTACAGAGTAGTTTATAACTCCCAAAAGAAATCATGTAACCATTAGCGATCACTTCCCACCTCCTCCCACAACCCATGGAAACCACAGATAAACTTTTTTTCTCCAAGCCTGTTCTGGACATTTCATACAAATGGAATCATACAGTATTGATCTATTGTATCTGGCTTCTGTCACTTAGCAGAATATTTTGAGAGTTTATGCATGTTGTAACATGTATGAGTACTTCATTTATTACTAAATAATCCATTATATGAAGAAAAATAAAAAAATAAAATAAAACTTGCCTCAGTCTCTCCTGCTTTATGCCCCTCAGTTGAGTTCTTTCTTCTGAGAAGGCAAGAATCAAGGTTCCTGCAGACTAATACCCATATGAATTCACTTCCAGTAACAGGTAGGAGAAAAGAGTAATATCACCTAGGTTCTGGTCCAGAAATATGTCACAATACCATATTAGGGGACGGTCCAGGAAAGAGAGTCATATTACCTAGGTGAAGGGCTTAGAGGTATGTCACAATGCCCCTGAGGATTCAGGAAGAAGAGTTAAATAACCTAGAAGTTGTACCCAGCTATATGTCACAATCAGCTCAGTAAGGAAAGTCAGGGCATAAGATGAGAGGCCCATAATGTAGGTGCTGGGTCAAGTGATATGTCACAATCTCCTTTGTGGACAGGTACCAGGAAGAAAAGGAGACGCATTATCAAGCAGAAGAGCCCAAAAGTATGTAATGATTACTGTGGGCAAGAATCAAGACAGTACAATCATATCACCTGTGTGCTGAGCCCAGTGATAAGTCACTCTTTCTTCTGTAGGCATAGCCCAGGCAGGAGGGCAGAGTTACATCAGCTAGGTGCTGGGCCCAGAGATATGTCACGTTCTCTCCTATGAGCAAAGAGCAGGTATAACAAAATAATCACTTCAAATAGCTTAGCTTCCAGTGATATGTCACGATGGTCTCTATGGTCAGGGCACCTGCAGGAGACTCATGTCAAGTTGACTGTGGGTCCAACAATACATCACAATGTTTTCTGAGAAGGTGGTCAAGGTAATAAAAAATGTCATTTTGGTATTGGGCCCAGTGATATGTCACTGTCTCTCATGTAAGCAGATATCAGGCAAGAGAAGAGAATCACATCACCTTAGTTATGAGAACAGACATGTCACAAGGCCCCAATTAGGTAGTGCCACAGCAGGAGAATAGTGTCACATCACCTAGGTGCGGAGTCCAGTGATACAACACAATCCCATCTGTCAGCTGAGCCCTGACAAGAGAGTCAAATAACTCAGGTACTGGGACAGACATATGTCACAATAACATCTGCAGGAAGATCCAGGGGTGAGATTAACAATTTCATAAATGTCCCAGTTTCAGGTATAAGTGTAAAAACCTCCTGTATGTTGAGTCTACGTATATGAGTCACAATCTCAACAGTGGACTGCATGAGAACCTTTATTCCTCCTGTAAACTTTATCTTCTTAGCAAAGTCACCATTTCATGGGTGTGCTGAATCATGGTGTGGGAGTCACCAATCTACCTATGGACCAGATCTATGTGTGCAAGTCAATTTTCCAACTTTTGACTGCCTTTGGGTGTAGGATTCAGAAACTCCACAGTGGGCTGTGTGATGTCACCAGTTGAAGGGCTATTCATGCACAGAAGGGTTGTTACTGTAATCATCATGGTTTCTGTTGTCTTTGCCTTGCTAAGAATACACGTGTAGCTTATAAATGTGCTAGAAAAACATAAGGGTTTTGGTTAAATCACCTGCTGTTGTATGTTATAAAGTAGACAGAAAATTGGCCAAAATAGATTAAAATTCTACAAACTTAGAGTCAAGTTTTTCTTGGAAGCTTAGGAAAGACACACCTGGAAATAACCCAATAAAGGGCTAATCAGAAACTCAAACATTTTAACTACTTGTCCTTTATCTACCTATAACCTGGAAGCTCCCACCTCACTTTGCATTGTCTTACCTTCCTGGACAATGTATATCTTACATATAGTGACGAATGTCACCTGTCTCCCTAAAATATATAAAAGAAACTGTGCCCCAACAACCTTAGGCACACATTGTCACAACCTCCTGAGACTCTGTTGCAGATGTGTCCTTAGTCTTGGTGAAATAAACTTTCTAAACTGAGCCCCGTCTCAGATACTTTTGGGTTTAAATTAGTAATTTCAGGTCGAAATTAAAATTCTTAAAATAGAAATAAACAAAAGAAGTAGCTAAAAAGAAAAACGAATAAAAGTCTGCTCAAGGCCATGCACAATGGCTCACATCTGTAATCCCAGAGACACAAAAATTAGCCAGGCATGATTGCACACACCTGTAATCCCAGCTACTCAGTAGGCTGAGGCAGGAGAATCACTTGAACCCATGAGGCGGAGGTTGCAGTGAGCTGAGACTGCATGATTGTACTCCAGCCTGGTGACAAAAGCAAAACTGTCTCAAAAAAAAAGAAAATAAAAAGTGTAAAATTTATCTAGTATGACAAAAGATCCTGAACAGCAAAAGCATTCAAGCAAAAACAAAAACAAAAGTCTGAGGATATCATCCTATCTGACTTAGAAATATACTGCAAAGCTATGATGAAAAAAATAGTATGGTACTTGAACAAAAACAGTCATATAGGCCAATGGAGCACAAAAGAGGAACAAGAAATATATTTACGTATTTACAACTAATGTATTTTTTTTATATAGGTGACAGTTTCTTAGGAAAAGGACAGTATCTTCAATAAATAATGTTGAGAAAACTTTATAGCCACATGCAGAGCAATAAGTCCTTCATCTTACTCCATATATAAAAATCAACTCAAAATATGTTAAATACTTATATGTAAGGCCTGAAACTCTGAAACTACTACAAAAAATATAGACTGAAGGCCCTATCAGATTGGTATGGGCAGTAAATTTTTTTGATTTAACCTCAAAATCCCAGGAAACTAAAGAAAAAATAGGCAAGTCAGATTACTTCAAATTAAAAAGTTGCTGTACAGAATCTGATACAATCAAGACAACTAATAAATCGGAGAACATTTTGCAAATCATACACGTGACAAGGAGTGAATATAAAGGTTATGTAAGAAACTGACTATATAATAAAAAAAAAGTAGGGGGAGGGAGGAAGATGGCGCTCTAGAAACAACTCACAATTGCAGCTCTCAGTCAAGACGCAGAGGGTGAGTTCACACCGCATTTCCAGATGGATCTTTATAGCCCACAGAGTGGGGGAAAAGCCCAGGTGTAAGAGGGACGCAGGACGCAAGCACAGCGGTATCTGCTGGCATGGCCAGGCAGCCAGCGCCGCAGTGCAGCGGCATGGCTCACAAAACACACGGGTCTGGGCACCCTGTTAAACCGGCAATTTGAGACTTGGGAGGGCAGATTGCCATGTTCATCTGATTGAACGGGTTTTGGACAGTAAACCAGACCAGGAGATTTCTGGGAGGTGAACTGAGAACCAGTGCAGGGGATCGCTGCATGGGAAATCACACAGACCCCGGTGCCCTTTCGGCCAGCGGCTGAGGCACCCGGGAGAGAGCCAACCCTACAACTTAAAAAAAAAAAAAGCAAAAAAGCTCAGAGGCAGGGAGCCAAGTGATCAGGCTCGACGGGTCCCACCCCCACAGGGACAAGCTCAGAGTGCCCGGGGTTGAGAGTTCCACTGCGGGAGCAGCTGAAGCCATGGCTGTGTAGCTCAGTGGGGGAGGGGCATCTGCCATTGCCAAGAGCTTCGGCCCCTACTGAGGTACCCAACCATTGCTGACGCAATCAGCCATTGCCGAGGCAAACCGCAATAACAGAGAGGCTCCGCCAACAGGGCAGAGCCCACATCAGCAGGGCGGAGCCTACGTCAGCAGGGCAGAGCCCAAAACAGGAGGATGGAGCCCACAGAAAAAGGGCGGACCTCACGCCAGCAGGGCAGAGCCTCGGCAGCCAAATAGTGACTAGACTGACTCCTACCTGGGCAGGACAGCACAACAGATATGCACAAATAAAGCCCTAACTCCCTGAGACAGAGCATCTGAGGAAAAAAACCGTTTTCAGGAGTTCTGCTGCAACAGACTTAAACGTACTTGCCTAGCAACACTGAATGAACGGAGCTCACAGAACAGCACTTGAGCTCCTATAAAGTACAGATTGTCTCCTCAAGCAGCTCCCTGACCCCTGTATACCCAAAGAATCACCTCAAAAAGGACTGATCAGACTGACATTTGGCGGGCATCATTCTGGGACAAAGATAGAAGAAGAAACTGGTAGCATCCCTCACTGTACCACAGCTGCTACAGGTGTACCCCAGGCAAGCAGGGCCCGAAGTGCACCTGAGCAGTCTTACAGCAGAGTGGCTAGACTGTTAGAAGGAAAACTAAGAAACAGAAATACTTCATCATTAACAATCTGGGCCTCTACTCAGAGACCCAATCGAAAAATCAGCAACTTCTCAGATGACAGGTGGATAAATCCACAAAGATGGGAAGAAACCAGTGCAAAAAGGAGGAAAATACCCAAAACCAGAACACCTCACTGCCTACAAAAGACCAAAACTCCTCACCAGCAAAAGAACAAAGCTGGATGGAAAATGAGAGTGATGAAATGATGGAATCAGACTTCAGAAGGTGGGTAATAAGAAACTTCTGTGAG
>CM052668.1:17215210-17231018 GCA_028533165.1 Leontopithecus rosalia
ATTTTATATCCAAAGATACATAAAGACTCAAAACAAAGAGTTGGAGAAAGATTTGCCAACCAAATGGAGAGCAAAAATAAAGAAATAAACAAAAAGCAGGAGTTGCAATTCTCGCATTTTATAAAATAGATTTCAAAGCAACAAAGATACAGTGGTAAAAGGACCAATCAACAATAAGAGCTAACGATCCTAATACCCAGATACATAAGACCCATAAAGAGATTTAGACTCAACAAGACAGAAAATTAATAAGGATATCCAAGACTTGAATTCAGATCCAGAACAAGTAAACTTAATAAATATATATAGTGCTCTCCACTTTAAATACACAAAATATACATTCTCCACTTTAAATACACAAAATATTGATTAGCCATTATTAATAGCCATTTTTAGAATAAAGCAATATTCCTGTTCTCTCTCCCTCTTTTTCTTCCTCTTTCTTCCTCTCCTTCTCTCCTTCTTTAAAAAAAATAAACACACACTCCTTTCCCTTCAGGTGCTCTAAGATATACCTACAACTGCAGAAAGATGTATGTGAACAGGCCGGGCGCAGTGACTCACACCTGTAATCCCAGCACTTTGGGAGGCTGAGGCAGGCAGATAAAAAAAAAAAAAGAATTGTCTCGGCTATGTGGACTCTCTTTTGGTTCCATATGAAGTTTAAAGCAGTTTTTTTCCAGTTCTGTGAAGATGGTCAATGGTAGCTTGATGGGGATAGCACTGAATCTATGAATTACTTTGGGCAGTATGGCTATTTTCACAATACTGATTCTTCCTAACCACGAGCATGGAATGTTTATCCATCTGTTTGTGTCCTCTCTTATTTCCTTGATCAGTGGTTTGTAGTTCTCCTTGAAGAGATCTTTTACATTCTTTGTTAGTTGTATTCCTAGGTATTTTATTCTTTTAGTAGCAATTGTAAATGAGAGTTCGCTCATGATTTGGCTGTTTGTCTGTTACTGGTGTATAAGAACGCTTGTGATTCTGCACATTGGTTTTGTATACTGAGACTTTGCCAAAGTTGCTTATCAGCTTAACCAGGTTTTGGGCTGAGAAGAGGGGTCTTCTATATACACAATCATGTCGTCTGCAAATAGGGACAATTTGACTTCTTCTTTTCCTAATTGAATGCCCTTTATTTCTTTTTCTTGCCTGATTGCTCTGGCTAGAATTTCCAATACTATATTGAATAGGAGTGGTGAGAGAGGGCACCATTGTCTAGTGCCAGTTTTTAAAGGGAATTCTAGTTTTTGCCCATTCAGTATATTGGCTGTGGGTTTCTCATAAATATCTTTTATTGTTTTGAGATACGTTCCATCAATACCCAGTTTATTGAAAGTTTTTAGCATAAAGGGCTGTTGAATTTTGTCAAAGACCTTCTCTGCATCTATTGAGATAATCATGTGGTTTTTGTCTTTGGTTCTGTTTATGTGGTAAATTACGTTTATAGAATTATGTATGTTGAAGTAGCCTGTCATCCCTGGAATGAAGCCTATTTGATCATGGTGGATAAGCTTTTTGATGTGCTGTTGGATTTGATTTGCCACTATTTTATTGAAGATTTTTTGAATCAATGTTCATCATGGATATTGTTTTGAAGTTTTATTTTTTAGTATGTCTCTGCCAGATTTTGGTATCAGGATGATGTTGATCTCATAGAAAGAGTTAGGGAGGTTTCCCTCTTCTTGTATTGTTTGGAATAGTTTCAACAGAAATGGTAGCAGCTTCTCTTCTTTGTATGTCTGGTAGAATTGGGCTGTGAACCCATCTGGACCTGGACTTTTTTTGGTTGGTAGGCTATTAATTGCTGCCTTGACTTCAGACCTTGTTATTCATCTACTCAACATTTCAACTTCTACTTGGCTTATTCTTGGGAGTGTTCAAGTGTCCAGGAATGTATCAATTTCTTCCACATTTACTGGTTTATGTGGATAGAGTTGTTTGCAATAATCTCTGATGGTAGTTTAGATTTCTGAGGAATTGGTGGTGATCTCCCCTTTATCATTTTTTTCTTCCATCTATTCGATTCTTCTCTCTTTTCTACTAGTCTAGTTAGCAGTCTATTTTGTTAATCATTTCAATAAACAAGTTCCTGGATTTATTGATTTTTCTGAAGAGTTTTTATGTCTCTATCTCCTTCAGTTCTGCTCTGATCTTAGTTATTTCTTGTCTTCTGCTTGCTCTTGAGTTTTTTTGATCTTGCTCCTCTAGCTTTTTCAATTTTGACAATAGGGTGTCGATTTTAGATCTTTCCTTGTTTCTTATGTGGGCCTTTATTGCTATAAATTTCCCTTCAGACACTGCTTTAAATGTGTCCAATAGGATCTGGTATGTTGTGTCTTCATTGTCGTTGGTTGCAAAGAACACTTTTATTTCTGCCTTCATTTCATTGTTTATCCATTCATCATTTAGGAGCAAGTTGTTCAGTTTCCATGTGATTGCACAGTTTGAGTGCTTTTCTTAATCCCGAGTTCTAATTTGATTATGCTGTGATCTGAGAGACTGTTTGTTATGATTTCCATTCTTCTGAATTGGCAAAGGAGTGATTTACTTCCAATTATGTGGTCAATTTTGTAGTAAGTGCAATGTGGTGCTGAGAATAATGTGTATTCTGTGGATTTGGCATGGAGTGTCCTGTAAATGTCTATTAGGTTTGCTTGGTCCAAATCTGCGTTCAAGTCCTGGATATCCTTTTTGACTTTCTGTCTTGTTGATCTGTCCAATATTGACAGTGGAATGTTAAAGTCTCCCACTATTATTGTGTGGGTGTCTCTCTTCATAGGTCGTTAAGAACTTGTTTTATGTATCTGGGTGCTCCTGCATTAGGTGCATATATATTTAGGATAGTTAGCTCTTCTTGTTGCATTGATCCTTTGACCATTATGTAATGTCCTTCTTTGTCTCTTTTGATCTTTGTTGGTTTAAAGTCCATTTTATCTGAGACTAGAATTGCTACACATGCTATTTTTGCTTTCCATTTGCTTGGTAAATCTTATATCCCTTTATTTTGAGTCTATGTGAGTCTTTGGATGTGAGATGGGTCTCCTGAATACAGCACACCAATGGGTCTTGACTTTTTATCCAGTTTGCCAGTCTGTGTCTTTTGATTGGGGCATTTAGGCCATTTACATTCAATGTTGATATTATTGTTTGAATTTGATCCTGCTATTTTGTTACTGGCTGGTTGTTTTGCCTGTTAGTTGATGTGGCTTCTTCATTGCATCATTGTTCTTTACCATTTGGTACATTTTTGCAGTGTCTGGTACTGGCTGTTCCATTCCCCATTTAGTACTTCCTTCAGCACCTCTTGTAAGGCAGGTCTTGTAGTGACAAAATCTCTCAGCAATTGCTTGTCTACAAAGGATTTTATTTCTCCTTCACTTACAAAGCTTAGTTTGGTCAGAGATGAAATTCTGGGTTGAAAATTCTTTTCTCTAAGGATGTCAAATATTAGCCCCTACTGCCTTCTAGCTTGTAGGGTTTCTGCCGAGAGATCCGCTGTGAGTCTCTCTTTCCTTTGTGAGTGACTTGACATTTCTCTCTGGCTGTCCTTAGGATCTTTTCCTTTATTTGAACCCTGGTGAATCTGAAAATTATGTGCCTTGGGGTTGCTCTTCTTGAGGAATATCTTTGGGGTGCTCTGTATTTCCTGAATTTGAATGTTGGCCTGCCTTGTCAGGTTGGAAAAGTTCTCTTGGTTAACATCTTAAAGAGGGTTTTCCAACTTGGATTCATTCTTCCCATCACATTCAAGTATGCCAATCAAGCGTAATTAGGTCTTTTCATATTCATTTTTTTCATTCTTTTTTCTCTAATCTTGCCTTCTTACTTTATTTCATTGATTTGATCTGCTACCTCTGATATCCTTTTTTCTGCTTGACTCAGCTGTTAAAACTTGTTTTCAACACAAGTTTTTGTGCTGTTTTTCAGCTCCATCGTCGTTTATGTTCTTCTCTAAGCTGGTTATTCTAGTTAGCATTTTGTGTAACCTTTTTTCAAGGTTCTTAGTTTCTTTGCAAAATAAAATACATAATATTTTAACTCAGAAGTTTGTTATTACCCACCTTCTGAAGCTTACTTATGTCAATTCCTCAAAATTAATTCTGTCTTTTTTGTTCCGTTGATGGTGAGGAGTTGTGATCTCTGGGAGAAGAGATGTTCTGTTCTTTGATGGTTTCATCATTTTTGCACTGCTTTTTTCCCATCTTCATGGATTTATCTCCCTTTGATCTTTGAAGTTGGTGACTTCAGGAGGAGTCTCTGAGCAGACATTTTTCTGTTGAGGTTGGAGCTATTTTTTTTTTTAACCTGTAGAGGCATTGCTAGGCTTTTTGGTTGAGTCAGGTTGTTGGATGGGTGGTCCTTTCCTGGAGTTTGTTTGCAGGTGAGATTGGCCCCGCCTTCCCAATGGCATCTCTCCCAGAGCTTGATATTCCTGGTTGGGGTCAAACTGGTGTATTTGCTGCCAAGCTCTCTAGCAAGGGCTTCAGTTTCAGTTCTGGGGAGGTGGGGACTGCCAGGCCTTATGGTCTGTTTTGCTGCTTTCAACTCTGCCTCCCTCTGTGGGACAGTCTGTCCCACTGGCATTAGTCCAAACTCCCACCCAGGTCCATGTGACAACTTGCCACACCTGGCGGGAGCTGCTACTCAGATTTGCATCAGCAACACATGGTGCCCAACAGTCTGGCAGGGCTCTCGTGGACTGTGAGTTGTAGGAGGGATGAGGTAAGCACAGGATCTGAATCGGAGCACTGAGGGGGTGAAGTCCCTTGACCCTCTGAGCTGGCTGCACGTTTCAGGTGGGGATGCACACCCCATGTCTTGATTTGCCCCCCTGGACAGCTTTTGCCTTGCAGCTTCTTCCCTGGGCTATTTTCAGTGCCTTATCAGTCCCACTGAAATGAACCCAGCACCTCATTTGGAATCATGAAGTCTTCTAGCCCTGTGTCTCATTTGCTGGGAGCTGCATTTCAGTGTTGCCTTCTTGTAGCCATATTGGCGCTGAGTGCTAGATTTACATTATCAGAATACGTCGTGTATATTTTTCAGATTAAAAAGACATATTGAGTTAGAGATAAGTCTCAAATTTTAATGTGTACAATTAACTGGAGATATTGTTATGTATATTTATTTTAAAACATCTGGAATAAAGTCTGAGTTTCAGAACTTCTGACAAACTCACTAGCAATGCCTGTTTTTGGCCCAAAAAGAAGCTTTTGTCAAACATTCAAGTGAAGGAGCCTGTGTTTTCCCCAGTTTTTCTGGCCTGTAAACAAAGATAAAAGCCCTCATTTTTCAAAGATAGACATATGCAAATAAAATCTAAGAAAAACAGTTCCAGATTAAATGTGAATATTGGTGTATATCAGCAAATAAAATCTAAGAAAGGCAGGTGCCAGATTAAATGTGATTATTGGTGTATATCAGCTGCAAAGAGATACTTAATAATGAGGAGAAAAGGATTAACTCTATCATGAAAATCTGTCAGCTTTTCTTTTTCCAGAAAAATTGTAGGTTTATTTAAAACTTAATTCTCACCTTGAGTATGCAAAATACAAACTCCACAAAATGTTCATTTAACTTTGTAGTTTACAAATATACAAAATAAACATTTGCTTAAATTTATATTACATATTTATTAAGAAAAGGAACTATATAAAAAAACCATTTGTTCTGTCCAAGGCATACTAGGGAATAAACCATTGTACAAATTATTGCACATCTGAAACCACAAGGCATAACAGCCTGTCTGCAAAAAAAATGCTAAAGAGTTACCTGACAGGTCATAAATGTAGATCAGAAGACAAATATAGATTTTCCTTGTCAAAGTATGCAGCAGTTTGAAAACTTCTGCTTCCTTGTTTGATACCTTTAGAACCAAGACTGACCAAGCACCATCATTTAGGCTATTTAAACATGTTTTCTGAACCTGAATTTCTTCCTCTTCTTCTATATCAATACACAATTCAAGGGAATTCTGGTCTTCCCTCCCCAAACTCATGGATATCATTTATACCCAGATATCCAGAACTTCCAGTCACCCCCTTGATATTTTATAAGTCCAGGAATATTCAAGTCAGATTTAGAATTGGAATGACACAAGATCCAGTCACAGATCCCATCTGTTCCTTGATTTTTGGATTCCTCCTTTTTCCTGATTATACACTCATGAATTAACTCAGTTGAGACTTGACCATTATTGTAGTGCTTTCTGGCTGAACTTTTTCCCTCATTGGGAAGACAGTGTGAGTCATATGTGTAAGGCAAGGTGTTCCGACCTGAAAAATGCTGGGTCACATTTCTGGCACTGGAAAGAACAGTGCCCAGTGTGTTTATGGTACTGCCTAGTATGTACATTTGCACTTTGCAATGTTTACTCAGTAGGTACTATGTACTCAAGAGTATGTTACAGAGTACTGTGCTGGGAATAACACATTAAATATTTAATGCTCATAACACCCTGGGAGTTAGTAATAAGTACTCTTAGGATTTAGATAAAGGCCCAGCATTTCTATTTCTTCTGTTTCTCTGTCACCGATTTTTAAAAATGTATAGAATAAAAGCTAAATATAGACAGATGAGAGGAATACAGAAGAGTATAATACAATTTTTTAAAAAACTCTTTTTTGGGGTGGGAAATGAAGTCTTGCTCTGTCACCAGGCTGGAGTGCAGTGGCATGACCTCAGCTCACTGGAACCTCCACCTCCCAGGTTAAAGCAATCCTCCTGCTTCAGCCTCCCAAGTAGTTGGGACTACAGGTATGCACCACTACACCCAGCTAATTTTTGTATTTTTAGTAAAGATGGGATTTCACATGTTGGCCAGAATGGTCTCAGTCTCTTCACCTTGTGATCTACCCACCTCAGCCTCCCAAAGTACTGGGTTTATAAGCGTGAGCCACTGCACCTAGTCAATTTTTTTTAATTCAAATTTTGTTTATATTTACTTGTTTGTGACTTGTGGAGAAACTATTGGATCTGCAGGAATAGGAAACAAGTTGCTAAATTGAATGTCTCCGCAAGCACTGGTTTTTAAAAAATTTAAAAAATTAGAATCCTAAAAAACATACTTTTTTTCATTTACCTGTTTTTTAGTTTCAAAAAATTGTGAGCACCAGCTCTAGAAATGCAGCAGGATTCACCAACCAAAACTCTAATCTCTTTTAATCAGTTCTGTGAGGCAAGACTCCAAAGTGGCCCCAAAAATGATGGATCCAAACAAAACTAATCCAGGGAGTGGACCCTATGTAGAATTTTGTTTTCAATGCTACTGGGTGTACTTCCAGTTCTGTTTTTTCTAAGCTTACTTAAGAGAAACTTAAATTCCAGAGTTTGCATAATTTTAATATTTTTCTAGACACCTCTCTATTTTATGACATGTATTAATAAGCAATTTAAACAAATTTTCTAAGGTTCCTAGGGTAATTTTATTAAAATATATGTATGTATTTGACCAAGGTAAAAGAAATAGAAAAAACAATCCTTCTGTCCATAAACATTCCTTCAGGTAATGACATCAGAAGTCACAAAAATATAAAGAAAGTAGTTCAAATAAAGCCCAAGTGTTTCTGAACACATCTGTTTATTGTACCAACCATATGATGATGTTTAATTCTGACGATTTATCCAGTTGCGAGTCTAGACTAAAAGTTTCTGGGTGATAGAGATCATGACTGCTTCATCCATTTTTTTTTTAATGGCCATATGAAATGGGAGCTAGTAATTTATCTGTTTGAGTCTCAGGACCTCCCCCTTGTTTTTCAGTCAAGTACCAAGAAACTGGAGAAACTCTCTTCTGGGAACCAATATCTCTTGTATGAGGGGAGGAACACAGGATGACTCATTTCTCTTATATTGACATAGAAGCAGAATAAACCACTCTTATCAGCCTGACACAATTTTGCTCTGGACATCCTCAAATGTCTCAAAGATGCCTAGGTGATTGTGAGAGGGTTTCCAGTGACTCTGGGCTAATGGCCAAATAATGAGCCAGGCAGAAGAGACTCAGGCTGATTCTAAATAGAAAATAAAACTGCCCTGGTGAAGCTCTAGAACCTAATTCACTGGTCCTAATTAATTAGCTTTCGAGTAAGAGAAATAAGAAGAACACTCTACACCAGTATCACATTTTACAGGTAGGTATAGTTGTGGTATTGGCTCTGGATACTTTGTGGCCTTAATGTCTCAGTCTTAAGATGCCTGTTTATACTTACAGATTCTATCATCAGATTTTATTTATACCTAGAGTCTTCCACATACATGCAACAAGTCACTGGAGAAGATCTGAAAAGCTCAAATAGCCACACTCCCAAAGGAAAAATTTAAGATGTGTATGTTGACATTTCACAATACAGAAAATGTCTTCTGTTGGTTTTCTGTACATTCTCAAATCAAAATCTGGCCCTCTCCTGTAAATCTGAGGCAGAGGCCAGACTTTATGTGCAGATTCCAGGTGGGAACAACCTGGCTCGGCATCCTTGGGTGTTACAGCAAGCAGAGTACAATCAAAGGAGAGATCCCCTCATAGAGTCTGCTCTGGCACATTCTAAATAATATGTCTATTTAAAAGGAAAAGGCTGAGGAAACATAGATATAAGTTCACAGTTCATTTGGGCCAAGCTTGAGGACTGTAACCTGGGAGAAAATATTCAAGTTGCCTGAAACACACTTGATTAGCAGTGTGATTACAAGTTGATCTGTAAAGGAGAAAAAAGACAGAGAGTGAGTTGATACAAAGTTGTTCATTAGGAAGTTTTATTTATTTACAGGAATAACTGATTATTAATTGGATATACATCAAGGTATAGATTATGTGTTATAGTGTTCAGTGTGGCTTATTAATATATTGCTACTTGTGGCAAGAGAAAACAGCTTCAAAAGGTAAATACATAGTTCAAGAAACAAAAAGAGAAACAGAATTCTGCTCTCATTTTAATGTCTCGTTAAGTTTGACAACTAAAAAAACTTGCACCGCTCAGAAAAAAAGGTTTTCTTTTTTTCTCAAATCTGAAGACTTGGATTCAGAATTTGAAGTTGCAGATTTAGGTCCTGAATGGGTGGAGTAGCAGCAGGTATCCCCTGCATATTTGTGGGCATTTTAGCAAGAAGAAAAATAAAGTAGATAGGCCCATGTGTACATGTCTATGCAATGTGCACATTACTGTGATTCAGTTTCTGGGTCCCATAATCTGTGAATCAGTTTCAGGTCTGAAGATACAAGAGTCATTGAAAAATGCAAAATCACTGCTTGTTCCTCTGTGAAGTTTGTAGCATTCTGATCTAGCCTTTCTAAAAGTTACTGTGGAGGACTATAAATACCAAATTGGCAGAGAGACAATTCTGCCTGCAAAGTTAGGGAACAATAAGCACTTTGCAGCACAATTGTGAGTTGACTGATAGCCTGAGAGGGAGTTTCCTCTAGAGTAAAGCTTGGTTAGTACCTTACATTTTCATATCATGTCTGGTACTTCCAGACAGATTTTTTGAAACATAATTAAAAGACAAATTTACTTCAGCCCCAGAGAAACTCTACAATAGAACAGACATTTAATTGTGTTATATTACACAATTAAACCTGAATATGACATGCATCACAGTCAATCTGCTTAAGAGACTGCAAAGACAAAAATAAAGTAACCATAATTAGAAAAATTTATAGAAAGTAGAAAAACTAGAGACAGTAGAAATATGGTCATCTAAGCTAATCAGTTGTGTTCAATGACAAGATAAACTTTTCACATCTTCATGAAAGGAGGTAATTTTGCAACTTAAAGCCAGGTGCCTGCTAAAGTTAGGCTCTAAATCCCCTACAAAAATTGTTGAATAGGGTGATATATTTTTCACTATTTGCTTTTTCTTTTTTTTGAGACAGAGTTTCGCTCGTTACCCAGGCTGGAGTGCAATGGTGCGATCTTGGCTCACCGCAACCTCCACCTCCTGGGTTCAGGCAATTCTGCCTCAGCCTCCTGAGTAGCTGGGATTACAGGCATGCGCCACCATGCCCAGCTAATTTTTTGTATTTTTAGTAGAGACGGGGTTTCACCATGTTGATCAGGATGGTCTCGATCTCTTGACCATGTGATCCACCCACCTTGGCCTCACAAAGTACTGGGATTACAGGCTTGAGCCACTGCCCGGCCTTTCGCTATTTACTTTTTAAAGCAATGGCTCTCTACTCCCTGAGCACTGGTCTACAGCTCTCCTGCTTGTCCTCTCCTGTTAGCTGGTATCCTCTCGACCCCTACCATCTGCCATTGAGACAGAGCCTACAGCACAGGGCTCACAGCTGAAAGCTCACATCTTACACAAACCACAACTGTCATGGCAGCATTTCAGTGTCAACTCAGAGAATGAACCCTAAGCTGAAAGAAGACAGCCTGCAGACCTCCAGGGGAGAACTACAGCTTCACAATAATGGAAATTGGAACAGTAATTCAGCCTCAGTTTTTATTTACAGTGGTGACAGAGAAAAACTGCTGAATTTCCAACATGAGTTCAGATAGAGATAGCTCCAAAAGTTTTCACTGGGACAGCGCACCTCATTCATAGACACCATAAAATACTTATAGTGCAGACACTCAAAGTATTGGACAAAAAAACAGCTCTCAGAGTAAAATTATGCTCAGAGAAAAAAAAAAGTTAAAAGCATCTTAAGTAAAAACTCAGTTTAAAAATTTATCAAGTAAGCCAGAAAACATTCTCTTAAAAGGAATTTCTCTTTCAACAATCTAAGTGCACAGGTACTCTCTGCATGAGAAACATGAGCATTATAAAGAAAAGGGATGAAAGAGAAGATCCAAGATGGCCAATTAGGAGCAGCTCCAGACTGCAGCACCCAATGAAAGCAGATGGTGAGTGGACACCGCATTTCCAGACGGATATTTATTGTCCACAGACCAGGAGATTCCCAGGCAGAGAAGCCCCATGGGATGCCATGCAGCTTTTTGACTGGTGTGGCTGTTTTGCTGGCACCCCGGCACAGCAGTTCTCCATACAAAACACACTGGTCTGGGTGCCCTTTTAAGCTGGCGATTGGAGCTCCCGGAAGGCACAGTCGCCCATTAATCTGATTAAAAAGGGGAATGAAACAGGGAGCCAGGCCAGGGGATTCACAGGTAAAAAAGTGCCACGAATCTCAGCACCACTGTTTCAGCAGGCGCAGTGGGTCACCACACAGAAAATCACACAGATCCCAGTGTCTTTTCAATAGGCGACTTGAACACCTGGGAAAGAGTCGACTGTTCAACTAAAAAAAGGGCTCTGAGGCAGGGAGCCAGGTGATCAGGCTTGGCTGGTCCCACCCCCCCCTACACACAAAAAACAGCAATTGGAAATGCTTTGGGTTGAGAGTTTCACAGCAAGCACAGCTGCACCTGGGATGGTCCAGCTCTATGGGGGAGAGGCGTCCACCATTACCAAGGTACTCCACCACTATGGAGGTAGTCCACCATTGCTGAGGCACCCCGCAGTGTGGAGGCAACCCACCATTACAGAGAGACTCCACCATTACAGAGGTGGGCCACCATTGCCAAGGCAGTTCTAATTATACCCATATACATAGGACTGCAGGGAAGTTCACACAGCAGCTGGGCAGAGCCTACAGCAGCTCAGCAAAGCCTCTGCAGGCAGACAGTGACTAGGCTGCCTCCTTGCTGGGCAAGGCAGCCCAGAGAAAAAGACAGCAGCACAATAAAAACTCATAAATAAAGCCCTAACTCCCTGGGACAGCACCTGGGAAAATAAAGGGGTTTATGAGTTCTACTGTAGCATGCTTAAACATACCTGCCCAGCAGCTCTGAATGAACAATGGAGCTGACAGCTCAGCACTCGAGCTCCTATAAAGGACAGACTGTCTCCTCAAGCAGCTCCCTGACCCCCATATATCCAAAGAGTCACCTCACAAAGGACTGATCAGACTGACATTTGGTGGGCATTCTTCTGGGAAAAGGTAGCAGCAGAAGAAACTGGTAACAACCCTTACTGTTCTGCAGCTGCTACAGCTGATCCCCAGTCAAGCAGGGCCTGGAGTGGACCTCAGCAGTCCTACAGAAGAGGGGCCAGACTGTTAGAAGGAAAACTAAGAAACAGAAATATCTTCATCATCAACAAACTGGACCACTCAGAGACCCAATCTGAAAGTCAGCAACTACAAAGATGACAGGTGGATAAATTCACAAAGATGGGAAGAAACCAGTGCAAAAAGGATAAAAAACACCCAAAACCATGAGGCCGACAAACATGAAAAAATGCTCATCATCACTGGTCATTAGAGAAATGCAAATCAAAACTACATTGAAATACCATCTCTCACCAGTTAGAGTGGCGATCATTAAAAAATCAGGAGACAACAGATGTCGGAGAGGATGTGGAGAAATAGGAATACTTTTACACTGTTGATGGGAGTATAAATTAGTTCAACCATTTTGGAAGACAGTGTGGTGATTCCTCAAGGACCTAGAAAAAGAAAATGCCATTTGACCCAGCAATCCCATTACTGGGTATATATCCAAAGGATTATAAATTGTTCTACTATAAGGACATATGCACATGAATGTTCATTGCAGCACTGTTTACAATAGCAAAGACCTGGAACTAACCCAAATGTCCATCAATGACAGACTGGGCAGGGAATATGTGGCACATATACACCATGGAATATTATGCAGCCATCCAAAACGATGAGTTCATGTCCTTTGTAGGGACATGGATGAACCTGGAAACCATCATTCTCAGCAAACCAAAACAAGAACAGAAAATCAAACACCACATGTTCTCACTCATATGTGGGTGTTGAACAATGAGAACACAGGGACACAGGGAGGGGAGCACTACATATTGGTGCCTGTTGGGGGGAAAATAGGGGAGGGACAGAAGGGGGTGGGGAGTTGGGGAGAGATAGCATGGGGAGAAAAGCCAGATATAGGTGAAGGGGAGGAAGGCAGGAAATCACATGGCCACGTGCGTACCTATGCAACAATCTTGCATGTTCTTAACATGTACCCCAAAACATAAAAGGCAGTTAAAAGAAAAAGGAAAGGGGTGGGGGTTGTGAAGCAAACAAGCCTAGATTGCTGGGGCATATTCTCAGCAAAATTTTATAAGGTTTATCTTCTAGCTCTGCTGCTATCTCATCTTCCAGCCATTGAATGGTGGTTCTATATTGAAATACATCTCACAATTTCCACCAGCACTTTTTGATGAAGATTTATAATCTGACTTTGTTTATATAGTGGAACATATTTAAGCTTGCCACATAGCTAACTGAAGGGCTATTGTGATTTTTGGCTGGCCACATCATCTGTGTTGATTTGTCCTGTAATAGCAGCATTCCAACTTAGTGAAATAAAAGACAGTATAAATAGGCCAGGCATGGTGGCTCAAGCCTGTAATCCCAGCACTTTGGAAGGCTGAGGTGCGTGGATCTCCTGAGGTCAGGAGTTTGAGACCAGCCTGGCAAACATGGTGAAACCCCATCTCTAATAAAAATACAAAAATGAGCTGGGTGTGATGATGGGTGCCTATAATCCCAGCTACTTGGGAGACTGAGGCTGGAGAATTGCTTGAGCCCAGGAGGTGGAGGTTTCAGTGAGCCAAGACTACACCATTGCACTCCAGCCTGGGTGACAAAAGCAAAACTCCATTTCAAAAAGGAAAGTATAATTATGCTTACCTATAGTGATCCCTACTGGATAAGTTAATAAACATGTCAGACTAGTATCTACTTTAACAATTTGGTAGTAAATTTTATTTGGATATTAGAAATAAATAACTATAATTTTAATGTACTACTCATAAAGCATGTAAGAATTTTAAAAATTATCTGTAGCTATAATTTAGTTAAAACACTATATTTCAAAAGTATGAATAGCAATATTATTCTATATAATATTGCATATTCTATATATGCAATATTATATAGAATATATATTCTATATATTCTATATATGCAATATTATATTCTATATAAATAGCAATGTCTATTTAATGAGTATTCAAGCAAATTAAATATTTTGGCCTTATATTCACACTATTGAAGAAAATGCTATTTAATTTATATGAATGCAGGTTGTCTACAAACACTACATGTAACTATGCTTGCTAGTTGTTCTAAAGTAATAAAACCAAAGTACAACTATAGAATCTACTACTGAGTTTATACATTGAACTGTTCTTGCTTTTGCAGTGTAAGTTCTTCAGCCTGCAAATATTAGCTAATTACCTTGAATAATCAGTTTTCTGTCAAAGAAATGTACTCAGTATCTTTTAGTCTTTATCATTCTGTATTGCTAAATTTCATCCTATCTTTGTGCTCAACTTTTTGTGCGTTCTTAATATAAGCTTTAATCAAAAGAAATCTGTATCTACTTTAAAAGACTAAATATATTTTAAAAACCTGTATCAAAGCAAAAACAAAGCAATAAATCTAAATAAAAATAATCCTGAGTCAAAAAGAATGAAAAGAGGTTCATTTTGCTTTTAATATTATACATACATACATATATATCAAAAAAGTAGAGAAATTATCTATGTATAATCTAAATACTTTAAAAAAGGACAGATAAGCAAAATTTGTTTTCTTATTTTCAGGTAGGAGAATAAAGCCTCTTATTTCTAATTTATGTTTTATTCTTCAAAAGCCAGTTCTCATCGCATTCTTAAACTCTCGGACATCGGAATTTCAGTAGACACTGGAAATCTAAGATGTATCCTCGGGCACACTGTGTGCTCTTGAAAAAATGCTTATGGACAAAAAAAAGCAGAAGAGAATAAGGTGTTATAAAAATTATATTGGTGTGTATAAATACAAAAAGTTATTGGAGACCTGTGAAGAGATGTAGATTCTGACGCAATAACAGTCAGAGGCTATGAGACCTCACAGACACTCTTAAACAGACAATTGAGACAGAAAATAAAGAAAAATGTTAAAACCCAAATTCAAGCCAGGTGCGGTGGCTCACACCTGTAATCCCAGCACTTTAGGAGGCCAAGGCAGGTGGATCACCTGAGATCGGGAGTTGGAGAACAGCCCTACCAACATGGAGAAACCTTGTCTCTATTTAGAATACCAAAATTAGTTGGGTGTCATGGCGCATGCCTGTAATACCAGCTACTCAGGAGGCTGAGGCAGGAAAATCGCTTGAACCTGGGAGGCAGACGTTGCGGCAAGCCAAGATCACGCCATTGCACTCCAGCCTGGTCAACAAGAGTGAAACACTGTATCACAACAAAACAAAACAGAACAAAAACCTAAACTCAACACTTGACCAAAGAGTAATCTACCGAACTCTCCATTTAGATATATTATAATATACACCCTTCTCATTACCATGTGGCACATACTCTAAAATTGACCTCACAATCAGAAATAAAACATTTCTCAGCAAATTTAAAAAAATCCCCAAATCATACCAACCAGAAACAAAGACCACAGCTTGATAAAAATACTATTCAATACAAAGAAAACCACTTGAAATCATACAATCATATGGAAATTTAAAAACCTGCACTTGAATGACTTTTGGGTAAATAATAAAATTAAGGGAGAAATTTAAACATTTTTTAAACAAAGATGCAACATACCAGAATCTCTGCAATACAACTAACGTGATGTTAACAGTGAAATTAATAGCATTAAACTGTCACATCAAAAACATCACAATTTAACAATCTAACATAATAAATAAAAGAATGAGAGAAGCATGAGTAAAACAACTTCTAAGCTAGCAACAGGCAAATAAAATAACCAAAATAAGATCTGAACTGAAGTAGATTTAGACATAAAAAACCCATACAAAAAAAAACAAGA
>CM052668.1:17245704-17281122 GCA_028533165.1 Leontopithecus rosalia
CCCCATTCAAAAGACACAGCCAAAACCCAACGGCATGTTACATCAAGACCCGTTTCACATGCAAGGATACACAAAGACTCAAAACAAAGGGATGGAGAAAGATTTACCAACCATAGGGAGAGCAAAATAAATAAATAAATAAATAAATAAATAAAAAGCAGGAGTTGCAATTCTCGTATCGGATAAAATAGATTTTAAAGCAACAAAGATATAGTGGTAAAAGGATCAATGCAACAACAAGAGCTAACGATCCTAACACCTAGATACATAGAAACTTAGACTCAGTGAGACAGAAAATTAATAAGGATATCAAGGACTCGAACTCAGATCCCGAACAAGTAAACTTAATAAATATTTATAGAGCTCTCCACTTTAAATATACAAAATATACATTCTTGTCAATACTACAACACACCTACTCATAGGTTTAAATGAAATATTGATTGGCCATTATTAATACCCATTTGTTTTAGAATAAAGCAACATTTCCCTTCTCTCTCCCTCTTTTTCTTCCTCTTTCTTCCTCTCCTTCACTCCTTTTTTTTCTTTCCTTCTCTCAAAAAAAGAAAAAAAAAGAAATCAACTTGGAGACCTCTAGATCCAGGTCGGCAATGTCTCTCTCATTGCTTGATTTTCTTCCTTCCTTCCCTTCCCTCCCTCTCTCCCTCCCACCTCCCTCCCTCCTCCCTTCCTCCCTCCCTCTCTTCCTCCTTTCCTCCCTTCCTGCCTTCCTCCCTTCCTCCCTTCCTAGAAAAAAAAAAAAGGATATTATCCAGGAGAACTTTCCCAACCTAGCAAGACAGGTCAACATTCAAATCCTGGAAATACAGAGAAAACCACAAAGATATTCCTCAAGAAGAGCAATCCCAAGGCATATAATCATCAGATTCACTAATGAAATGAAGGAAAAAAATGCTAACAACCAGAGAGAATGGTCAGGTTACTCACAAAGGGAAGCCCATCGGACTCAAAGAAGATCTCTTGGCAGAAACCCTACAAGCCAGAAGAGAGTGAAGGCCAATATTCAACTCCTTAAAGTTAATAACTTTCAACCCAGAATGTCATATAGTCAAACTAAGCTTCATACATGAAGGAAAAAAAAAATCCTTTACAGACAAGCAATTACTGAGAGATTTTGTCACCACCAGGCCTGGCTTACAAGAGTTCCTGAAGGAAGCACTAAATATGGAAAGGAACAACTAGCACTGCAAAATTATACCAAATAGTAAAAACCATCGACACAATGAAGAAACTGCATCAACTAACAGGCAAAACAACCAGCCAGTATCAAAGTGGCAGGATCAAATTCACACATAACAATATTAACCTTAAATATAAATGGACTATATGCCCCAGTCAAAAGACAGACTGGCAAATTGGATAAAGAGTCAAGACCCATCAGGATGCTGTATTCAGGAGAAACATCTCATGTGCAAAGACACACATAGACTCAAAATAAAAGGATGAAGAAAGATTTACCAAGCAAATGAAGAGCCAAAAAAAAAAAAAGAAAGAAAGAAAGCAGGGATTGCAATCCTAGTCTCTGAAAAAATGGACTTTAAATCAACCAAGATCAAAAGAGACAAAGAAGGACATTACATAATGGTAAAAGGATCACTGCAACAAGAACTAATTCTCCTAAATATATATGCAACCAATACAGAAGCACCCAAATACATAAAACAAGTTCTTAACGACCTATAAAAAGACTTAGACTCTCACACAATAATAGTGGGAGCCTTTAGCACTCCACTGTCAATATTAGACAAATCAATGAGACAGAAAATTAACAAGGATATACAGAACTGAACTAATATCTGGACCAAGCAGACCTAACAGACATCTATAGAACTCTCTACCCCAAATCCACAGATTCTTCTCAGCACCACACCACACCTACTCTAAAACTGACCACATAATTGGAAGTAAATCACTCCTCAGCAAATGCAAATGAACAGAAATCATAACAACCAGTCCCTCAAACCACAGTGCAATCAAGTTAGAACATGGAATTAAGAAACTCACTCAAAACCGCACAACTACATGGAAACTGAACAGCTTGCTCCTGAATGACTACTGGATAAATAATGAAACAAAGGTAGAAATAAAGATCTTTTTTGAAACCAATAAGAATGAAGACACAATGTACCATAATCTCTGGGACACATTTAAAGCAGTGTCTAGAGGGAAGTTTATAGTACTAAATGCCCACATGAGAAGTTAGAAAAGATCTAAAATTGACACCTTATCATCAAAATTAAAAGAACTAATGGAGCAAGATCAAACAAATTCAAAAGCTAGCAGAAGACAAAAAATAAGATCAGAGCAAAACTGAAGGAGATAGAGACATAAAAAACCCTTAAAAAAAAAATCAATGAATCCAGGAGCTGGTTTTTTCAAAAGATCAACAAAATAGATAGACTGCTAGCCAGACTAATTAAAAAAAAAGGAGAGAGAACATTCTAACAGATGCAATAAAAAATAATAAAAGGGATATTACCACCGATTCCACAGAAATGCAAACTACCATCAGCAATTACTACACACAACTCTAGGCACATAAACCAGTAAATGTGGAAGAAACAGATAAATTCCTGGACACTTGCACACTCCCAAGACTAAACCAGAAAGAAGTTGAATCCCTGAATACACCAATAACAAGGTCTGAAGTTGAGGCAGCAATTAATAGCCTACCAACCAAAAAAGTCCAGGACCAGACAGATTCATAGCCAAATTCTACCAGACATACAAAAAAGGAGCAGGTACCATTTCTTCTGAAACTATTCTGAATACAAAACAAGGAAATCCTCCCTAACTCATTTTATGAGACCAACATCCTCCTGATACCAAAACCTGGCAGACACACAACTAAAAAAGAAAATTTCAGGACAATATCCATGATGAACATTGATCTGAAAATCTTCAATAAAATACTAGCTGACTAAATCCAACAGCATATCAAAAAGTTTATCCATCACGATCAAGTCAGCTTCATCCCAGGGATGCAAGACTGGTTCATACGCATATCTATAAACACAATCCATCACATAAACAGAACCAAAGACAAAAAACACATGATTATCTCAATAGATGCAGAGAAGGTCTTTGACAAAATTCAACAGCCCTGTATACTAAAAACTCTCAATAAACTAGGTATCAATGAAATGTATCTCAAAATAATAAAAGCTATTTATGACAAACCCACAGCCAATGTCATACTGAATGGGCACAAACTGGAAGCATTCCCTTTGAAAACTGGCACTAGACAAGGGTGCCCTCTCTCACCACTCTTATTCAACATAGTATTGGAAGTTCTAGCCAGAGCAATCAGGCAAGAAAAAAACATTAAGAGGTATTCAATTAGGAAAAAAGGAAGTCAAACTGTCTCCATTTGTAGATGACATGATTTTATATTTAGAAGACCCCATCATCTCAGCCCAAAATCTCAAGAAAATAAGCAACTTCAGCAAAGTCTCAGGATACAAAACCAATGTGTAAAAATCACAAGCATTCCTACACACCAATAACAGAAAAACAGCCAAATCATGAATGAACTCCCATTCACAACTGTTACAAAGAAATTAAAATATCTAGGAATACAACTAACAAGGGACGCAAAGGACCTCTTCAAGAACTACAAACCACTGCTCAAGGAAATAAGAGAGGACACAAATGGATTGAAAAACATTCCATGCTCATGGATAGAAAGAATATCGTGAAAATGGTCATACTGCCCAAAGTACTTTATAGATTCAATGCTATCCCCATCAAGCTACCATTGACCTTCTTCACAGATCTGGAAAAAACCACCTTAAACTTTATATGGAACCAAAAAAGAGCTTGTATAGCCAAGACAATCCTAAGCAAAAAGAACAAAGCTGGAGACATCATGCTACCTGATTTCCAACTATACTACAAGGCTACAGTAATCAAAACAGCATGGCACTGGTACCAAAACAAAGATATAGACCAATGGAACAGAACAGAGGCCTCAGAAAGAATGCCACACATCTACAACCATCTGATCTTTGACAAACTGGACAAAAACAAGCAATGGGGAAGGGATTCCCTGTTTAATAAATGGGGTTGGGAAAACTGGCTAGCCATGTGGAGAAAGCTAAAACTGGACCCCTTCATACACCTTATACAAAAATTAACTGCAAATGGGTTAAAGATTTTAAACATAAGAACTAACACCATAAAAAAATCCTAGAAGAAAACCTAGGCAACACCATTCAGGACATAGGCATAGGCAAGGACTTCATGACTAAAACACCAAAAGCAATGGCAACAAAAGCCAAAATAGACAAAAGCAATGTAATTAAATTTAAGAGTTTCTGCACCACAAAAGAAACAATCATTAGAGTGAACCGGCAACCAACAGAGTAGAAAAAAATGACTGCAAGCTACACATCTGACAAAGGGCTAATATCCACAATCTACAAAGAACTAAAACAAATTTACAAGAAAGAAACAACCCCATCAAAAAGTGGGTGAAGGCTATGACAGACACTTTTCCAAAGAAAACATTCATGCAGCCAACAAACATATGAAAAAATGTTCATCATCACTGGTCATTAGAGAAATGCAAATCAAAACCACATTGAGATACCATTTCACACCAGTTAGAATGGTGAGCATTAAAAAATCTGGAGTCAACATATGCTGGAGAGGATGTGGAGAAATAGGAATGCTTTCACATTGTTGGTGGGAGTATAAATTGGTTCAATCATTGTGGAAGACAGTGTGGTGATTCCTCAAGGATCTAGAAGTAGAAATACCATTTGACCCAGTAATCCCATTACTGGTTATATACCCAAAGGATTATAAATCGATCTATTATAAAGACGCATGCATGCGTATGTTCATTGTGGCGCTGTTTACAATAGCAAGACCTGGAACCAACCCAAATGCCTATGGATGATAGACTGGACAAAAAAATGTGGCAGCCGGGCGCGGTGGCTCAAGCCTGTAATCCCAGCACTTTGGGAGGCCGAGATGGGTGGATCACGAGGTCATGAGATCGAGACCATCCTGGTCAAAATGGTGAGACCCCGTCTCTACTAAAGATACAAAAAATTAGCTGGGCATGGTGGCGTGTGCCTGTAATCCCAGCTACTCGGGAGGCTGAGGCAGGAGAATTGCCTGAACCCAGGAGGCAGAGGTTGCGGTGAGCCGATATCGCGCCATTGCACTCCAGCCTGGGTAACAAGAGTGAAACTCCATCTCAAAAAAAAAATGTGGCACATATACATGGAATACTATGCAGCCATTAAAAAAAGATGAGTTCATGTCCTTTGTAGGGACATGGATGAAGCTGGAAACCATCATTCTTAGCAAACTGACACAAGAACAGAAAAACAAACACCACATGTTCTCACTGATAAGTTTGGGTGTTGAACAATGAGAACACATGGACACAGGGAGGGGAACATCACACACTGGGGCCTGTTGGGGGCTGAGGAGGCTGGAGGAGGGATGGCAGGAGGTGGGGGGATTGGGGAGGGATAACATTAGGAGAAATACCTAATGTAGGTGATTGGGGGATGGAGGCAGCAAACCGCCATGGCAATGTGTATAGCTATGTAACAATCCTGTACGATCTGCACATGTACCCCAGAACTTAAAATATAATAAAAATAAAAATAAATTTAAAAAACTAGCTGGGTGTGGTGGCACATGCTTGTAATCCCAGCTACTGGGAAGGTCGAGGCATGAGAATCACCTGTGCCCAGGAGGCAGAGATTGCAGTGAGATCATGCCATTGCACTCCAGCCTGGCTGACAGAGCAGGACTGTCTCAATAACAGATTAAAAAACTGCCTCTTCCTTCTCAACCTCTTCACTTCTGGTTCACTTTTCCGTTATATATGTTTGACTTAAAAGCTTCTTACTTTCAAGATGAGTCCATGTAGAAATTTTTGCTTTTTATAATGTTTTTTAAAAAAAAGGCAGGGGAAAATCAGTCCTCTCAGGAGTGTAAAAATAATTAAGAATAATTAAGTGGCAAGCAATTAGACTGAGGTGGCTGTAGTCCTTGATTTTTCTACTTTTTAAAAAATCTAATTCAAGTGCATTTTTGTTTGTTTTTGGGTAAATTACTACATTGGGGGAAAGAAAATTCATGCTTAACCAAGTATAAGCATCCAATTAACCTTTGATTACATAACCAGGAAATTTCCATCCTGATTGTACGAATTAAGAAACTACGTAACCATATCTAACCAATTACTGAATTTGGTTTTCTTCATTGCACACCTTATAAAACTTTTTCCTTCCATAGACCGTAAAGTACAAACAATAGCTGGGTGCTCTACAATTTTTGAATTCGATTAAATTCTTTATTATTTTAGTGGTGACTCCCATAAATTCGTTTTTTGTTTTTTGGGTATTTTTTTGAGACGGAGTTTCGCTCTTGTTACCCAGGCTGGAGTGCAATGGCGCAATCTTGGCTCACCACAACCTCCGTCTCCTGGGTTCAGGCAATTCTCCTGCCTCAGCCTCCCGAGTAGCTGGGATTACAGGCACGCGCCACCATGTCCAGCTAATTTTTTGTATTTTTAGTAGAGAGGGGGTTTCACCATGTTGACCAGGATGGTCTCGATCTCTTGACCTCGTGATCCGCCCGCCTCGGCCTCCCAAAGTGCTGGGATTACAGGCTTGAGCCACCGCGCCCGGCTAGACTGCCATAAATTTTTAATAGGAGAAAAGAAAAACTGAAAACCTCACAGACCATTCACGAACGCTCACCCATTCATGAACCCTGTTCCCATTCACGAACCTGCACCCCAGTCAGGATTCTCCCCTGATAACCCTTCCGTGGTCCCTGCATAAATTGGGACAGATGTGGCGCTGAGGGTGCAGAGCTGCCTAGAGAGGGCTCCAGGCCAGGTCACAGTCACTGCTCAGGGAAGAAACAGGACGCCTGGGTCCCAGGTGTCAGCGCAGCCGCCATCTTATTGTTGAAGGGCACTGAGGCCCAGCTGGGCAAGGAGAACTCCAGGTGCAGATTGTGGCGCTGACTGCGCGAAGGCCTGAGTCCCCCCACTGCCCTTTCCCTTTCTCGGGGTGTTGGACTAGCACTCACCATTTCTAGGCTTCCAGGGGGTCCTAGCGTCTTAGGTGTACGTCACCCAATACCTGCAGGTCACAGGGCCACAGAGGCTGAGGTCACAGAGCAGTGAATACGTGACATGGAACTCGAGCGGCAACGAGAAACGGTCCCGCCCCACGTCCTGGAAGCCGCCCCTTCCGCTCCAGCTGCGTGCCTGATTGGACGGTTCCAACCCAGCGTTCCTGAATAAGTGCTTAAATCCCCGCCTCCTTAGGCCCTGAGTGACGGAAGATGTGATCAGATGCTGGGCAGGATGTTGAGTGATAGGCCTGGAGCCGTGGCTTAAGCCTGTAATCGCAGCACTATGGGAGGCCCAGGAGGGTGGATCACCAGAGGTCAGGAGCTGGAGACCAGCCTGGCCAACATGGCAAAATCCCGTCTCTACTAAAAATAAAAATTAGCTGGGTGTGGTGGCGGGAGCCAGTAATCCCAGCTATTCTGGAGGCTGAGGTATGAGAATCACTTGAACCCAGGAGGCAGAGATTGCAGTGGGCCGAGATCGCCCACTGCACTCCAGCCTGGGTGATAGAGCAAGATTCTGCTACATTGAAGTACAGCTCTGATGTCAGGGGAGGGAAGGGACTGAACAAATATTTTCTGCCAAAGGTGAAAAAAGAGCCTTTCCCTACCAACATCTCTCTTCGTCTCTGAGGAAGGAACAGATAGTAGGCATAGAAAAAGCAGAGGACAGCAAGAATAAAATAACCACAGGTAGACCACTGCTGGCCACTTGTTGCCCACGTTTCTTCCAGAGACCAGAAGATGAACAAAGGATGATAAGGCCACAGGAGAAGAAACCTCTATGTATTCAAATCTGTGCAGTCTTGACCTCCAATGTTTAGATATGAAGAAAACAGACTAAAGGCAAACTTACTTTTCTATTTGGCCTTGGCCCTAATGGTCGGGCTGTGGTTATCTGTTTTCTCATGTGATGTGGGGGAGCTATGTGAGTATAGGCACCAATTTCATGCATATGTGTCCATGTATATTTCTGCATTACTCAGCATTCTCTTATGAGGCATCCAACTTTAAATCAGGGGAAAAATAAGTACCTATAGTATGTGCCCACTGTTAGAAGGGAACTGGTAATCAACCTGTCATTGAATCCTGGCATCCCATCCGCATTGGGTGCATGCATTAGTTAGCTATTGCAGCATAACAAATCATTCCACACTTATTTGCTCATAATTGAGATGCTCAGCTATTTAGGCTGGGCTCAGTGAGGCCATTCTTTTTGTCTCAGCTGAGCTCCTCCAGACATGTATCTTCAGCTGTTTGTTGAATAAGCAGCTGTGCTTCTGGGGATGAGCTTCTGCTTCTGAGGCTGGCAACAGGGGCATCTTGCTTCCTTTCCCCATGGTATCTTATCTTCCAGCTGGCTAACATGGGCCATTTTTCACGGAGATGGCAGCATTCTGAAAGAAGAAAAAACAGAAGGATTCAAGACCTTTTGAGTCTTGGTCCCAAACTAGTACATTGTCATGTTCACAGGTTTCTACTGCTCTAAGTGAATAAGGCCAGCACAATTTAGGGTTTGGGAAACATTATGGTGGATCTTGATAGGAACAGATTTAAAAGCACCAGGCAATGGGCATGGATACAGAAAAAAACTAAAAACTGCTACAATTTTTGAAGTCAATATAATTCTGCCTTTTTTTTTTGCATGTGGTTTATAAAACTCTTTCACATCAAGAATCTTGTCCAAAGACACACAGCAACTAAGTGGCTGGGCCGAGACTCAGGATCAACTCCATCTGACTCCAACTCCATGCACCTCTGTAGATGACACTACTAAAGTAGCTGCCCTAGACCCTTAAAATCCTGGAGAGTGACACTTCTACAATAGAAGCCAGTTTCTTTTTTATCTTATTTTCTATTAATTTATTTAACTTCTTTTGAGAAAGGGCCTTGCTCTGTCACCCGGCTGGAGTGCAGTGTGCAATCTTGGCTCACTGTAACATCTTCCTCCCAAGTTCAAGTAATTCTCCAACCACAGCCTTTCAAGTAGCTGGAATTTCAGGTGCTTGTCACCCTGCCTAATTTTTGTATTTTTAGTAGAAATGGGGTTTCATTATGTTGCCCAGTCTAGTCTCAAACTCCTGACCTCAAGTGATCTGCATGCCTCAGCCTCCCAATGTTCCGGGCTTACCAGTGTTAAGCCACAGTGCCCAGCCCACATTTCTTTTAAATTTGTACCAATATAGTACAGTTTATCATTGGGAATAATGCTCTCAAGAATTTGCGAAAGCACACAGTGGCTCAAACCTGTAATCCTAGCATTTCAGGAGTTCGGTATGAAAGAATTACATGAACTCAAGAATTCAAGTGCAGCCTGAGTGACACAGTAAAAACCCGTCTTCATAAAAAATAATTTAAAAATTAAGGCTGGGTGCGGTGCCTTACGCCTATAATCCCAGCACTTTGGGAGGCCGAGGCGGGTGGATCACGAGGTCAAGAGATCAAGACCAACCTGGTCAACATGGTGAAACCCCGTCTCTACTAAAAATACAAAAATTAACTGGGCATGGTGGCGCACCTGTAGTCCCAGCTACTTGGGAGGCTGAGACAGGAGAATTGCTTGAACCCAGGAGGTGGAGGTTGCAGTGAGCTGAGATCTCACCATTGCACTCCAGCCTGGGTAACAAGAGTGAAACTTCATCTCAAAAAAAAAAAGTTTAAATGGGCAAAGAATGATTTGCAAATTGGGCAACCTGTGGACCCAGAGTAGGCTCAGAGAAAATGCACAAAGCCACATGGTGAAAAAAGATTTACAAACAGAAAAAGCATTGACATACACAGTGGGAGTGAGGTACAGAAACAGCCAGATTGATTACAGCTTGAGATCTGCCTCACTCAAACATGGTTTGAAGAGCTGATATCCTTTTGTTGGCAACAACACAGTTGTTGGTTCAAGAGTGGGTTACACTCTATTTACATATCCAGTTAGGTTTTAGTTTACTATGTACATAAAACTTATTAACAAAAATTAAGCAGAAAAAAAAAGGCAGCTTTCGGCTAAAACTGATTTAACAATTTCTCTCTTTTGGTCATCTCCTCAATTTTTAGAGATAGACCAAAACTTCAGACATTGATATCATACTGTCACCATCAAAATTGGACCTATTTAGTCTCAAATCCCATTGTGAAATAGCAGAACTGTGGGTTTTGTAAAATGAAAACGAGGACTTCAGGTTATTATTTCTAAAAAGAATTACTGTAGAAATTTTGTTAAAATCTGCTGTTTACAGAATAAAACAAAACCCGGACTGCTTTAGGATCTACCTATTTTCTTACATTTTTGATTGATTATGTCACATTTAGCATGAGTGACTCCATAGAATAATGGATTTTAAAAGAATTCTCAGATAATTTCTTCATGCTTTTTTCCAGATAATTTTATTCTCCACCACAGGCTATTTTTTTTTTTTTTTGAGACGGAGTTTCGCTCTTGTTACCCAGGCTGGAGTGCAATGGCTCAATCTCGGCTCACCGCAACCTCCGCCTCCTGGGTTCAGGCAATTCTCCTGCCTCAGCCTCCCGAGTAGCTGGGATTACAGGCACACACCACCATGTCCAGCTAATTTTTTGTATTTTTAGTAGAGACGGGGTTTCACCATTTTGACCAGGATGGTCTCGATCTCTTGACCTCATGATCCACCCGCCTCGGCCTCCCAAAGTCCTGGGATTACAGGCATGAGCCACCACGCCCGGCCCAGGCTATTTTTTTTTTAACCATTGAATCATTTTGCCTGACATCATACAATATGTATTATTTAATTTCAAGCTTGTCTTATCTGGCAGGCTTATGAGATACATCCATGGTTTGTGATTTAGTAGTTCTGTTTTTTTCCCCCCTATGGCTGGGTAGTATTCTCTCGGATGAATGAGATACAATTTGTTCATCTATTTTTCTAGAGATGGATATTTAGGTTGTTCCCTGCTTTAGGCTATTATGACTAAAACAACTATAAACATTCTTGTGCAAATACTTTTTGGAATATAATTAAATTTCCTTATTAGCATTTAAGTGACATCTCTTTACATTTCTTAGTGGTTTCTCCAGGAATTACCAAATGCATCTGTAACATATCACAATCTACCTACAGTTTATACTGTACTATTTTAATAAATGTAAAATATGAAAACCTTGCTGTTGAATAATTTCAGTTACCTGCTTCTATTTTTTGTGCTATTCATATATTTTACTGCTACACATTATATATATCACAATACTGTGTTATAATTTTTTTCTTAGTCATAAGTCTTATAAAGAAATTGAGAGGAAATGATATTTATAAACATTTGGAAGCAGATACTTTGGGGCTATGTAAATACACTATTTCTCCTGACAATTTTTGCATTTTAAAGTACATCTTGTCTATAGTAATTATTACTGTGGGGTCTTAGTGGTGATTTTCTATTTTGCATTGTGTGTCTACATTGATTAGTACTTGGAGTTTTGTAAAGAAATTTTTTTCTTTTTCTTTTCTTATTTTTTTCTCTATCTGTATGGATTCATGGATATTTATTTTATTATTTGGGTTTTAATCAAATGCTATTAATATTTACTGTGATTCTGACATTTTTCAAGCTTGGGCTCCTGGGAAGTCTTTCAGGTTGATTTTCTCTGACATGGCTGCTTCTGTTATTTATAAAGCACTTTCAAACTTTTTGGCTACACAATATTTTACCTTAACTTACATTTTCCACTCCAGGGCTAGAGTTATCTATTTTTTTTTTTTTTGAGATGGAATTTCGCTCTTGTTACCCAGGCTGGAGTGCAATGGCGTGATCTCGGCTCACCGCAACCTCCACCTCCTGGGTTCAGGCAATCCTCCTGCCTCAGCCTCCTGAGTAGCTGGGATTACAAGCACACGCCACCATGCCCAGCAATTTTTTTGTATTTTTAGTAGAGACGGGATTTCACCATGTTGACCAGGATGGTCTCGATCTCTTGACCTCGTGATCCACCTGCCTCGGCCTCCCAAAGTGCTGGGATTACAGGCTTGAGCCACTGTGCCTGACCTAGAATTATCTATTATTACAAGTAATCTCGCTTTTTTTAAAATTGAAGAATAGTACTTAGAAACCATGATATGAGAGCTAGGTATGTTTATTAATTCTGAAGTATTGCTGCTTCTGCAACCTCTCAGCAAACAGAGTTTGAAAAGGTACATGTTAATATTAACTCCTGTATGAACACATCTCTCTCTCTCTCTCAATAGATATGTTATGAAATATACATTTATCCAAATATTCTCAACTCCAATCTACAATTCCCTTTTTTTTTTTCAACTTCAGAGAAGCAGGCACTAATCACATCTCAAAATAATAAAAGCTATTTATGACAAACCCACAGCCAACATCATACTGAATGGGGAAAAACTGGAAACATTCCCTTTGAAATCTGGCACTAGACAAGGATGCCCTCTTTCACCACTCCTATTCAACATAGTATTGGAAGTTCTAGCCAGAGCAATCTGGCAAGAAAAAGAAATAAAGGATATTCAATTAGGAAAGGAAGAAGTCAAATTGTCTCTGTTTGCAGACAACACGATTGTATATTTAGAAGACCCCATCGTCAGGCCGGGCTCGGTGGCTCAAGCCTGTAATCCCAGCACTTTGGGAGGCCAAGGCAGGTGGATCACAAGGTCAAGAGATCGAGACCATCCTGGTCAACAATGGTGAAACCCCGTCTCTACTAAAAACAAAAAAAAAATTAGCTGGGCATGGTGGCGTGTGCCAGTAATCCCAGCTACTGAGGAGGCTGAGGCAGGAGAATGGCCTGAACCCAGGAGGCGGAGGTTGTGGTAAGCCAAGATCACGCCATTGCACTCCAGCCTGGGTAACAAGAGCGGAACGCCATGTCAAAAAAAAAAAAAAAAAAAGAAGACCCCATCGTCTCAGCCCAAAATCTCCTGAAACTGATAAGCAACTTCAGCAGTCTCAGGATATAAAATCAATGTGCAAAAATAACAAGCATTCCTATACATCAATAACGGACTTAAGGAGAGCCAAATCAAGAATGTACTGCCATTCACAATTGCCACAAAGAGAATAAAATACCAAGGAATAAAACTAACAAAGGATGTAAAGGACCTTTTCAAGGAGAACTACAAACCACTGCTCAAAGAAATCAGACAGGACACAAACATATGGAAAAACACTCCATGCTCACAGTTAGGAAGAATCAATATTGTGAAAATGGCCATATTGCCCAAAGTAATTTATAGATTCAATGTGATCCCCATCAAGCTACCTAAGACCCTCTTCACAGAACTGGAAAAAAACCACCTTAAACTTTATATGGAACCAAAAGAGAACCTGCATAGTTAAGCCAATTCTAAGCAAAAAGAATAAAGCTGAAGGTATCATGCTACCTGACTTCAAACTGTACTACAAGGTTACAGTAATCAAAACAGCATGGTACTGGTGGCAAAACAGACATAGAGACCAATGGTACAGAACAGAGGCCTCAGAGGCAATACCACACATCTACAACCATCTGATCTTTGGCAAACCTCAAAGAAACAAGCAATGGGGAAAGGATTCCCTGTTTAATAAATGGTGTTGGGAAAACTGGCTAGCCATGTGCAGAAAGCAGAAACTGGACCCCTTTCTGACACCTTACACTAAAATTAACTCCAGATGGATTAATGATTTAAACATAAGACCTAACACCATAAAATCCCTAGAAGAAAACTGAGGCAAAACCATTGAGGACATAGGCATAGTCAAGGATTTCATGACTAAAACATCAAAAGCGTTGGCAACAAAAGCCAAAATAGACAAATGGGATCTAATTAAATTTCACAGCTTCAGCACAGCAAAAGAAACAATCATTAGAGTGAGCTGGCAACCAACAGAATGGGAAAAAATTTTCACAATCTACCCATCTGCCAGAAGACTTATAACCAGAATCTACAAAGAGCTGAAACAGATTTAGAAAAAAAAAAAATTAAAAGTGGGCAAAGGATATGAACAGACACTTTTCTAAAGAAGACATATATGAGGCCAACAAACATATGAAAAAATGCTTATCATTACTGGTCATTAGAGAAATGCAAATCAAAACTACATTGAGATACCATCTCACACCAGTTAGAAGGGCGATGATTGTTAAAAAATTGGGAGATAGGCCGGGCATGGTGGTTCACAACTATAATCCCAGCACTTTGGGAGGCAAAGGTGGGTGGATCACAAGGTCAAGAGATCGAGACCATCCTGGTCAACAAGGCAAAACCCCATCTCTACTAAAAATACAAAAATTAGCTGGGCATGGTGGTCCGTGCCTGCAGTCCCAGCTACTCGGGAGGCTGAGGCAGGAGAACTGTGTGAACCCAGGAGGCAGAGGTTGCAGTGAGCTGAGATCGTGCCATTGCACTCCAGTCTGGGCAACAACAGCGACACTCTGTCTCAGAAAAAAAAAGAAAGAAAGAAAAAAAGAAAATAAAACACTTTTTGGGTTATAGACCAAAAGCTTTCAGAGAGGTTAGCTTATAAAATGTGGGAAGACCTGGTATAGAAACATTCACCCCTATGCCTTAAGGGGTGAAATTTTTTTTCACCCCTAATTTCAACTATTAACTCTGAACTGGAGAAATAGAACTTGTCATTATAACAAAATGCATTTTATTATTTTTGCATTTAAGGGGTATATGTGCATATTTGTAAAACATGTATACTACATGATGTTGAGGTTGGACACTTAATTCCATTGCCCAATTAGATTTTAAATGCTTGTCTCCCCTCCTTCCTCCTTCTTTTTAGAATTCCCAGTATTGGTTTTCATCTGTTTCCATGTGCACCCAACTTTTAGTGCCCATGTATAATAACGTGGCATTTGCTTTTCTGTTGTTAATTTGCTTAAAATAAGGGCCTTCTGCTGCATTAATGTTGCCGCAAAGACAGTACTTCATTTTCTTCTGTTTCTGCATTGTATTGGAGGTTGTATAAGTACATCGTTTTTCTTATCCAATAAAAGATTCATGGGTAACTGGTTTAATTTGGTCTTTGATTATTGCCAATAGTACTGCAATAAACATGTGAGTGCAGGTGTCTCTCTAGCAAAATTATCTTTTCTCTTTTGGGACAGATACCCAGTAATGGGGTCAAATGGCAATTCTACTTGTAGTTCTTTGAGAGGTTTCCAAATTGCTTTGCATGGGTCTTAATTAATTTGCATTCCCACCAACGGTGTAGGAAAATTTCCTTTTCTCCAAAACTTTATCAATCCTATTTACTTTTAATAAATCATTCTTAATGGTGTGAAATGATATCATGTCACTTTGATTTACATCTTTCAGATAATTAGGAATGTCGAGCAATTTTTACATGTTTATTGGCGGCTCTTATGTCTTTGAGAAATCTTCCTTTGAGAAGTCTATTAATATCATTTGTTGGCTTTTTATTAAATTTTTTACACATTATGTATATTAATCCTTCATTGTCTGTTTGCAAATATTTTATTTCATACTGTTTAAGTCATCTGTTCATTTTGTTGAGTTTTTTTTTTACTGTGCTGAAGCTCTCTGGCTTAATTAGATGCCAGTTTTAAATTTTTTTGTTGCACTGATGTTAGATATTAGTCATGTTATTTCCAGAGGCCAATATTTTCTAAGTGTTGTTCTAAGAGTTTTGTAGCTTCAAGACTCACAGATCCAGTTTTTTTTCCTTTTTTTTTTGAGACGGAGTTTTGCTCTTTTTTTTTTACCCAGTTGCTGGAGTGCAATGGCGCGATCTCGGCTCACTGCAACCTTCGTCTCCTGGGTTCAAGCAATTCTCCTGCCTCAGCCTCCCAAGTAGCTGGGACTACAGGCGCGCACCACCATGCCAGCTAATTTTTGTTTTTTTTAGTAGAGACGGGGTTTCACCATGTTGACCAGGATGGTCTCTATATCTTGACCTTGTGATCCACCCATCTCAGCCTCCCAAAGTGCTGGGATTATAGGCGTGAACGACCGCGCCCGGCCACTGACAGATCAAGTTTTTAATCTATGTTGAGTCATATGCTTTATGTAGAAAAAGGTAGGAGTCCAGTTTTCTTCCACACCACTAACCAGTTTTCCCAGTATTTTTACTGAATAAGGAGTTAATTCCTCCTTTATTTGTTGGTTTTGTAAAAATAAGTTAGTTGTAAAATTATAGCTTAATTCAGGACTCTGTCTTCCATTTCATTGGTCTACATGTATATTTTTGTAACAAAACCATGTTATACTGGTTACTCTGGTGCAATCTTGGCTAACTGCAACCTCCACCTCCTGGGTTAAAGCAGTTCTCTTGCCTCAGCCTCCCAAATCCCCGGGGAAAAAAACCCTTTTTTTTTTAAAAAAAAAAAAGATGAATCAGATTTGAAAATACGTGTTTGGTTTTCACTGTTTTCTCATTTGTCAGTCATAACCACAGAAACTTTGATGTTTAACAGCATGTTCTGAACCCATCACAGTGCATCAGAGACTTTAAAGAGTTATCTTGCCTCAGCCTACCAAATAGCTGGGATTACAGGCATGTACCACTATGCCCAGCTAATTGTTTGTATTTAGTGGAGAGGGAGGTTTTACCATGTTAGCCTGGGTAGTCTCAAACTCCTAACCTCATATGATCCATCCGCCTTGGCCTCCTAAAGTGCTGGGACAACAGGTGTAAGCCACCATGCCCAGCCCAGATTTATTCTCTTAGTCTGAAGTTGTCTTGACTATTTGGGCTCTTTAATTCTTTTATATCTATTTTATAATCATTTTCTTTTTCCAATTCTATAAAACTTTAAGGATAGTTTGATAAAAATAGCAGTTAATCTATAGGTTGCTTTAGGCAGAATGGCCATTTCAATTATATTATTTGAAATCATGAGCATGCAATATTTTTTCATTTATTTGCATTGCCTCTCATTTCTTTCAGCAATGTTTTGTAGCTCTCTGTGTAGATATTTTGTCCCTTGATTTAATGTATTTCTAGATGCATTTTTTTGCTTGTGGCTATTTTAAATAGAACTGTGTGTTTTTTACTTTTTTCTCAGCTTAATATTATTGGTGTACAGAAATGCTATGCATTTGTGTTGATTTTCTATTCTGAGATTTTTTTTGAAATTTTTTTTTTTAGACTTAGGAATATTTTGGTGAAAATTAAAGTTTCTGGTTTAATCTTCGGAAGCTGTGTGCATCCAGGAGTTTATCTATGTTCTCTAAATTTTCCATTTTGCATGCATTTTCATAGAAGTCTCTGAGGATTTTTTAAAATTTATGTAGAATTAGTTGTGATTTCACATCTCTAACATTTAAATAAAAGTTTAACAAAATTCAGAATTTCTTCATAATAAATTCCTGAAAAAAGTGGTTATAGGGTAAACAAACCTCAAGCCAGTGAATGCCACATATAACAGCAAAAAAAAAAAAAAAAGCACAGCAAATAACATACTAAACAGGGAAAACTTGTAAGGTTTTACTCTAAGAGCAAGAAGACAAATAATGCCCACTCTCTTCAGTCTTATTAAACATAGTACTAAATATACAAGACAGAGAAATTAGAAAATAAAATCAAAGCACCCAGATAAAATGTTAAATTATTCCTGTATATATATTTTAATCCTATACATAATCTTAAGCAAACAAAGGCCTAAGACATTACTAAAAATTATTATGGCTAATAAATGTATTAAACCAGCAGAATACAAAAGCAACATCCAAGTGTCAGCAGCATATCTATATACTGACAGCTATCTCAAAATGAAATCAATTAATGCACAATTAGAAAAATATTTCTCCTTTACAAATTGGCATTGATATTATTAAATATCTGTATTATACAAAATAATGTATAGTTATAATGCAAGCTCTATCAAAATACCAGTTACATAACTGACACATTTTTTAAAAATACATCTAAACTTTTTATATGGTACCACAAAAGATCCTCAATATCCAAAGCAATCAAGCAGTAGAAAAACTGAAGGTATCACTCTACCTGACTTTGAAAGACACTACAAAGCTATAGAAAAAGAAAAGTATGGTACTTGAATAAAAACAGACACACAGGACAATACAGAAAAAAAAAAGGAGACCAGAAATATATTAGTGTATTCACAGCCAACTGTTTTTAAATAAAGAGGTGGCAATTTCTTAGGGAAATGGCAGTGTCTTCAATAAATGGTGTTGAGAAAATTTTGTATCCATATTCAGAGGAATATGATGAGATCCTCAACTCACATCATATATTACACAAACAAAATTAGATACTTAAATGTAAGGTCTAAAACTCTGAAACTACTACCAAAAAATATAGACTGAAAGCCCTGTAACATTTGTTGGGCAGTGACTTTTAAAATTTGAACTCAAATCCCAAGGAACAAAAAAATTTTTTTTGAAAAAATGAATCAGATTTGAAAATATGTTTGCTTTTTGCTGTTTTCTCATTTATCAATCATAACCACAGAAACTTTGATGTTTAACAGCATGTTCTGTACCCATCACAGTGCATTGGAGACTTTAGGGCTTTTATTTTAAGCTTGAGGCACCTGGAGTTACTGGTGCTTAAGGTAATAGCGTGAAAGACACTGAAAGGGCAGCCTTGCTTATGCTCCCATGAATGGCCACTGTGTGAACACAGTAAACTGGTTTGCATGCAAACTAACAGGACATGTTTTAATCTAAAAGCTCCCATTATTCTCCAAAAGTTTTCAGAGAAAATGGACAAGGAGATCACTACAGTTAGGTGACTAAGAACATAAACTGTAGATGAAACTTAAACCATTAAAAAATTTATAAACAGCCGGGTGTTTATATAACGCGTATATAACACGTTTATATAACGGGCGTATAAACGGCTCAAGTCTGTAATCCCAGCACTTTGGGAGGCCAAGGCAGGTGGATCACGAGGTCAACAGATTGAGACCATCCTGGTCAACATGGTGAAACCCCGTCTCTACTAAAAATTACAAAAAATTAACTGGGCACAGTGGCGCGTGCCTGTAATCCCAGCTACTCGGGAGGCTGAGGCAGCAGAATTGCCTGAACCCAGGGGGCGGAGGTTGCGGTGAGCCCAGATCGCACCATTGCACTCCAGCCTGGGTAACAAGAGCAAAACTCAGTCTCAAAAAAAAAAAAATTATAAACAGTAAGAGTAACAAATTTCTCCAAATTGTAATATTAATATGGAAAATAAATATTCCAAATTTACAGAGGTCATTTTAATGTTTTGCAACCTTGAACATTCAGACTTTACAATAGAGGATTCTGCATGAAAATCCATGTTGTGCTATGAGTATATAAATTTAAAATTGCTATTCTCTTAAACATTTAACTTTTATAATATATGTATGTTCTAACAAATTACATATTTGTCACACTTTGTATAAGAATCTAATATTTTTCTTTAACAAAGAAACACCAGGCTGATTTAATCCTCTCTTCTGTAGATGGTGTATGTCTTTTATGCTAATTAACCAATCTTAAAGTTATATTGGTGAGCAAACTTTCCAGTTAAAACCTATTTTTCAGGCCGGGGGTGGTGGCTCATGCCTATAGTCCCAGCACTTTGGGAGGCCGAGGTGGGTGGATCACGAGGTCAAGAGATCGAGACCATCCTGATTAACAACGTGAAACCCCATCTCTACTAAAACTACAAAAATTAGCTGGGCATGGTGGTGCGCACCTGTAGTCCCAGCTACTCAGGAGGGTGAGGCAGAATTGCATGAACCCAGGGGATGGAGGTTATGGTGAGCCGAGATCGTGCCATTGCATTCCAGCCTGGGTAACAAGAGCGAAACTCCGTCTCAAAAACAAAAAAGAAAAAAAGAAAAACCAATTTTTCAGTGCATTACAAAATACCAACGTTCTCCGCAAAACCTACAACATACCATGTGAAATGACATGAAAACAAGAGTGAGAAAACTGTAGCCATAACACAGAAAAAGAAGGGCCGTGATGCATACACGGTTTGAATACACATAAAAATACAAAACTTAAGATAATTAAGACATGAATGAAGTAGTTCTCTTTAAATTCGGCAAGATTGAGCTTTACAGCCTGGAAACAATGTCCTCTTCACATGAAGAATCAATGTTATTTCTTCACAACTGATATTTTCCATCTCTGACGGGAATATTTATGACTAATTATGGAGTATCTGTTACACCCTGAGCACTGTCATGTTTGTTTGCTCCATATTTATATAAAACCATCCAGATGACTTATAAAGCTTCCCTAGTACTTAATGGAACAAACTGACTCAATAAATAAAATTTACTTATATCAATTACAAAACGTTAAGGGAACAATAACTAAAGAAAAATAAGCTCATATAGGGTTCCCCCATTAAAAGAACCTAATGCAATCTTTTAACTAAATAAAATATAACTGAATACAGAAATTACTGAATTACATCTAAAAATAATTTTGTGTGCATGAAATCTTATAAAAAGTATTCTAACTACAAATTAGCTATGATAATAAATACTTCATAAACTACAAAACAAATAAGAAACAAAAAGATTATTGGTCTAGAATGAGTATCATGCAAGTAAAAACAGAAACTTTGCATGCAAAGATTCTAAAAGATAAGCTATGATAGTGTAATAAATTGAATACAAAGAATATATATTTGCTTTTACCATTTTTGAGGATTTTTCTTTTCTAGTAAATTAGACATCTTATTAAAATGATTTGTTTTGTCCTAATATTACTCTTTTCTTCTGAAAATAGTTGCAAACTTATACTAACACAAACACAGTTACTCCTTAAATCTAAGTTATATGATTAGACTAATAGATGTGTATATTAAACTCTATGTAAGTCAAAACTAAAACTCCAAATGTTCTTGAAGGCAGAGGCCACATGCTTCAAAAAATACATAATAAATTTTTGAAAATATTTAGGACTCAGAAATATATTTGTTTTTACCTTTATATAAATTTTATGATGACTATAAAAATGACCACGTAGTCAGTAACAATTTAACTGTACAACTTGGAATAACTAAGACTGTAGAACTGAATTGTTTTGAATACAAAACATAAAAGACAGAGGTTATAAAAAATATATATTAAAAAAAAGAACGACAGAGGTTAAAGGTACCTTATTTACCCTAATGTGATTATTATATATTGTATAACTGTATCAAAATATGCCATATATGGCATAAATGTATACACATATACACACAAAAACTAAGAAAAATAAATTAAAATGTAAAAAATATTATAACTTACAGAAACCATATTCGTTATTTGCAGTTTAAAGCTACTGGAAAAGAAGTAGACTAGAGATGTTAGTCTAGTATGTTGTAAAATAGTGTACCATTACCATCTTTTAAATACACTCTTGAGTAAGGAATAACAGGTTAAAAACAGTGGCACAATAACACTTTATTGAATGTACAACAGTATCTAATGTTATAAATATTGAATTAAAAAATTAACACAATCTAAAATGTTTTCAAAATGTAGTTGTTTTTTTTTTTTTTTGAGACAGAGTTTCGCTCTTGTTACCCAGGCTGGAGTGCAACGGCACAATCTCGGCTCACCGCAACCTCCGCCTTCTGGGTTCAAGCAATTCTCCTGCCTCACCCTCCTGAGTAGCTGGGACTACAGGCGCGCACCACCATGCCCAGCTAATTTTTGTATTTTTAGTAGAGACAGGGTTTCACCTCGTTGACCAGGATGGTCTCGATCTCTTGACCTTGTGATCCACCCGCCTCGGCGGGATTAAAGTGCTGGGATTATAGTTGTGAGCCACCGCACCCAGGTCAAAATGTAGTTTTATCACATGAAATTACAATTAGTAAAATGACATACTAAATTTTGATTTAATTTTAACTGTAATTAAGAATGATTTTTCTTTCATAATAATGGATTAGAATATTACTTGGGGCTGGGCACAGTGGCTCACACCTGTAATCCCAGCACTTTGGGAGGCTAAGGTGAGCAGGCCCCTTGAGGTCAGGAGTTCAAGAACAGCCTCCCAACATGGTAAAACCTCATTTTACTAAAATACAAAAATTAGTCAGAAGTAATAGTGGGCACCTGTAATCTCAATCACTTGGGAGGCTGAGACAGGAGAATGGCTTAATCTTGGAGGAGGAGCTTGCAGTGAGCTGATGTGCCACTACACTCCAGCCTGGGAAACAGGGTGAGATTTCCTCTCAAAAAAAAAAAAAGACAAAAACAGAATATTATTCGGAATGCCTACCTCATGCATCACTCAATTCTATAAATTAACCACAAAGAGCCTTTCTACTGAGATTTTCATCATGCATCTTACATTTTAATGTCCTTATTTGTCCATAAGATCATAATGACCACCTAATAAAATTTGATGCAGAATTGATAGTATGCTTTTACATCTGAATACAATAGAAATGAAAAAAATAACACAAAGTAATTTAAGAGTTGAATTTCATCATTATTCAGTTTTCAAATAATCTGGGTTTTGTTTGCTTGTTTTTTAAGACAGAGTCTTGCTCTGTCACCCAAACTGTACTGCAGTGGCAAAACCTCAGGTTCAAGTGATTCTCATGCCTCAACCTCCCAAGTAACTGGAATTACAAGTGTGCATCACAATGCCTGGTTAATTTTTGTATTCATTTTTAGTAGAGATGGGGTTTCACCACGTTGGCCAAGCTGGTCTTGAACTCCTGACCTCAGGTGATCTGCCCACTTTGGCATCTCCAAGTGTTAGCCTTACAGATGTGAGCCACTGTGTTGGCCAAAAAAAAATCTATATTTTCAAGATTAAAGTATGCTTTAAATGTAATTATAACTCTTCAAAGATATACTTCTTTTAAAGTTATAAACAAGTAATTTTTTTTTTACCAAATTTAGTTTTGAATTTTTTCCCATACTCAGCAGTTGGATTTAGTGTAATGTCTGAATTTTGAGAGACAGATATTTCTACTGTGAAATTCTGATATTTACATAAACTTGTTTTGGATTAATTTTTAAAAATACAGTATCTGCAAAAATATATTTTAGTATAAACTCTGGTGTTTTATAATATGTAGTTTTCGAAAAAATGTTTGTCCAAATTTATTACATTTGCAAGAAATATATTCCCTGATATTGAGCAAAGTTGGAACAACTGCCTCAGGGTTTTCCTCTAGTACAAAACGTGTACAATAAAATCTGTGATACAAGTAAAGGTACTATAATCCTCTTTATATATTGGTTTTCAAAATAAATACTCTTTTGCACTTTTAGGGCTTGTATTTTCTGAAAGATCTTCTGACAGTAACTGCACTTTTAATGCTTTTATTGAGTAGTAATTCTCTGATGTTGAATAAGATGTGAGAAGGTATTAATAGCTTTCACAATTTCCTTTTTTTTTTCTTTTTATAAATAATCTCCCTGTTGCCCAAGCTGGAATACAGTGGCATAATCTTGGCTCACTGCAACCTTTTCCTCCCAGGTTCAAGTGATTGTCCTGCCTCAACCTCCTGAGTAACTGGAATTCCAGGTGTCTGCCACCATGCATGGCTAATTTTTTTGCATTTTTTGTATAGATGAAATTTCAGCATGTTGGCCAGACTGGTTTTGAACACTTGTCCTCAAATGATCCATCTGTCTTGGGCTCCCAAAATGCTGGGATTACAGGTGTGAGGCACTATGCCTAGCCTACACTTTCTTTATATTTGTACGTTGGTTCTCAAATAGAAATGCTTTCCTGTGCAATAAGGTGTGAGCGTTGGTTAAATGTTTTACCACGTTATTCACATTAGCAGCTTTCTCCAGTTTATCTTACCTACAATCAAGTGTGACAGCCATTTAAAGATTTTGTCACATTATGCACATTTCTCATCCATACAATTTCTTTTGTATTCAGAAATTTGAGGTGTTACGGAAAGCACTGTGACATTTTTAGGTTTGGAGAGTTTCTCTATAGCATAAATTAGCTTATGTCTCTTAAGAATTGAGGATCTGTTAGAGGCTTTTCCACATTCTTCACATATGTAGGGTTTCTCTACAGTATGAGTTTTCTTATATGTAGTAATCCTTACAGACTGGTTAAAGGCTTTGCCACATTCCACAAACTGGAATGGATTCACTCCAGTATTAATTACCTATGTTTAGTAAGGATTGAGGAACAGTTAAAAGACTTGTCACATTCTTCACATTTGTAAGGTTTCCGTCCTGTATAAACTCCCTTATGTTCAGTAAGTGTTGAGAACTAGTTAAAAGCTTCGCCACATTTTTAACATTTGTAGGGGTTTTCCTTCCAGTATGAATTATCTTATGAGTAGTAAGGTGTAAGGACCAGTTGAAGTCTTTACCACATTCTTCACAATGGTAGGGTTTCTCCTCCAGTATGAAATCTCTTATGTTCAGAAAGGCTTGAGGCCCAGGTGAAGGCTGTCACATTCTTCACATTTGTAGTGTTTCTCTCCAGTATGAACTGCCTTGTGTATAGTAAGGGTTGAGAACTTGTTAAAGACTTTGCCACATTCTTCACATTTGTAGGGCTTCTCTCAAGTATGAATTCTCTTATGCTTGGTAAGGCTTGAAGACCACCTAAAGGCTTTGCCACATTCTTCACATTTGTGGTGTTTCTCTCCAGTATGAATTGCCTTGTGTGTAGTAAGGGTTGAGAACTTGTTAAAGGCTTTGCCACATTCTTCACATTTGTAGGGTTTCTCTCCAGTGTGAATTATCTTATGCTTAATAAGGCCTGAAGACCATCTAAAAGCTTTGCCACATTCTTCACATTTGTAGTTCTTCTCTTCAGCATGAATTTTCTTATGTGTAGTAAGAGTTGAAGATTGTCTAAAAGCTTTGCCACATTCTTCACATTTGTAGGGTTTCTCTCCAGTATGAATTATCTTATGCTTTGCAAGGCTTGAGGACTGGCTAAAGGCTTTGCCACATTCTTTACATTTGCAGGACTTCTCTCCGGTGTGAATTCTCTTATGTTCCGTAAGGTTTGATAATCGGTTGAAGGGTTTGCCACATTCTTCACATTTGTAGGGTTTCTCTCCAGTATGAATTGCCTTGTGTATATTAAGGGTTGAAAACTTGATAAAGCCTTTGCCACATTCTTCACATTTGTAGGGCTTCTCTCCTGTATGAATTGCCTTGTGTGTAGTAAGGGTTGAAAACTTGTTAAAGGCTTTGCCACATTCTTCACATTTGTAGGGCTTCTCTCCAGTATGTATTATCTTATGCTTAATAAGGCCTGAAGACCACATAAAGGCTTTGCCACATTCTTCACATTTGTAGTGTTTCTCTCCAGCATGAATTTTCTTATGTGTAGTAAGAGTTGAGGATTGTCTAAAAGCTTTGCCACATTCTTCACATTTGTAGGGTTTCTCGCCAGTATGAATTATCTTATGCTTAGTAAGGCTTGAGGGCCAGCTAAAGGCTTTGCCACATTCTTCACATTTGTAGTGTTTCTTTCCGGTATGAATTGCCTTGTGTATAGCAAAGGTTGAGAACTTGTTAAAGGTTTTGACACATTCTTCAGATTTGTAGGGCTTCTCTCCAGTATGAATTCTCTTATGCTTAGTAAGGCTTGAAGACCACCTAAAGGCTTTGTCACATTCTTCACATTTGTGGTGTTTCTCTCCAGTATGAATTCCCTTGTGTGTAGTAAGCGTTGAGAACTTGTTAAAGGCTTTGCCACATTCTTCACATTTGTAGGGCTTCTCTCCAGTATGAATTTTCTTATGGTTAGGAAGGCTTGAAGACCACCTAAAGGCTTTGCCACATTCTTCACATTTGTAGTGTTTCTCTCCAGCATGAATTTTCTTATGTACAATAAGAGTTGAGGGTTGTTTAAAAGCTTTGCCACATTCTTCACATTTGTAGTTTTTCTCTCTAGCATGAATTTTCTTATGTGTAATAAGAGTTGAGGATTGTTTAAAAGCTTTGCCACATTCTTCACATTTGTAGGGTTTCTCTCCAGTATGAATTATCTTATGCTTAGTAAGGCTTGAGGACCAGCTAAAGGCTTTGCCACATTCTTCACATTTGTAGGGCTTCTCTCCAGTATGAATTCTTTTATGACAAGTAAGGGTTGAGAACCAGTTAAAGGTTTTGCCACATTCTTCACATTTGAAGAAATTCTCTCTAGTATAAATTCCTTTATGTTGAGATAGGTGTGAAAGCATGCAAAATGATCTGACATATTCTTTACATTTCAAAAGTTTATTTTCAGTATGCCTTATCTTATGTCTGTTTGAATTTGAACATTTGTGAAAGACTTTTGCATATTTATCACATTGAAATATTTTGCTTTGTGTAGTTGTCAAACTCTGGTTAAGTTTATTATAATGTTCTTTGTGTACCTTATACTCATCCATATTGGTACAATCAATTTTTAACTGTAAATTATCATGTCCACATTTTTCATATCTTCTCAAAACCACTTTTTGGAAAGAATCTTCTATGCCCTCCTCTTCCCAAAGGTCTTGAGAAAAATGAGAACATATAACTGAAAATAAATAAAAATCACAAATTATTCCACTTATTAGACTCAGATAAATACAGTTTACAAATCTAACCTATAAAATTATTCAAACTACATAAACAACATGACATTGCAATATACCACAGGCTCTAATTCTTCATAGACATATAAATGTAGTAAAAACACATAGACAAAATTCATAAGTGGACAATTTATACATGAGTTAAATGTGTGCAATGCCTGAATTAAACCCAATGCAAAGAGCCACATAGAAAAAAAAGAAAAGTTTGTTAAATTTACCCAATACAACTCTTTCTGTTCCCAATATTACACAGTCCCTTTAGAAGTAAATTGCCAACTTCTGCTTTTTTAAAAGACAAGTAAAGTATTAATACATAAAATTGAATTTCTGGCTCCTATGGGGCTTTCCACACACTGATTTCTGTCTCTCATTCCATAAAATGGTAAAGGAAATGGTAGTATACTTTGAAATGACAGTTTGAGTCTTCTGAGGCTAAAGGTGAACTCACTGCAGCAGAGCACTGCAGTGCTATAGAGAAAGAACAGGTGTAGCAAGTGATTACTTTTCAAAAGAAACATAATCTCCTTTAGCTAAAAGTAAGCACAAAATTTCAGACAAGACAAAGCTGAAGATGTTTGACAGACCTCCATAATCTCTTGCCAAAACCACTGTTTTCTGACTATGCTAGGAAAAAGCTACATTATAAATTTTGAGACAGGTAGCCTTTTTAAATGCCCAAATCTCAAAAATTGCAATATGTAAAAAAATAAAGCAACATAATCCCATCAAAAATATTATAAAACTTTTAGAAAGAAACCATTATAAATGTATATATTAATTTAAAAAATTGAATAATATTCAATGCGTGAAAATAGAAACACAGACTATAGAAAATCAGAAAAATGAGGGTAATAACAAAAATATTTAAATTGTGGTGATAGCAAAGACCTGGAACCAACCCAAATGCCCATTAATGATAGGCTAGACAGGGAAAATGTGGCACATATACACCATGGAATACTATGCAGCCATCAAAAATGATGAGTTCTTGTACTTAGTAGGGACACGGATGAACCTGGAAACCATCATTCTCAGCAAACTGACACAAGAACAGAAAATCAAACACCGCATGTTCTCACTCATAGGTGGGTGTTGACCAATGAGAACACATGGACACAGGGAGGGGAGTATCACACACTGTGGTCTGTTGGGGGAAACGGGAGGGACAGCAGGGGGTGCGGAGTTGGGGAGAGATAGCATGGGGAGAAATGCCAGATAGAGGTGATGGGGAAGAAGGCAGCAAAACACACTGCCATGTGTGTACCTATGCAACAATCTTGCATGTTCTTCACATGTACCCCAAAACCTAAAATGCAATCAATCAATCAATCAATCAATCAATTGTGGTGATAAAAGATACAAAAAGAATTAACTGAAAGATCCTAAATTTTTTTTTTTTTTAAAAAAAGGACTTCCACAAAGATGGCCAAATAAGAACAGTTCCAGTCTGCAGTTTCCAGTGAGAGCACACCAGAAGACAAGTGATCCCCACATTTCCAGCTGAGGTACCAGGTTCATCTCATTGGGACTGGTTAGACAGTGTCATTGGGACTGGTTAGACAGTGGGAAAAGCCCAATGTGCACAAGCCAAAGCAAGGTGGGGCACAGCCTCACCAAAGAGGTTCAATGGGTCAGAGAACTCCTCCCCCAGCCCAGGGAAGCCATTAGGAACTTTTCCAGACACTCCGACCCTCCAGCTCAGATGCTGCACTTTTCCCATGGTCTACACAACCCCAGACCAGGAGATTCCCTGCGGTGCCTACAACACCAGTGCTTCGATATTCCAGCACAAAACTGAATGGCCGTTTTGAGTGGTACCTGGAATGCCAGCAAGACAGAAAAGCTCATTCCCCCTGAAAAAGGGGGCTGAAGCCAGGGGGCCAAGCAAGCTGGCGAGGCACTTCCCACCCCCATGAAGACTGGCAATCTAAGATCCACTGGCTAGAAATTCTCACAGCTAGCACAGCAGTCTGAGCTCAACCTGGGACGTTTGAGCTTGGTAGGAGGAGGGCTGCCCACCACTGCTGAGGCTCCATTAGGCAATTTTAACATTGCCTGTGTAAACAAAGCCACTAGGAAGTTTCCATGGCAGCTGAGCACAGCCCAGCATGGCAACTCAGCAAGGCCTCTGCAGGCAGGTTGTCAAGTAGATTCTCTTCTTGCCGGGCAGGGCATCTCAGAAAAAAAAAGACAGCACCCTATCAGGGACTTACAAAGCCCCCACCTTCCTGGGACAGAACACCTGGGAAAAGGGGCAGTTGTGGGTTTCACACCAGCAGACTTAAACATCCCTGCCTGGCAACCCTGAAGGGAGCTATGGATCCCCCAGCAGTGCTTGAGCTCCACTAGAGGACAGGCAGCCTCCTCAAATGGCTCCCTGATCCCCCATATAATCAAACTGACAGAGACGTCATACAAGAGAGCTCTGGCTAACATCTGGCAGGTACCCTTTTGGGATGAAGCTAGCAGAGAGAGGAATAGACAGCAACCTTTTCTGTTCTGCAGCCCCTGCAGGTGATTCCAAGGCAAGTAGGGTCTGGAGTAGACCTCCAGGAAACTCCAGCAGACCTGCAGCAGAGGGTCCTGAATGTTGAAAGGAAAACTAATAAACAGAAAGAAATAGCTTCAACATCAACAGAAAGGACGTCCAATCAGAAATCCCATCCAAAAGTCACCACCTTCAAAGACTAAAGGTAGATAAATCCATGATGATGGGAATAAACCAGTGCAAAAAGGCTGAAATCACCAAAAGCGCCTCTTTTCCTCCAAGGGATCACAACCCCTCAATAGCAAGAGAACAAAACAGGATGGAGAATGAGTGTGATGAATTGACAGAAGCAGATTTCAGAAGGTGAGTAATAACAAACTTCTCCGAGCTAAAGGAGCATGTTCTAAACCCAATGCAAAGAAAATAAGAACCTTGAAAAAAGGTTAAGATGAAATGCTAATGAGAATAACCAGCATGGAGAAGAACATAAATGACAAGATGGAGCTGAAAAACACAGCATGAGAACTTTGTGAAGTATACACAAGTTTTAATAGCCGAATCAATCAAGCAGAAGACAGGATATCAGAGATTAAAGATCAATTCAATGAAATAAAGTGAGAAGGCAAGATTAAAGAAGAGTGAAAAGAAATGAACAAAGCCCCAGGAAACATGGGATTATGTAAAAAGACCAAATCTACATTTGATCCGCGTACCTGAAAGTGACAGCAAGAAAGAAACCAAGTTGGAAAACACTCTTCAGATATTATCCAGGAGAACTTCTCCAACCTAGCAAGGCAGGCCAACATTCAAATACAGGAAATACAGAAAACACCACAAAGGTATTCCTCAAGGAGAGCAACCCCAAGGCACATAATCATCAGATTCACCAGGGTTGAAATGAAGGAAAAAACGCTAAGGGCAACCAGAGAGAAAGGTCAGGTTACCCACAAAGGGAAGCCCATCAGACTCATAGTGGATCTCTCAGCAGAAACTCTACAAGGCGGAAAGAGTGGGGGCCAATCTTCAACATCCTTAAAAAAAGAATTTTCAACGCAGAATTTTATTATCCAGCCAAACTAAACTTCATAAGTGAAGGAGAAATAAAATCTTTTATGGACAAGCAACTGCTGAGAGGTTTTGTTACCACCAGGCCTGCCCTACAAGAGTACCTGAAGCAAGCACTGAACATGGAAAGGAACAACCAGTACCAGTCACTGCAAAAATATACCAAACTGTAAAGACTATAGATGCTATGAAGATATCGTACCAAATAATGGGCAAAACAACCAGCTAGCATCAAAATGGCAGGATCAAATTCACACATAACATTATCAACCTTAAATTTAAATGGAAAAAATGCCCCAATCAAAAGATACAGACTGTCAAATTATATGAAAAGTTAAGACCCATCAGTGTGCTGTCATCATAAGATGCATCTCACATGCAAAGACACACATAGGCTCAAAATATAGGAAAGGAGAAAGATTTGCCAAGCAAATGGAGAGAGAGAAAAAAAAGCAGGGGTTGCAATCCTAGTCTTTTATAAAACAGACTTTAAACCAACAAAGATCAAAAGAGACAAAGAAGGGTGTTACATAATGGTAAAGGGATTTATGCAATAAGAAGAACTAACTATCCTATGTATATATGCACCCAATACAGGAGCACCCAGATATATAAAGCAAGTTCTTAACGACCTACAAAGAAACTTAAGTGAGCGACTTTAACACCCCAATGTCAATACTAGACGGATCATCAAGACAGAAAATTAACAAGGATATCCAGGACTTGAACTCAGATCTAGATCAAGATGTTAATAGACATCTACAGAACTCTCCACCCCAAAACCACAGCATATACATTCTTCTCAGCACCTCACAGCACTTATTTTTAAATTGACCATATAATTGAATTAAGATACTCCTCAGCAAATGCAAAAGAATGGAAATGATAACAAATAGCCTCTGAGACCACAGTGCAATAAAATTAGCACTTAGGATTAAGAAACCACTCAAGGAGAATCAGAGGAAGATGTGGTCACAGAAGAAGCCAGAGAGATTCAACATTGCAGGCTTTGAAGATGAACGAAGTCAGCCACTAACCCAGAATGTGGGTGGCCACTAGAAGCTGGAAAAAGAAAGGAAATGGATCCTCCCCTACAACCTTCAGAAAGAAATGCAGCCCTGCTGACACCTTGATTTTAGCCCGGTGAGATTCACGTTGAACTTCTAACATTCAGAAATAAATAGAGAAGCTGATCTTAAAACTTATATGGAATTGCAAGGGACCCAGAATGGCCAAAATAATCTTGAAAAGGAAAAACAAGTTGCAGAAAGCAAGGATCAAGTGTCTCAGCCTTCCACAGTGGCATCTTCAGAGGGAACTGTGGTGGAAATCTTCTGTAATCACTCTGTGTCCAATGCTTACAATTTCTTCTGGTACCTTCACTTTCTGGGACGTGCACCAAGACTCCTTGTTAAGGGCTCAGGGCCTTCTCAGCAGTGACGATACAACATGACCTATGAATGGTTCTCTTCATCACTGCTCATCCTTCAGGTGCAGGAGGCAGATGCTGCTGTTTACTACTGTCCTGTAGAGGACACAGAGGCAGGGAACCCATGAAGAGCTGAACAGAAACAGAGATCATGGCCTTTGCAGGAGGCAAAACAAACACGAGCAATAACTATTTCCTTCTTAATTCAGTGTTACCCAAGCCTTTTCATTTGGTATTGCTATTAGAAAAAAAATTGAGTCCAGACATACTGTTATTAGTGAATGTCTATAAAAATATGCTTTCAAATTTTTTATTAATTTTCTCTTGAGACAAGGTCTTGCTCTGTTACCCAAGCAGGAGTGCAGTGGTATAATCATAGCTCATTTTAGCTTTGAACTCCTGTGTTCAAGGGGAGCTGGAACTCAGCCTCCTGAGTAGCTGGGACTATAGGCACATGCCACCATGCCCAGTGAATTTCCCCCTTTTTGTAGGCATGAGTTCTCTCTCTGTTCTCCAGACTGGTCTCAAGCTCTTGGCTTGAAGTGATCCTCCTGCCTCAGCCTCCAAAAGTGTTGGGATTACAGGTGTGAACCAACATACCTGGCCCAGAAAATATGGTTTAAAAGAGTGATTATTTCAAATAGTCATCTTGATATTTGAAATACTTTTGACTCACTTTGATGAGATCTGATTACATTATTTTTGTTTTCCCCTCATAAAATGGCTGATGATGAAGTTGTGATCGTAGTAAGAGGCATGTCAACTCTTCCATCTTCTTTTCTTTTTAAAAAATTCAGACAGGCTGGAGTGCAGTGGCACGATCATAGCTCACTGCAGCCTTTAACTCCTGGCCTCCAGTGATCCTCTCCCTTGACCTCCCAAAGCACTGGGATTATAGGTGTGAGCCACCAGGCCCATTTGACTTCTTTCATTTTCTTATTGCTCTCTGTGCTTACCTTTTAAATATTATCTGCTAGCTTCAGTCTCTTTGCAGCAACATTTTCAAGACATTCATCCATTTTGTAAAGGGTGGTTTAGTTAACACTTGGTAATGTAATAAGAATTGAAAAGGGAATGAATGAGCGAGTAGCTGCTCCCAACAGCCCTGCATTTGGAACCTCAGTCCTTGGCTCAGGATACTTTGCTTATAATCTAGCATATAGTCTCATTGAGGGTGCCAGTCAGTGAGTATATGAAATATTAGTAAAATGGAATCTCCTTCATAATATTTAAACTAAAAACAAATGCAAATGGAAGTATTAATTTCTAGGTGAAAACCTATTTTAGGGATCCTGAGACTGCAGATGGAGAGCAGAGCTGGAGAGCTCATACAACAAGCCCACGTGAGTGCTGGGGAGCTGTCTGAGGTCTCTGAATTGGTCTGTTCTGTCAGCTGCTGGTTTTGTCTGCACTGATGGTGGTTTTCTTGGGGGCAGTATCTAGTCACCTGAACTCTTCAACTGTCTGAGGACCTCCTCCGAAGGGTACCTGTGTCTGCCACTGGCTCCATGAGATTTGAAAGGCTTGCCATGACTTGCTACTGTGTCCTATGTCCTCTGACTTCACTGCTACTTTTTTTCTTTGATGGGGCTATGAAAACTACCTATGGTAACCTCCTATACCTTCTGAAAATCAGGGTCCCACAAAGAATGGGTGGTATTTGTAAGACTGTGTTACTTTCATTTTCTTCCAAGGATTAGTGTTATCAATTGAATTACATTCCATGCCCTTTACCCACCCTGCAAAAGGATGTTTTTTGGGGTAGGAGACATGGGTAAGTCCTAGCCCTGAGTACCTCAGAATACAAACTTATTTGGAAATAGAATCTTTATAGTGGTGATACAATTGAAATGAAGTCATTGGGATGGGCCCTAAGCCAATAATGACTGGCATCCTTATGGACAGTGGAGATTTGAACACAGAGACAGGCATGTATAGAGGGAAAACAATGTGAAGAGGCACAGGGAGAAAATATAACAAACTTAGTATTATTTTTTTAATTTAACTTAGTGATTTTATTTTTAAAAAATCCATTACATAAAACAATTGTGATATAGAACAATGTCATATTCCACCAAAAATAATATGCACATGTACCCCAGAACTTAAAGTATAACAAATGTAGTATTTTTTAGAAGCTTGAGAGAGCATGGATATGGTTAGGACAAGAACAGAGCAATAAACTGTGTAGGCAGATTTAAATTCAGATGTAAATTAAAACATCTGGCAGATGCTTATGTAGACACGTAATGATCTCAAGGTCCAGTTTACATTTATTTTCCCAGTGATACCTTGGAACTATATAAATTGCGTAGAAATTAGATGTGATCTCAGGAAAAGGTAGGAAAATTGATTTGACTGAGATTTGGTTTCTGATACCTGGTAGAATATAACTTTAAATAGAAGTTAAACAGAATTATGAAGAATAAAGGTTTTTTATCTTTTTTTTCTTTTGCCCTTTTTGAGCATCTATTTTTGTGTATTGAAATTATATCCCTTACATAAAAATTTGCTTTCTTGGACATGTATGAAATGATGAAGACTTTGGTAAAAGGGATAATACTGTCTTAAACCTCATAAGGGGAAGACACTCTCAATAGAACTGTCATGGATGAGCAAAAACACTGCTGAAATGCCTAAGGAGTCAACTAGAAGTTCCTTAGCATAATACGGGGGCGTGGAAGTGATGTTTAGGGGGGTTTCCCTTGCGTCCCCGGCGCCCAGATGGCGAGAAATGGCAATTTGCCCTTCCAAGAGGAACGATCCAAGATGGCCAATCGCTAACATCTCGGGATTGCAGCTCTCAGTGAAAGCGCAGAGAACTAGAGGACGCCACACTTTCAGACAAATTCTGGTCACTCACGGAGCAGAAGATTCCCAGTGGAGGACCCACATGGGTCGCCAGTGTGACTCTTGTGGCCTGCACAATGGTTACGCCGGCACCTCGGCGCAGCAGCTCTTGCTGCAGAGTAAACGGGACTGGCTCCCCTTCTGACCGAGTTTGGAGGAGCCACACTGGTCCCCAACACAACTCCTGTGGCCGGCGCAGTGGTTATGCCGGCAGTTCGGCACGCAGCTCTTGGCACAGAGTAAACAGGACTGGTTCCCCTTCTGACTGACGTTTGGAGCTCCCGGAAGGCAGAGTCGCCTATTACACACACAAGAAGGAAGCAAGACAGGAGAATCCTGGGCAGAAAAGCACCATCAGTCTTAACACTGCTGTTTTGGCCCTGAGAACTAACAACTTGGACGTCCACTCAAGAGACCTAATCTGAAAGTTGGTAATTACAAAGATGACAGGAGGATAAATTTACAATGATGGGAAGAAACCAGTGTAAAAAGGCTGAGAATACTCAAAATCAGAATGCCTATCCCTATAAAGTCTATCACAATTCCTCATCAACAATGGAACAAGGCTTGACGGAGAACAATCGCATCCCAATAACCCAGAATCAGGCTTCAGGGTATGGATAATAAGAAACTTCTGTGAGTTAAAAGAACATGTTGTAGCCCAACGGAAAGAAACTAAGAACTTTGAAAAAAACTTTGAAAAAGGTTTGATGAAATGCTAATGAGAATAGACAACTTAGAGAGGAATATAAGTGAATTAATGGAAATGAAGAATACAATACAGGAACTCCGAGAAGTATGCACAGGTTTAAACACTCGAATTGTTCAAGCAGAAGAAAGGATATCAGAGGTCAAAGTCCAACTTAATGAAATAAAATGAGAAGACAAGATTAGAGAAAAAAGGATAAAAAGAAATGAGCAAAGTCTCCAAGAAATGTGGGACTATGTGAAAAGACCAAATTTACGTTTGATAGGTGTACCTGAATGCCACGAAGAGAATGAA
>CM052668.1:17281622-17299892 GCA_028533165.1 Leontopithecus rosalia
CCAGGAGGCGGAGGTTGCGGTGAGCCGAGATCGCGCCATTGCACTCCAGCCTGGGTAACAAGAGCGAAACTCCGTCTCAAAAAAAAAAAAAAAAAAACAAGAGAGAAACTCCGTCTCAAAAAAAAAAAAAAAAAGTGACAGCCTAAGCTGCAGGCCTTTTTAGACAGGGTTTCTTCCATGAGATGAGCCAGTCCCACCCCAGAGGTATTTGCATTTAACCTTGTGTGTAAGGTCATACACGTTTATACATAATACATTATATGGACGGGGGTGGTGGCTGACACCTGTAGTCCTAGCTACTTGGGAAGCTGAGGCAGGAGAATCGCTGGAACCTGGGAGGCGGAGTTGCAGTGAGCCGAGATCGTGCCACTGCACTTCAGCCTAGGCGACAGAGTGAGACTGTCTCAGAAAAATAAACAAAAAAAAATACATTATATGGTTATTTCCAAACATATAATAACAATTATTTTCAAATTTCAGCTGTCAAGACTTTCCTGGCTTCTGTTTTTTTGATCAGGCAGCCTGAGATTTTAAGGAGGCAATTATGGCCTGGCACAATGGCTCACTCCTGTAATCCCAGCACTTCGGGCAGGCCGAGGCAGGCAGATCACCTGAGGTCAGGAGTTCGAGACTAGCCTTATCAATATGATGAAACCGGGGGAGCAGGGGAGGGATGGCATGGGGAGAAATGCCAAATATGGGTGAGGGGGCAGAAGGCAGCAAAACACACTGCCACGTGTGTACCTATGCAACTATCTTGCATGTTCTGCACATGTACCCCAAAACCTAAAATGCAATAAAAATTAAAAAAAGAAAAAAAAAATATGATGAAACCCCGTCTGTATTAAAAATACAAAAATTAGCTGGGCATGGTGGCAGGCAGCTGTAATCCCAGCTACCCAGAAGGCTGAGACAGAAGGATCACTTGAACTCAGGAGGTGGAGGTTGCAGTGAACTGAGGTCTCACTACTGCACTCCAGCCTGGGCAACAATCAAATATGAGCCAAATGTGAATTTTAAATTTTCTAGTAGCCAAACTTAAAAAAAAAATCAAATTGATTTCAACAATTTAAGTAACCCAATATATTCAAAATATTATTATATGAGCAAGGTGTGATTATTAATGTAGCATGTATATATTTGGAACTATATCTTTGGAACTAAGTCTGTGTTTTGCCTTTCTAGCACATCACAGTGTAGACCCAGCCACATTCCAGGCACTCGGGAGCCACACATGACCAGTAACTGCCACACTGAAGTGGGGCAGTGAAGGGCCTGAAGAAATTTATTCTGCCAGTGTGAAGGAGGGGCCTCGTCCTAATGAGATCTCTCTTCACTTTCGAGGATGGAAAAGATAGTGGCCAAAGAAAAAGCAGAGGGCAGCTGGAATAAAATAACCACACGTAGACAACTCCTCTCCACCTGTGGCCCACCTTCTTTCCAGAGATCAGACTGTGAACAAAGGATGACAGGGCCAGAGTAAAAGAAAACCCCATGTTTTCATATCTGTACACATGCTTGACCTGCAATGTTTACATATGGAGAAAATAGGCTAAATGCAAACATATCTTGCTATTTGCCCTTGAACCTAATTGTCAAACCTCCTGGATTCAAGCGAGCAAACATTTTTTTGTCATTTGGCCTTAAACCTAATCATCAGGTCTCCTGGATTCAAGTGATTCTTGTGCTTCATCCCCCGGAGTAGCTGAGATTACAGGTATGTACTACCACACTCGGCTATTTTTTTTTTTTTTTTGTATTTTTAGTAGAGATGGGGTTTTGCCATGTATGCCATGCTGCTCTTAAACTCCTGGACTCAAGTGATCCACCCGCCTCAACCTCCCAAAGTGCTGGAATTACAGACATGAACCTCTGTGGCTGACTATGATATATTTTTACATTTATGGTTTAGGTGATGTGTCCTTCTTCTCTGCCAGGCCCCTGCCAAAATGTGGGATGATGACATCTCCCTGGACCTAGCACCTAGGTAATGTGACTATTTTGCATAGGCCCCACATATTTTGAGTAGTGTGACATATCGCTAGACCAAACACCTAGAAGATTGGACGTACCTGTCTATGCCTGTAAACAGAGCGTGAGCCCTACCATTCTCAGGAGCCTCGTGACATCTCTCTGCATTCATCATCTAGGAGATGTGACTCTCTTCTGCTGCCTGCATCCTGCCCATAGGAAAGATTGTGACATAACATTTGGCTCAGCAACAGGAGTTGCTTGCTCACAGGAGTCATTGTGACATATCACTGGGCACAGCACCCACATGCTGTGACTCTGCTGCCTGTGCCCTCCTTTCAGAACAGGAATGTAACATATCCCTGGCCAACCACCCAGATGACATGACTCTTCTTCCTGATTTCTGCCATGAGTAAAGATTGTGCCGTATCTCTGGCCTAGTACCAAAATGATGAGACTCTCTATGTACAGGTGGGATTGTAAAGTATATTATTGTTCAGCTCATAAGTGAGATGATAACTCTCATACCTCAAATCAACAAATAGGGGGAATACTGTCTTTCAAAGTTAGGCTTAGGGAAATACATAAGATTCTGAGTCTCCTCTTTGCAGAAAGGTTATAGTAGATTACCACTCTCTTGTATATTATGTAAACACTTCAAGTGGTACTGAGAGTGTCATCACAGGGCCTCGCACAAAGGTGACGTTGCATTTCTTGTAATGTACACCCCATCATCCATTAGGATTGTCAGCTCAGACGTGGACAGAACCTGCTAGTAAAGTCTTGAATCTCACACATGGATGTAATCTACAGTTGAAATTGTGATTTTCAGGTGAATATTCCACTGCACTTGAAACGGTGACTTATTTCCAACCTAGCTCCTCAGCAGATGAGAACTCTTTTATCTGGAACCAGCCAATTATAGAGATGTTGACTCTCATATCTGGGCTTAGGGCTACAGGTAAAATCATGGGTCCATACCATTACGAAGGTCATAGAACAGTTTGCAACTCTCATTAACACTGTAGAAGTTCTCAGGTAGTATTGAGAGAGCTGTAGCAGAGCCCAGCACAAAGGCAAGAATGTGAAGCTCACATGTACACCCAACCAACAGCAAAAACTGTCATCTTTCCACATGAACACAGCCCACTGTTGAAGTCCCAAATTTCCCTCGTGAAAACAGTCAAAAGTTGGAAAACCGACTCATATGTAGATTTGATTGAAAGATGAGTTGGTGATGCTCAGACCTATATTCAGCACACCTTTGAGTCTGTGGCTCCAGTAAGCATTCACAGTCTGCAGAAGAAATTGAGGCTCTCATAAACAAATCAGCTGCACCATTGAGATTGTGACTGTTGTACTTAGACGCAACTACAGGAGGTGCTGACTCTCAAATTTAGAACTGGGACATTTGTGAAATTGTTAATCTAATTTCTAAATCATCCTGCAGGTGTGATTGTGACATATGCCCCTGCTCAGTACTTGAGTAATTTGACTCCTCTGCCTAGGAGCAAATATGACATATTTGCATAGTTGCAAATGTGACATATTGCTGAACCTAGCACAAAGGTGATGTGACTCCATATTCCTGACTTGGTGCTGCCCACAGGGGGCATTGTTTCATATAACTGGGCCTTGCTTCCAAGTGCTGTAAGTCTCTCCTTTTCTGGCACTACCCACAGGAGATGCCATGACATATTCCTGGGCCCCAAACATAGCTTATGTCATTCTCCTATTTGTTCTCTGCCCACATGGACCACTGTCATATACTGCTGAGTTTAACATCCATGAACCCTTCAGCCTCAGCCCTGCCTACATAGGACATTGTGATGTATCTCTGAACCCATTGCCCAGGTGATATGACTCTTTTTTCCTGTGTGATCTCTGCTTAAAGGGGAAGATTGTTACCTATTGCTGGGTCCAGCACCTATCTGATGTGACTCTTCTCATCTTTCTAAGTTCTGCCTGCAGAGGAGATGTTGGCATTTACCAAGGTGACACTAATCTGTTGGCTTTGTCCTACTTTCAGAAGACACTGTAACATATTGCTGGGCCCAGCCCCAAGGTGATGTGAGTTTTCTGCCTGGACTCTGCTCTCAGAGGGGATTGTTACATATTTCTGACTTCATGAACTATTTGATGTGACTCTCCTTTTTTACCTGGGCTTTGACCATAGAAAATATTGTGACATATCTCTGAGACCAAAACCTAGGTGATGTACCTCTCTTCTTATGATGTGATCATGCCCATGGAACAAAGATGTGACACTTTTCTTCTCTCTTAACTCTACCCATAGAGGACATTGTGACACCTCTTCACCTAGGTAATGTTATGTTTTTGGCTGGGCCGTACTCTGTGACATATTGCCGGACCCGTAAACTAGGGGATGTGGCTCTCCTTTACTGCTTAGGTTCGGCCCTAGGAGAAATTTGCGGTGAATTGCTGGGCCAACACCTAGGTAATGTAATATTTTTCTTTTACCTGGGCCCCACATATTTTGAATATTGTGAGATATTGCTGGGCTTAACAGCTAAAGAACAGGAGAATACTGCCTGGGCCCTGCTTATATGAGTCCTTGTGAAATATCTTCATCCATCACCTAGACAATGTGGCTCCCCTGCCTGCTCCCATCCCACCGAGGAGATTGTGACATGTCACTGGACCTAGCAACTAGGTGATGTGTCTCTCCTGTCTGGGCTCAACCCACAGAAAGCATTGTGATATGTTCCTGGGTCCAGAACCCAGGTGATGCAACTCTTCTGCCTGGTCTCTGGCCTCAGGGAAGATTGTGACATATCCCTGGCCCAAGAAAACAGGTAATGTGACTCTGCTGATTCGTCTCTCTCCATCGGTGGTATTGTCACATTTACCTTGGTTTAGCTCACAGATGCAATAGAGACACTCATACATTTAAGCAGCCAATAGCAGAGATTGTATCTCTTTGCAAGGCTTTGGCAAACAGATGAGTTTCTGAGTCTTCTCTTTATAAAAACCATACAGAATTGGCATTAACTTGCATATTGTGTAAAGCTCTTGGATGGTACAGAAAGTGTCATCACAGAGCCTAGCACACAGGTGAGGTGTGTTTCTCACGTGCACAACACAGCAGCCCTTAGGATTGGAACCCTCCCACACAGACAGAGCTCACTGCTGAGGTTCTTAATGTCTTAAGTGGATACAGTCCACAGTTGAAATTGTGACTGTAATATGTGAATATTCAGCCAGAGTTTAAATGGTGAAATATTTCTAAACCCAGCTCACAGGTGGATAAGAAATCTCTTATCTAGACTCAGCCAACTGGAGACATGTTGAACTCTCATTACCTGAGCTTAGGGCCACAGGTACGATCATGGGTCCATATCAGCATAAAGGTCTCAGACAAGATCAAAACTCTTATTCATACAGTATAAAGCCATCAAGTAGGACAGAGAATGTCCTAACAGATCTCAGCACACAGGTGAGATTGTGACATTCAAATGTGGACCCAGCTGACAGTAATTATTTTCATCCTTCCACATGAACCCAGCCCACCGTTAAGATTCTGAATCTCACAACCAATAAAATTTCATAAGTTGAAAAATTGACTTTCATCCTTGAATCTAGTCTACAGATGAGCTGGTGACTCTCAGACTAAGATTCAGCACACCTGAGACTTGAGAGACTATGAGTCCACTAAGGAGACAGTCTAGAGGATGGATTGAAGGTCTCATGCAAAGATCAAGTCCGTGGTTGAGACTGTAACTCCTAAACATAGACCCAATGTAAGGGAGGTGTTAATTCTCATACCTGGAACCTCAACATGTGCAGGATGGTTCATCTCATTTATGGACCTTCCTGCAGCTGTAATTGTGACATACACCTCTTTCCAGCACCTGAGTTTTTTGACTCTCCTGCCTGGGCTCAGCCCACAGATTGGATTGTGACGTATCCCTGAACCCAGGATCTAGGTGATGTAAATTTATTCCTGCCTTGGTGCTCCTCACAGGGAGCACTGTGACATATTACTGCACCTAACATAGGGGAACCATACCAGGTTATGTGACTCTCTTGCCTGTGCCTTGCCCACATGGACCATTGTAACATATTGTTGGTTCTAATGTCCAGGTCATGTAACTATCTTATCTAGGTCCTGCTTATAGAAAGCATTGTGACATATCTCTGTGTCCATCATGCAGGTGTTTTGACTCTATTTCTGCCTGGTTTCTGTTTACAGGGGGTATTGAAACAGACTGCTAGCCCCAGCACCTAGCCGATGTGACTCTTCTTTCTAGGTTTTGCCCATGGGGAACATTGTGACATATCGTTCGGCCCAGCACCAAGGTGATTTTCCTCTTTTGCCTTGGCCCTGCACTCAAAAAGCATTATGACATATTGCTGATCCCAACAGCAGGTTGATGTGAGTCTTCTGACTGGACCCCGTTCACAAGGGCATTGTGATATGCCTCTGGGCCCATCAACTATTTGATGTGACTCTTCTTTCTTGCCTAGGCTTTCTCCATAGGAGATATTGTGACACAACTCTGGGCCAGGTCTTTGCCAACAGGAATCATTTTGACATATTTTTTAGTTCATTACCTAGTTGATGTGACTCTTCTTATTTTCAGATTTGTTCACAGTGGAGATTGCTACATATTGCTTGGCCCAGCTCCTATGTGATGTCTCTCCTCTCATGTAATTTTTCTGCCTCATCTTTGCTGACAGGAATCATTTTGACATATTTCTGAGTTCATCACCTAGTTGATGTGACTCTTTTTATTTTCAGACTTGTTCACAGTGGAGATTGCTACATATTGCTTAGTCCAGCTCCTATGTAATGTGACTCTCCTCTCGTGCCTGGGTGCTCCCCGCTGGAGTGATTGTGACATCTAGCTTGGCTTTGGCCCTAGTTTATGTGACTTTCCTCTTTCTGAGCCCTGCTCACCTGGGGGGATTATAACATATCTGAGCTCATCACCTAGGTGATGTAACTCTCTTGCCTGACCCCACTCCTCAGGGGGTATTGTTATGTATTGTCACACCCAGAACTAGGTGATATAATTCTTCTCTACTGCTTGCACTGTGCCCAGTAAGAAATTGTATCACCGGGCCCAGATTATGTGATGCCCCTCTCCTTCCTGGCCTGTACATTCATTGCTATTGTGACATGGTTGGGTGCAATGTCTAGGTCATGTGAGTCACCTGTATGGACCCTGTCCTCAGGGGCATTATCACATATCATGTTGTTAGTTATCTAGGTGAAGTGACTTACCTCTTCTGCCTGGGTCCTGACAAAAAGAAGGATAGTGATCCCAGCTACTCAGGAGGCTGAGGCAGGAGAATTGCCTGAACCCAGGAGGCAGAGGTTGCAGTGAGCCAAGATCATGCCATTGCACTCCAGCCTGGGTAACAAGAGTGAAACTCCATCTCAAAAAAAAAAAAAAAAAAAAGAAGGATAGTGACTTATCACTGAATTGAGCACTTAAGTGATGTGACTCCTCTTTTACCTGGGCCTTGCATAATTTTATTATTGTGATATTTTGCTAGTTCCAAAACCTAGGAGATGAGAGACTTTTGCCTTGGCTCTGACTATAGAGGGCTTTTTGATATTTCTTTGCATCTATCACCTAGGAAATATGTCTCTCCTTTGTTGCAACCTGCCTTCAAAAAGATTGTTATATAACACTGGGTCCAACAATCAGGTCATATGTCTCTCCAACCTTGGCCTGGCCCAGTGGGGAGCACTGTGACATATTGCTGGTTCCAGAAATTAGGTGATGTGACTATACTAACTGTGCCCTGCTTTTAGAAGAAAACTGTAACATAACACTGACTTAGCACCCAGGTGATGTGACTCTCCTCCCAGGTCCCCACATTCAGGGAAGGTTGTGATATATCCCTGACCTAGCACCCAGGTGATGTGACAATACTGTCTGGGCTCTCCCATCAGGGGGTATTGTGACACATTCCTAAGCCCAGCACATAAGTGATGTGACTCTTCTCCACTGTAGTCTCTGTTCAAGGGGAGATTGTGATGTATCACTAGTCCCAGCACATGGACTGTCCTCTTATGCATGGGCCAAGCCTGCATGTATTGTGACATATGTCTGGGTCCATCACATAGTTAATATAACTCTTCTGTATGAGCTCTGTCTACAGGGGTACTATAAAATATTTTTTCACTTATTCCCTAGGTCATGTGCCTCTTCCCTTCTACCTGGACTCTGCCAAAAAAAGGGAATTGTAACAATTCACCGGACCCAGAACCTAGGGGAGATGACACTCCGATTTTGCCTGGGCCCTGCCTATTTGGATATTGTGTCTTATCACTGGGTTTAACACATAGGGGATGGGAGGCACCTGCATGATTCCTCCTCACAGGCCTTGTGACATATCTCTGCATCCATTATCTGAGAGATGTGACTGTCCTCTTCTACCTGTCCCCTGCTTATAGAGAAGATTGTAGCATATTTCTGGGCCTATCAACCAGAAGATGCATTTCTTTTGTCTAAACCTTGTCTACAGGGAGCATTGTGATATGTCACTGGGCTCAGCACCCAGATGATGTTCCTCTCCTGCCTGATCCTTTCCATCAGGGAATATTGTACAAATATCTGGCCAGGCACTCAGGTGATGTGACTCTCCTGTTTACTACCTACTCACAGGTTACATGTCCCATCTCACAGGTGAGATGATGACTCTCATATCTTGAACCAGGCAAAAGTTGGTATACTGTCTCTCACAGCTAGGCTTAGGAAAATGGATAAGATTCTGGGTCTCCTATTTTTATGAAGGTCTGAGAGGATGACCACACTCTCACATATGGTATAAAACCTTTGGATTAGGCCGGGTGCGGTGGCTCATGCCTATAATCCCAGCACTTTGGGAGGCTGAGGCAGGTGGATCACGAGGTCAAGAGGATCATCCTGGTCAACATGGTGAAACCCCGTCTTTAGTAAAAATACAAAAATTAGCTGGGCATGGTGGTGCATGCCTGTAGTCCCAGCTACTTGGGAGGCTGAAGCAGGAGAATTGCTTGAACCCAGGAGGCGGAAGTTGCAGTGAGCCGAGATCATGCCATTGCACTCCCGCCTGGGAAACGAGAGTGAAACTCCATCTCAAAAAAAAAAAAAAAAAAACTTTGGATTGTACACAGTATGTCATCACAGAGCCCAGCACACAGGTGAGATTGACTTGCATGTATACACAACCTGGCACCTGTTAAAATTGTGACCCTCACAGATGGACAGACCCCAATTGTGAATCTCACACATGGATGCAGTCCACGGTTGGAATTGTGACTGTCATATGTAACCATCCAGCCAGATTTGGGATAGCAAAACATTTTTAAATGCAGCTCATAGGAAGGTCAGGCTCTCCTATCTGAACCCAGGAAATTGGAGAGATGTTGACTCATACCTGGGCTTAGGGACATAGATACAATCATAGGTTTATACCAGCATAAAAATCTCAGGCTGGATTGTGGTTCTCATGCAAACCATGTAAAGCCCTAGGATAGTACAGAGAGTGTCCTAACAAGTTCAAGCACACAGGTGAGATTACAGCACGCCTCTGCACACCCTGCAGACAGTAAGGTCATTTTCCCACATGAACCCAGCCAACTTTTGAGGTTCTGAACCTCACACCCAAAGTCTGCCAAAAGTTGAAAAATTGAATCACACACATGGATAATTCACAGGTGGATTGGTGACTCTCAGACCAAGATTCAGGACACCTGTGAGCCTCTGACTCCGCTAAGGGAACACAGTTTATTGGAGGAATTGAAGTTTTTATATAGCGATCTAGTTTACCTTTGAGATGGTGACTCATGTAATTAGACCCAACATACAGTAGGTAGTGGATCTCATACCTTGAACCAGGACATGTGTGGAATTGTTCATCTCATTCTTAGACTTTCTTGAATGTGTGATTGTATCATATTGCTCGCCCCAGCACCTGAGTGATTTGACTCTTCTGCCTATAAGTCATACAGGTGAAATTGTGGCATATCACTGAACCCAGCATTTAGGTGATGTGAGCCTATACTTTTGCCATAGCACTTTTCACAGAGGGCACTGTGGCATATCACTTGCCCTGGCACCCAGGGAAGCGACTCCCCTCTACTTCTTGGTCTCTGCCCAAGAACAGATTGTGATAAGTCACTGGGCCTAACACCTAGGTGTTATGACTTTTCTCTCCTGCCTGAATCAAACATTTTTTTGATGCAAATCTGATTGAGCTCTGCCTACAGCGATATTATAACATATCTATTCATTCATCACCAAAGTGATGTGGCTCTCTTCTGCTTGGGCCCTGACAAAATGGGGGATTTATTTATAAGGTTGTTTTACTAAAATAAACTAGCTTTAGTATTTTTTTCTTTTCCTTTTTTTTTTTTTTTAGAGACAATTTCACTCTTGTTGCCCAGGCTGGAATGCAATGGTGCGATCTCGGCTCACTGCAACCTCCGCCTCGTGGGTTCAAACGATTCTCCTGCCTCAGCCTCCCTAGTAGCTGGGATTACAGGGGCCCACCACAACGCCGAGTAGAAAGGGGGTTTTACCATGTCAACCAGGCTGGTCTTGATCTGACCTCAGGTGATCCACCCACCTGAGCCTCCTACACTGATGGGTTAAAGGCGTAAGCCACTACGTCCGGCCTTTAGTATTGATAATACACTATCAGTAAAGTAAAAATTGTTTTGCTCTTAAGAAAAAGTTTTATATAGTATTAATATGACAGTAAAACATGTTTGTTCACACTTCGAATGCGTTTAAAAAGAGAAAGAGTAAAAAAGAGAGAATTTTCCCGTGCTCTGAGGTGGGCCTGGCTGCAACCTAGGCTGTCACTTTTTCTTCATTCAGCCCAGCGTTGGATCATATCTTCTGTCACTCAGGGCTTGAAGTGTGTGTGTGGGGGGCGGAGGGGCGAGGCTTAAACATTATCCAATCAGGGACTCTGGGCTGGAAACTGTCCAATCAGGCATGCAGCTGGAGCGGACAGGGCGGTTTCCGGGATGCGGCGGGGCCTTTGTCTCTTGCTGCTGCTGGCGCTTTGGGTCTCGTCTTCACTGGTCTTTGTTCTCTGCTCCTAGAGATCCATCCTCTGAGGCCCTGTGACCTGCGGTATGGGGAGATCCACAGCTAAGACTCCAGCACTCCCTGGCAGCCGAGAAATGGTGAGAGTGCCTGTCCCACATCCCTAGAGCGGGGAAGCGGCTTGTTGGAACCGGTGGGAAGTGGCTGTGGCGGACTCAGGCCTCACCGCAGTCAGCTCCACAATCTGTACCCCTAGTTAACTCCTTGCCCTCCTCAGCCTCAATCCTCTTTAGCCGTAAGATGGAGGCTGTGCTGACAACTGGCCCTGGGCGTTCTGTCTCTTCTCTGCACAGTGACTATATCCTGGCCTGGAGCCCGCTTTGCGCAGCTCTGCATCCGCAGCACCTCATCTCTCTCAGATTGTGCAGGGACCACAGGAGGGTCATCAGGGAGAATCCTGACTCGGGGTGCGGGTTCAGGAATGCCAAGAGCTTTGGTCCATGAGGTTCCCAGTTCCTGTTTTCTCCTGTTAAAACTTTATGAAAGTCGCCGCAAAAATATTAAATAATTTAATCAAAGAGCGATTCTAAAAAATGGTAGAGCACTCAGCTATGGGTTGTAGTTTATGGTCTATTGAAGGGGTTTGACGGAAAGAGTTTTATAAGGTGAATAATGGTGAAAACCAAATTCAATAATTGTTTGGGTACAGTAACGGAGTTTCTTAATTTGTACCATGAAGATGGAAATTTTTGGTTACGCAATCTAAAGTTAATTGGCAGTTTATAGTTTGTTAAGCCTGAATTTTTCCCCCAATGTAGTAATTTACAAAAAATTCCCTTGAATTGTATTTTTTTTTTTTTTTGAAATCTGTGCCTTTAATAGAAGAGCCACTACTTGAGGGGATGAAGCGGGAGGAGTGGGTGGCCCCAATATCCGGCCCGCCGTGCTTCACGGGCTTGTAGGTGATGGAGAACTCGCCCAGGTAATGGCCGATCATCTCTGGCTTGATTTCCACCTGGTTGAAGGTCTTGCCATTGTAGACGCCCACCATGCTGCCCACCAACTCGGGCGGGATGATCAAGTCGCGCAGGTGCGTTTTCACCACTTCCGGCTTCTCCTTGGGTGGTGCCTCCTTCTTGGCCTTGCGCAGGCGCTTCAGCCGCGAGTGCTGCTTCCGCCTCAGGCCCGGGTTCAGCCGCGCCGCTGGCGCGCACTGTTAGCTGCATCAGCTGCTTATAGGACGCTTCCAGCAGCTGATCCAGGTCCGTGCAGCAGTAAGCGAACTTGTTGAAGGTCAGTTTTTTCTTCTGCTCTACCTCTGCTATCTTGCCGGATCCTCAGAAAAGACCGTTCTTGTCGCCATCTGTGCAGTTATCGTCTTTTTTTTTTTTTTTTGAGACAGAGTCTCACTCTGTCGCCCAGGCCGAAGTGCAATGGCGCCATCTCGGCTCCCTGCAGTCTCCGTCTCCCGGGTTTAAGCGATTCCCTTGCCTCAGCCTCCCAGGTAACTGAGATTGCAGGCATACGCCACCACTCTCATCTAGTTTTGTGTTTTTAATAGAAACGGGCTTTCGCCATGTTGGTCAGGCTAGTCTCAAACTCCTGACCTCAGGTGATTTACCTACCTCGGCCTCCCATAGTGCTGGGATAACTGGTGTAAGCTACCATGCCTAGTTAAATTAGATTTTTTAAAAGTTGAAATTAGGTACTAGAGCCTCCTCAGCCTAATTGCCAGCCACTTAATTTTTTCATACCCCACAGGGATCTGCTGTTTCCTGGCATTTTTCACATGTGTCCCAAGCAGGACCTCAAGTCTGTCTCTACCTTGTATTTCTCTAGCTTGACTCTGCCTTGCAGTAAAATACTTAATATCCAGTTCTTATGACATTCCCATTCACCAATTTCCTTTCCCTAATTCACATTATCAAACGATTCGTCCTTTAGTATACATTTTTTTTTTTTTGAGATGGAGTTTCGCTCTTGTTACCCAGGCTGGAGTGCGATGGCGAGATCTCGGCTCACTGCAACCTCCGCCTCCTGGTTCAGGCAATTCTCCTGCCTCAGCCTCCTGAGTAGCTGGGATTACAGGCACGTGCCACCATGCCCAGCTAATTTTTTGTATTTTTTTTTTTTTTAGTAGAGACGGGGTTTCACCATGTTGACCAGGATGGTCTCAATCTCTTGACCTCATGATCCACCTGCCTCGGTCTCCCAAAGTGCTGGGATTACAGGCGTGAGCCACCGCGCCCGGCCTAGTGTACATTTTGATACCTATTTTAATTAATCATTTTTTGACAAAGCATTGGATGGCACATTTAAAAAGATTGGTTTTCCGTTTGTAAATATATATATATATTTATATTTTCCCTAGACACAGCTATCTTATCAGAATGTTTTTGATTCAAGGTTTCCCTTTGGAAAATTTATAGGGAGATGTGTCCTTACCCAATCGTCAGTTTTTTTCTTGTACCTGGGATTCAGTACTGTCTGGGGAAAAACCAAGATTCTTCTCATGGCTTTGCTAGAGTTTCTATGACTATCAGCTCCTGGGTCATTTTCTCATATGAGACAACCTGAGGTATGTATGAAGTGTAGCCTCTCGAGAGAGCGGGTGAATGCCCTGGGGCTGAGAGGCATCTCTTGGTGCACTGTTTTTTTGAAAAGCTAACCCCTTGAGATACTGTCTTTAACCAACCAAGCTTCCATTTCTTAGAGACACGTTGCTGGTCAGACAATCAGATGGTGGTATTGAGGGGGAAACCAAAGTAAATTTTGCCCCTGGATTTTCTTAGGGGACAGAAAAATAGTGAAAGAAAAATAGTAAAAAAATTGTTAAATAAATAAATAAATAAAATAAATAAATAAATAAATAAAATGCCACTCCAAAAACATAGGAAAACAACAACAACAACAAAAAAAACTGACCCTAGTGAGATGGTGCAGGAACTTGTCAAGTAAAAGGTATCTGGGGCACTCACTGGGGCATAATTCAGAGTCTTGAGAAAATTATTATTGAGCACTTAAGTGAACAAGATGGGGTGGGAGAATCTTTCAAGTAATTGAATGGCCTGACTTGACACATAAGACAGACATACAGTTACCTTGAAATGATTTGTTCTCTTATTTTGACCTCAGAGTTTTTTTTTTTTTTTTGGATGTTCTTTTAGACCGTTTTTTCCTCCCTCTCCCGGGTTGGAGTGCAGTGGTGCAATCTCGGCTCACTGCCACCTCTGTATCCCGAGTTCAAGTGATTCTCATGCCTCAGCCTCCCCAGTAGCTAGGACAACAGGTGCCCCCTACCACACCTGGCTACTTTTTGTATTTTTAGAAGAGATTGGGGTTCACCAGGCTGTTTGAGGCTCAAAATTCTGGCCTCAAGTACCAGAATTTGTCACCCAGGTTGGAGTGCAGTAGCCTCCACAGTGCTGGGATTACAAGTGTGAGCCTTTGCCCAGCTGACCTCAGTTTTTAACTGTAAATTGTGTTTTATTATTAGGGCTTGAAAGGTAAGAAAATATTTAGAAAGGACATAAAGATGAATTTCAAAAAATATTATCTAATCATATATTTTATTTGTTGAAAATTCTCTTTCACCTTTTTATGTCTCAGAGTGAATTTAGGAGTTTTCTCAGGTATTTCTTTTTATGGCTGAGTGATTTCAAACATTTCTACCTGGCTTTTAGAGTATTAGCTACTGAGGAAAAAAATAAGAAAATTTTTTCTTTCATTTTGGCTGTAGAGAATTAATATATTTCCACAAGAAAATGTGGTCGATAATTGGTGAGTTTACATAGATTTGTGGAAACAGTTTCTTTTTTTGCAGGATAAATTTGCAAAAGTAAATATCTTTGTTCTATATCCTGTTATTTCAATTTCTGAGTTTAATGCCAAATTTCATGTAATGAAATTTGGTACCTCCTAGAAGTGTTCCCATATAACTAATTGTTTATCACATGATTTTGTAATACAAAAAACAAAATAATGCTTTATTGTCCAAAAGAAATAAATACATTTGCTTCTCTTACTGAGGTACAAAATGTAAGTACCTTAAAATTTTCTTCTCTTACATGAACACTGTTTTTGAGTCATTTTGCTGGACTTTTCAAACACTTTGTTTCAAAAACTAAGTGAATGATTCTGACATGAAAATTAAAGCTTGAGCCCAGTGACTCCAAGCTAAGGTTAATTTTCAGCCAGCTGAGGGATGTTATTAAAAACCCAGTTAGTTACTTTTGGAAAGCCTCCCCTGCAGATGTCCCAGCCTGCTCACCACAGCCATGGAAGAAGCCTCTATACTGGGAGAAGCTACAGAGCCCTGGAAAGCTGGGACCCCACAGGCGGATGCAGTTACGTTTAAGATAGAAGGGGATTGGGATAAAGTAAACCAGTTAAATATCCGTAAAAGAAATTTGAATTTCAAAGGAGTACTGCAACAGGAGGAAGTACCAACTATAAGATCTTTAAGAACTGCAAAGATTAGGCAGAAGATGGCTTGGTTTCCTAGGAGAAAGCAAGCAAGATTAGAAAGAAGTGAGGGGAATGTTTAAATGAAGGGTGAAATAATTAGACTTTAGATCAGAGAATGGTTTTTTTTTTTTCTTTTTTTTTTGAGACGGAGTTTCGCTCTTGTTACCCAGGCTGGAGTGCAATGGCGCGATCTCCGCTCACCGCAACCTCCGCCTCCTGGGTTCAGGCAATTCTCCCACCTCAGCCTCCTGAGTAGCTGGGATTACAGGCACGTGCCACCATGCCCAGCTAGTTTTTTTGTATTTTTAGTAGAGACGGGGTTTCACCATGTTGACCAGGATGGTCTCAATCTCTTGACCTTGTGATCCACCCGCCTCTGCCTCCCAAAGTGCTGGGATTACAGGCTTGAGCCACCGCGCCCGGCCTAGATCAGAGAATGTTTTACCCTGAAGTCAGCATGTTCTTAAGAGGGACATAAAATGGAGTTGTATGGTGGCTCAGACTGAGTAGCTCAGAGTTCAGGAGGCTGTGGGATGAAAATAAACTTAAGTGAAGTTTCATTAAAAAGTATTTTATGTTGATCACTGAAGACAAATGCAGCTGATTTTTTAGTGAGAAAAAGAAGAAAATATGCAGAATGTTTTTCTGACTGTGTAATAGGTAAGAAAAAAGAACACCATCCAAGTCATAATGAGAAGGGTGTTTCTTTTTATAAAGTGTTGCTGGAGAACACAGATGATAGATAATTTTATTAATCATAGCTATTTATTATCTATGTGCTTCATCTCTTTCCACCTCTTTTCTTGGTTCTGTACTTTTCTTCCATTTGACTTTTGGGGGTTGTATGTTTTATATAAAGCCAGTAACTATAACTACAGTATTCTGCTGATTTCTGTGAGTAGCTCTATCAGATAATTGAATTTCTTCTTTTTTTTTTTTTTTTTGAGAAGGAGTTTTGCTCTTGTTACCCAGACTGGAGTGCAATGGCACGATCTCGGCTCACCGCAACCTCCGCCTTCTGGGTTCAAGCAATTCTCCTGACTCAGCTTCCCGAGTAGCTGGGACTACAGGTGCGCACCACCATGCCCAGCTAATTTTTGTATTTTTAGTAGAGACGGGGTTTCACCTTGTTGACCAGGATGGTCTCGATCTCTTGACCTCGTGATCCAGCTGCCTCGGCCTCCCAAAGTGCATTATGGGCATGAGCCACCGCGCCCAGCCCAGATAATTGAATTTCGTAAACGTTAAGGGAGTCCCCAGTTTTTAAACAGTAACTCAGAAGCATAGATGGGCCTATGGAGTTTGTGACTTGCATCTGCAATGAGGAAAATGTTGTGGGACTGAGCCCTGAATCAGGATCTGTGCTGACTCTGGGTGGTGTCAGAATTCAAGTGTTAGACACTAAGTTGGTGTTAGAGAATTGCTGGTGCTCATCAAACTCTGCAGATCTGGTGCCAAAAGAAAGATGTCAGACTCCTGGCCTGGAATAAAACTCTGGGTGTCTGGGAATGGGAAGCTCTACTCTCCTCTACACAGGCTGTCACACTCAGGCTGGAGTGCAGTGGCGCAAACTCACTGCAACCTCCACTCACTGCAACCTCCGCCTCCCAGGTTCAAGCGATTCTTCTGCCTCAGCCTCCTGAGTAGCTGGGACTACAAGTACATACCACCACATGCTGCTAACTTTTTGTATTTTTAGTAGAGACAGGGTTTCGCTGTGTTAGCTAGGATTGTCTCAATCTCCTGATCTTGTGATTCGCCTGCTTCGGTTTTCCAAAGTGCTGGGATTACAGGCATGAGCCACTGCACCCGGCCTCAAACTTTCCCCTGTTCTTTGATTTCAGGTCTCCTCTCAGGGTGACAGAGGACTGAAAACTTAAAGGAGCTCTGATGACAAATCCCTTTTTGCCAAAGTTGCCAACACAGGATTTTCACATGCTCACAAACACACCAACTAGACATAATGTGTTCACACCCCTCTCAGGACAAGGCACTACCCTCAGGAATTTTGCCACAGCACTTTTGATCCCAGTGTTTTTTTTGGCCAAACACCTACAAAAGTGTCTACAAGTCTCCTGGCATATCCCTGTATCCAGACACTGAACCTCCAATAGCAACCTGTTTTCTCCACCAGCCTAGGGTTCTGGAGTACCAGTTCATAATCTCATCTGCCTGCATGGACACAGAAATAAATCAGAGTACAGCCCCACCTGGGCCACTATCTGTAGCACAAACCAGTCCTTCCATCTGCATTATACTCTCTCCAACCCAGGGATTTTTTTTTCTTTTAACTTTTATTTTGGGTTGGTTCAGGGGTACACATGCAGGTTTGTTATACAGCTAAAATTGTGTCATGGGGGTTTGGTATGTAGATTATTTTGTCACTGCAATACTAATCATAGCACGAAAAAGTTACTTTTTCTGACCCTCTTAGTTCTCCTACCTTCCACCCTCAACTAGGCCTCAGTGTCTTTTGTTCCCCTCTGTGTTCATGTGTTCTTATTATTTTGCTCTTACTTATAAATAATAACATGCATTTGGTTTTCTGTTTCTGCATCAATTTTCTAAGAATAATGATCTCCGGCTTCATGTTGCTGCAAAGGACATAATCTTTTTGTTTGTTTTTATGGCCACAGAGTATTCCGTGTTGTTTTTGAAGCATATTTTTTGTTTGTTTTGAAACAGAGTCTTGCTCTGTCACTCAGGCTAGAGTGCAGTGGCACAATCTTGGTTCACTATAACCTCCACCTCCCAGTTCAAGTCATTCTCTTTTTTGCAGCCTCCAGAGTAGCTGGGATTTTTTATTTTTAGTATAGAC
>CM052668.1:17315560-17337722 GCA_028533165.1 Leontopithecus rosalia
CTTGACCTTTCTCTCTGGCTGCCCTTAGTATTTTCTCGTTCTTTTCAACCCTGGTGAATCTAACGATTTTGTGCCTTGGGGTTGCTCTTCTTGAGGATATCTTTGTGGTGTTCTCTGTATTACCTGGGGTTGAATATTGACCTGCTTTGCTAGTTTAGGGAAATTTTCCTGAATAATATCCTGAACGGTATTTTCCAGCTTGGATTTATTCTCTTCGATGCATTCAGGTACACCTATCAAACGTAAATTTGGCCTTTTCACATAGTCCCACATTTCTTGAAGACTTTGCTCATTCCTTTTTATCCTTTTTTCTCTAATCTTGTCTTCTTTTATTAAGTTGGACTTCAACCTCTGATACCCTTTCTTCTGCTTGAACAATTTGAGTGTTTAAACCTGTGCATACTTCTTGGAGTTCCTGTATTGTATTCTTCATTTCCATTAATTCACTTATATTCCTCTCTAAGTTGTCTATTCTCATTAGGATTTTGTCAAACCTTTTTTCAAAGTTCTTAGTTTCTTTATGTTGGGCTATAACATGTTCTTTGAACTCACGGAAGTTTCTTATTATCCATACCCTGAAGCCTGATTCTGTTATTGGGATGCGCTCGTTCTCCATCAAGCCTTGTTCCATTGTTGATGAGGAACTGTGATCATCTTCAGAGGGAGAGGAATTCTGATTTTGAGTATTCTCAGCCTTTTTACACTAGTTTCTTCCCATGATTGTAAATTTATCCTCCTGTTGTCTTTGAAGTTACCAGCTTTCAGATTAGGTCTCTTGAGTAGACATTCAAGTTGTTTGTTCCCAGGGCCAGAACAACGGCGTTAAGACTGATGGTGTTTTTCTGCACAGGCTTCTCCTGTCTGGCTTCCTTCTTATGTCCATAATAGGTGACTCTGCCTTCCCGGAGCTCCAAACCTCAGTCAGAAGGGGAACTAGTCCCATTCACTCTGCGCCAAGAGCTGTTGCGCCAAGGTGCCGGCACAACCACTGTGCTGGCCTCAGGAGTTGCTCTGGAGACCTGCGTGGCTCCTCCAAACCTGTCAGAAGGGGAGGCAGCCCCGCCTACTCAGCTCCGAGAGCTGCCATGCAGAGGTACCGGCGAAACCGCTGCACCGCGGTGCCGGTGAAACCACTGCTCCAGCCACAAGAGTCACGCTGGTGACCCACGTGGGTCCTTCACTGGGAATCTTCTGCTCCTGAGCAACCAGAATTTGTGTGACAGTGTGGCATCCTCTAGTTCTGTGCACTTTCACTGCGAGCTGCAATCCGGAGATGTTAGCGATCGGCCATCTTGGATTGTTCCCCCAGAAATCCTACTTTTAATAAATCCTGAACATTTACTAAGCACAAAAGAGTTCATACTGGAAAGAAACCCTTCAAATGTGATGAATGTGGCCTATAGTCTGTACCCAGTTCTCCACTCTCATTAAACCTGAGAATTCATGTGGAAGATAATTATTACAAATTTGAAGAATGTGACAAAGCCTTTAAAAGTTGTCGACCCAGGCCAGGCACGGTGGCTCACGCCTATAATCCTAGCACTTTGGGATGCTGAGGTGGGTGGATCACGATGTCAAGAGATCGAAACCATCCTGGTCAACATGGTGAAACCCCGTCTCTACTAAAAATACGAAAATTAGCTGGGCATGGTGGTGTGTGCCAGTAGTCCTAGCTACTCGGGAGGCTGAGGCAGGAGAATTGCCTGAACCCAGGAGGCGGAGGTTGGGGTGAGCCGAGATTGTGCCATTGCACTTCAGTCTGGGTAACAACAGTGAAACTCTGTCTCAAAAAATAAATAAATAAATAAAATAAAAGTCCTCAACCCTTATTACACATAACGTATACTGGACAGAAATCCTACAAGCATGAAAGGTGTCACAAAGCTCTTAACAAGTCCTCAATTTTTAACAGATATAAATGTTTCATATTGGAGTGAAACTCTATAATTACGAATGGTGTCAGTGCTTTTAATGACACCTCAAACTTCTCTAAACATAAAACAATTGGCCGGGCGCAGTGGCTCAAGCCTGTAATCCCAGCACTTTGGGAGGCCGAGGTGGGTAGATCACAAGGTCAAGATATCGAGACTATCCTAGTCAACATGGTGAAATCCCATCTCTACTAAAGATACAAAAAATTAGCTGGGCATGGTGGTGCATGCCTGTAATCCCAGCTACTCAGGAGGCTGAGGCAGGAGAATTGCCTGAACCCAGGTGGTGAAAGTTGCGGTGAGCCGAGATCACGCCATTGCACTCCAGCCTGGGTAACGAGCGAAACTCTGTCTCAAAAAAAAATAAATAAAATAAAATCATAAAAAAATTATACTAGTTCAAAACTCTAGAAATAGAAATAATATGAAAAAGCTTTTAAATGGTTTTCACACTTGATTGCAGGTAAAATATACTGGAGAAAACTCCCAAGTGTAAAGAATATAGCTAAATTCTTAACCAGTGTTCACAGCTTATTGCACAGAAAAGCATTTGTAGTTGAGAAATGGTGTACAAATATAAAGAATGTGGAAAAGTCATTAATATCTACTAACATATTATTCAACATCAGAGAGTTCATACTTTTTTTTTTTTTTTTTTTTTTAGTGCAAGGATGATCTCCCCGAGGGAGACTTTCTCAACAACACTCTGTAGAGTTGACCACTCCCCTCTTTATACTTCATTTTACTCTATATCTACCCATATTATAACATGCAACTCGTTACATATTTTTGTTTTTTGAAAGGAAAAAAGAGAAAGAGAAAGGGGGAGAGAGAACAGGAGTCTTGCTCTATTGCCCAGGCTGGAATGCAATCTAAAAATAGGTATTAAAAATCTATTTTATGCCTATAATTGTACTTATCAGCAGAGACAGGAAGGAATAAGGAGAGAAAATAACAAACAGCCAACCAGTGTTTCATTTAAGTCTATGAAATGCTATGCAAATGCTGAAGAGTGATTTACTTCCAATTATGTGGTCACTTTCAAAATAGGTGTAATGTGATACTGAGAAAAATGTATGTTCTGTGGACCTGTGTGAAGAATTCTATAGATATTCACTGAATTTACTTGTTGCAGGCCTGAGATCAAATCATAAATGTCCCTGTTAATTTTTTATCTCATTCATCCATCGAATATTCAAAGTCTCCCACTATTATTGTGCAGGAGTCCAAGTCTCTTTATAAGTTATTGAGAACTTGTTTTCTGTATCTGGGTGTTCCTATATTGGGTGCATATAGATTTATGATCATTGACTCCTATTGTATTGATCCTTTTACCATTATATAATGTCCTTCTTTGTTTATTTAGTCTTTGTTACTATTAAAGTCTATTTTGTCAGAGACAAAAGTTACAACTCCTGGTTTTTTTCTTTTTTGCTCTCCATTTGATTGGTAAGTCTTCCACCAAAGCTTTGTTTTGAGTCTTTGTGTGTCCTTGCTTATGAGATGGATCTGGATACAGTGTACCGATGGGTTTTGACTTTTTATTCAGTTTTCCTTTCTGTGATTGGGGCATTTAATCCATTTAAATTTAGGATTAATATTGATATTTGTGAGTTTAATATTGTCATTTAATGCTAGCTGGCTATTTTGCCCATTAGTTGATATAGATTCTTCATTATGGAGATACTCTTTACCTTTTGGTCAGTTTTTGGGATGACTGATACTGGTTGCTCCTTTCTGTGTATTGTGCTTCTTTCAGAAGCTCTTGTAAAGCCGGCCTAGTGGTGATGAAATCTCTGAGTGCTTGCTTGTTCATGAAAAATTTTCTTTTTCCTTCATTTATAAAGCTCAGTTTGCTGGATATGATATTCTGGGTTGAAAAATCTTTTCTTTGAGGATATTGAACATTGACCCCCACTCTCTTCTAGTTTGTAGGGTTTCTGCTGAGAGATCTGCTGTGAGTCTGATAGGCTTCCCTTTATTGGTAACCTGACCCTTCTCTCTAGCTGCCCTTAGAAATTTCTCCTTTATTTCAACCCTGGTGAATCTAATGATTATGTGTCTTGGGGTTGCTCTACTTGAGGAATATCTTTGTGATGGTCTTTATATTACCTGGAGTTGAATATTGTCCTGCCTTACTAGGTTAGGAAAGTTTTCCTGAATAATATCCTGAAGAATATTTTCCAGCTTGGATTCATTCTCTTCATAACATTCAGGTACAGCTTTCAAACGTAAACTAGGTCTTTTCACATAGTCCTATATTTCTTGGAGACTTAGCTCATTCCGTTTTACTCTTTCCTCTCTAATCTTGTCTTATTTCATTTCATTAAGTTGGTCTTCGATCTCTGATATCCTTTCTTTTGCTTGATCAATTCAACTCTTAAAACCTGTGCATACTTTGTGGAGTTCTCACATTGTATTCTTCAGTTCCATTAATTCACTTATATTCCTCTCTAAACTGTCTATTCTCGTTAGGATTTTGTCAAACCTTTTTTCAAAGTTCTTAGTTTCTTTGGATTGGGTTAGAACATGTTTTTTTAACTCACAGAATTTTCTTATCATCCACCTTCTGAAGTCTACTTCTGTTAATAGAACGCACTCATTCTCCATCAGGACTTGTTCCGTTGCTGATGAGGAACTGTGATCCCCTGTAGAGGGAGAGGCATTCTGATTTTGGGTATTCTCAGCCTTTTTAGGCTGGTTTCTTCCCATTATTGTAAATTTATCCACCTGTTGTCTTTGTAATTATCAACTTTCTAATTAGGTCTCTGGGTGGATATCCAACTTGTTGATTCCCAGTGCCAGAATCTGAGCAACCCACTGCACCGGCTTAAACAGCAGCGTTAAGATTGATGGTGCTTTTCTGCTCAGAAATCTCCAGTCTGTCTTCCTTCTTGAGTCCCTCCTTCAATCAGCTGAATAGAGGACTCTGCCTTCCTGGAGCTCCAAATGTCTATCAAAAGGGGACTCAGTCCCATTTACTCTGCACCAAGAACCGCTGCACTGAAGCACCAGCAAAACCACTGCACTGGCCACAAGAGTCACACTGGCGACCTGTGGGGCTCCTCCACTGGGAATCTTGTGGTCCGTGAGCAACAAAAATTCGTCTGAAGGTGTGGCGTCCTCTCGTTCTCTGTGCTTTCACTGGGAGCTACAATCCTGAGCTGCTAGTGATCAGCCATCTTGGATCTCTCTCTCCAAGAGTTCATACTTAATAAAAGTATTTTAAATGCAATTACTGTCAAATGGTCTTTCCGAAATAAAAGGCTTTAGAGTGAAGAGGAGTTTATTCTGAAGACAAACATTACAAATATAAAGAGGTTTGTAGTACTTTTACTTGTATCACAGATCTTATTGTACACAGTTTGTACTAGAGAATAATCCTGAAGCAGTTGCTCAAACTTTGTTCAACATTAGGGAATTTATATCTGAGAATTCAGCAAATATAATGAATTTGTAAAAACATTTTTTTCAAAAACTGTAGAAAACACCAGATAATTTGTACTAAAATATACTTTTGCAGATGTAGTAAGTAGAAAAAAAGTTTTTTAATTCAAATTGAGTTTGTGTAAGTATCAGAGAATTAACACTAGAAATATCTAAGGCACTAATGCTTCAGACATTAAACTAAATCAGAGTGCTGAGCATAGAAAATAATCCAAAACTACAGTTGGTAAGTACATTGATTTTATATAACTTTAAAATGAGAAGTTTCTTTGAAAAGTTATAATTACATTTAAATACACTTGATGGAGTTATAAAACTTTAAAAAAGTCAATAATGATGTAATTCAACTCTCAAATTCCTTCATGCTGTTTCTTTATTTCTATTGTATTCACCTGTGAAAGAATGTGATGAACTATTGCTGCATCAGCGATATGAATGGTACCTTTTTGTTAGGTGGGAATTATGACCTATTCTATGAAAGAGTAAGGACATTGAAATGTAACATGCTTGATAAAAATCTATGGAGAGGCTCTTTGTGGTTAACATACTCAGCAGCGTATGAGGTAGTTGTCCACAGTAATATTCTTTCATGTTATCATGAGAGAAAAACATTTTTAAATTTAGTTAAATGTAAATTAAAATTAATTAAAATCATATATAATTTTGCTGATTTTACTTAAATTATGTGTGGACTTAATTTTTAATATTTTCTTTTATCATGTTAAGAGTATTATGCATTCTAGCTGGGTGTGGTGGCTCATGCCTGTAATCCCTTTAGGAGACTGAGGAGGGCTGATCACTAGAGGCTAGGAGTCTGAGATTGGCCTGCAACATGGTGAAATGCCATCTCTAAAATAAATAAAAACTAGCTGGGCAGGATGGTGGGTGGCTGTAACCCCAGATACTCAGGAGATTGAGGCAGGAGAATCGCTTGAACCCAGGAGGCAGAGGTTGCAGTGAACCGAGATCACACAATTACACTCCAGGCTGGGCAACAACAGCGAAATTCCATTTCAAAAAGAAAAAAAAGACATGCATTCAATGAAGCATTATTATTTCACTGACTTTAACATACCTACCCCTTTCTCAAGTGTGTAGGTAAAGTATGGTAATGATACACTACTTGGTAACACTGGAATAACACCTCTAGCAATCTCTTCTGCCAGTGGCTTCAAACTGCAAATAAGTTAAAAAATATTTTTCCCATAAGGGACAGCGAGGGGGGGAGCGGGGGAGGGATGGCATGGGGAGAAATGCCAAATATGGGTGAGGGGCAGAAGGCAGCAAAACACATTGCCACGTGTGTACCTATGCAACTATCTTGCATGTTCTGCACATGTACCCCAAAACCTAATATGCAATAAAAAGAAAAATATTTTTCCCATAGGTTACATTTTTATACTTTTATTCTTACTTGAATTTATTCTTTTTAATTTTTGTGGTTACACTGTATGTGTATATATTTATACCATCTATGGCATATTTTGGTAGAGGCATATAATGTGTAATAATTACATCAGGATAAATAAGGTATTCATCCCTTCTAGCATGTACTATTTAGTACAATTTGATTAGTAAAATAACTAAGATACTTTATTTTAAAATACCTTTGGTTATTTTTAAATATTAAAAGTATTTTAAAATTTATAACTTCTTGACTACAGGGTCATTCTTATGGTCATAATAAAATTTATATAGAATGTAAATAAAAATGATACATTTCTAAGTCCTGCATATTTAAAAAATTTGGCATGTAGTTTTCTTTGAACATGTTTTCTCTAGGCCTGCAAACACAGACTTTTAGTTTTGATTTACATCGAGTTAAATATTTACTTATATTACTCTAAAGATTTAACTTAGGTGAAAGAAAATTATGAAGTAAGGGCGTTTGTGTGAATATGAGTTTTTATCTGTTTTCAAAAGAAAGCAATACTGGAACAACAAAAAAATAAGGTGACTAGCTTACTAGAAAACTAAAAACCTCAAACGTGTTGAAAGCAAATCAAAACTTTGTGCATTGCATTGAAATCATTGCTGAAAATATTAGGGCTTATGATTCAGGATCTCCCTAGGCACATTCTGTTTTTTCTTGTTTGGTACTCATGCTAAACCCATACTTTTCTGCTTTTGTAGTTTATAAAGTACTTATGTGACTGGTGAGGGATTCTAAGAATGATTTTTATAAAATTTGAGGGTACACACAAAATGATTTTTAGATGTAATTCTAAAATTAGTGTATTGTTATATTTTATTTAAACATTTTATTTTGTTTTATTGGAGAAACTTTTAAAAGCCTAATTTTCTATAGTTACTGTTTTTCCCACTTTTTATAATTGACATAAGTAAATCTATTGATTGAGACAGGTTGCTTTGGTAAGTACTTGGGAGACTTCATAAGTCACAAGGATATTTTTACATATAAATAACAAAAATTCATGACAGTTATTCTGAGTAAAATATGCTTTATAAGTCATAAATATTTTTGCTGGAATTAGTTTGTAACTTCAAGTCAGAGATGGAAAATAGCAATGGTGAAGAAATAACATTTATTCATCAAGTGGAGAGGACATTTATTTTCAGGCTGAAAAGCTGACTTGTTGAATTTAAACACAAATTCTCCGTTTTTAAAATTATCTTCAGTTTTGTTTGTGTTATGTGTATTCCCACTATGTATGTATCACAGCCTTTCTTCTTTTTGTATGTTGACTACAGTTTTCTCACTGTTGTCTTCATGCCATGTCATTTTACATGGTACATTTGTAGGTTCTACTGAGAAAGTTGGTATTCTTTAATGCATTGAAAAATTGTTTTTTCTTTTTGTTGTTGTTTGTTTGTTTTTGTTTTTTTGAGACGGAGTTTTGCTCTTGTTACCCAGGCTGGAGTGCAATGGCGTGATCTCGGCTCACCGCAACCTCCGCCTCCTGGGTTCAGGCAATTCTCCTGCCTTAGCCTCCCGAGCAGCTGGGATCGCAGGCACGCACCACCATGCCCAGCTAATCTTTTGTATTCTTAGTAGAGATGGGGTTCCACCATGCTGACCAGGATGATCTCGATTTGTTGACCTCGTGATCAGCCCACCTGGGCCTCCCAAAGTGCTGGGATTATAGGCTTGAGCCACCACGCCTGGCCGAAAAATTGGTTTTAATTGAAGAATTTGCTTATCATAACTTTCAGGCTAGTTAAGAGAACAGACGTATACTGTTAACAGGTGAAAAGATTATATATGTTAGCTTTGTTTTTCTTTGTTAAAAAAAAAAGTTTTATTCTTACAAAATGCATGACAAATACAAAATTTGTAAAAAAAATGTACTTTAGAAATTAGATTCTAAATAGAGTTAATGGCAAATGAACAATTTTAAATTTATTTTTTTATGATATAGCACAACTTATGTTTCTATGCAGAATCTTTTTTTTTTTTTTTTGACAGAGTTTTTGCTCTGTCACCCAGGCTGGAGTGAAGTGGCCCAATCTTGGCTCACTCTGACTTCTGCCTCCCAGATTTGAGTGATTCTTTTGCATCAGCCTCCCAGGTAGCTCGGATTACAGGTACACGCCACAATGCCCAGCTAAGTTTTCTATGTTTAGTAGAGAAAGGGTTTTGTCATGAGGCCAGGCTGGTCTCATACTCTCACCACATCCCCTGCAGAACCTTTTTTTTTTAATGGACTCTTGCCTAGGCTGGCATGCAGTGGCATAATCTCAGCTCATCACTGCAACCTCTGTCTTCCAGTTGAAGTGATTCTCCTGCCTTGTCCTCCCAAGTAGCTGGGATTACAGGGGTGTGCCACCACAGCTGGCTAATTTTTTGTATCTTTAGTAGAGATGGGGTTTCATTATGATGGCCAGGCTGGTGTTGAACTCCTGACCTCATGATCCACCTGCCTCTGCCTCTCAAAGTCCTGGGATTACAGACATTGAGCCACCACGCCTGGTTTTGAATCTTCTATTTGTGTGAATGTTGAATGTGGCAAAACAATACAAAGACCTGTGAATTTGAAATTTGGAATAATATTTATTTTACATATTGATAAAACAATTTGGAGAAATTCCTCTTACTTTCTTTTAGTAGGTAAAGTTTAGTCTACAGATTTTATTTTTAGTTAACTAACTGTAGCCAACTCCTTGATTATTCTTATTAGGCTTAGTAATAAGTACTTTAAACCAGAAATCAAGTTCTGCATACTACCTGAGGGTATAAATAGTGATTTTTAAATTTCTTTTAGATTCTACTAAATTAGAAAATTTAAAGCCAAAGTGTTAGGTCAGAAATGGAAAAAAAAAAAGCATTAGGTGAGAGGGTTTTGGGCATAATGATTAAGATTAAAACTTAGTATCAGGTGATTTCTGTTTGCATCCCAGTTCTGCCTCTTATGAGCTATATGACCTGGATACAGTTTGTTAACTTCTCTGTGCTTAACTCTTCAGCTCTACAGTGAGAATAATAATGCTTAAATCTTAGGGTATTGGTAAAATTAAAGCAATTAATACTGATAAAGGTACTAGAAGAGTTCCCAGCACATACCAAGTGTTCAGGAAATTTATTAGCTCTTGTCGATTCTGTTAGCTCATCATCAATGTTGAGCCTAAGAAGAAGGTGGCCTAATCAGTGGGTTGTAACCCACATTTATTCTAATCAGTCTGTCTGGGGCTATAATAGTTGGATGTTTTTAATACTGTCTTTGTGAGATTCACATATATTCAAATATAGCATAGATATGAATATTTGTGGAAAGATTTCTTGTTGAGTACTGCTCCTTAGCACTTCAGTAACACTAGATAAATAAGCAGTTAAATGCCTAGAGTTTGACAGTTTTATATGTAAGTTTCCTGGAAGGTTAAGATAAATACTTTTTTCTCTGATCCGATGTTTTTTTCTGTAATTTATTTTTAAATGTATTTATTGGCTGGGCACGGTGAATCACGAGGTCAAGAGATCGAGACCATCCTGGTCAACAAGGTGAAACCCCGTCTCTACTAAAAATACAAAAATTAGCTGGGCATGGTGGTGCACACCTGTAGTCCCAGCTACTCGGGAGGCTAAGGCAGGAGAATTGCTTCAACCCAGGAGGCAGAGGTAAGGATTGTGCCATTGCACTCCAGCCTGGGTAACGAGCAAAACTTCATCTCAAAAAAAAAATTATTTATTATACTTTTAAGTTATGGGGTACATGTGCAGAATGTGCAGGTTTGTTACATAGGTATACACGTGCTATGGTGGTTTGCTGTATCCATCACCCCATCATCTACATTAGGTATTTCTCCTAATGCTATCCCTACCCTAGCCCCCATCCCCCTAACGGGACCCAGTATGTAATGTTCCCCTCCCTGTGTCCATTTGTTCTCATTGTTCAACACTCACTTATGAGTGAGAATATGTGGTGTTTGGTTTTCTATTCTTGTGTCAGTTTGCTGAGAGTGATGGTTTCCAGCTTCATCCATGTCCCTGCAAAGGACACTAACTCATCCTTTTTTATGGCTGCGTAGTATTCCATGGTGTACATGTGCCATTTTCTTTATCCAGTCTATCATTGATGGGTGTTTGGGTTGGTTCCAAGTCTTTGCTCTTGTGAACAATGCCACAATAAACATACGTGTGCATGTGTCTTTATAACAGAAAGATTTATAATCCTTTGAGTATATACCCAGTAATGGGATTGCTGGGTCAAATGGTGTTTCTAGTTCTAGATCCTTGAGGAATTGGCACACTGTCTTTCATAATGGTTGTACTAATTTACATTCCCACCAACAGTGTAAAGCATTTCTATTTATCCACATCCTCTCCAGCATCTGTTGTCTCCTGATATTTTAATGATCACTATTCTAACTGGCATAAGATGGAATCTCAGTGTGGTTTTGATTTGAATTTCTCTAATAACCAGTGATGAGCATTTTTTCATGTTTGTTGGCTACATAAATGTCTTCTTTTTAGACATGTCTGTTCATATCCTTAGCCCACTTTTTGATGGGGTTGCTTTTTTTTCCTTGTACATTTAATTTACAAGAAAAAAATAATTCTGGATATTAGTCCTTTGTCAGATAGGTAGATTGCAATTTTTTTCCCATTCTGTTTGTTGCCGGTTCACTCTAATGATAGTTTCTTTGCTGTGCAGAAGCTCTTTAGTTTAATTAGATCCCATTTGTGTATTTTGGCTTTCATTGCCATTGCTTTTGGTGTTTTAGTCATGAAGTCCTTGCCCATGCCCATGGTCTGAATGGTATTCCCTAGGTTTTCTTCTAGGGTTTTTATGGTATTAGGTCTTATGTTTAAACCTTCAATCCATCTGGAGTCAAATATTGTATAAAGCGCAAGGAAAGAGTCCAGTTTCAGCTTTCTGCATATGGCTAGACAGTTTTCTCAACACTATTTATTAAATAGGGAATCCCTTCCCCTTTGCTTGTGTTTATCAGGTTTGTCAAAGATCAGATGGTTGTAGATGTGTGGTCTTATTTCTGAGGCCTCTGTTCTGTTCGTCTCTATCTCTGTTTTGGTACCAGTAACATGCTGTTTTGATTACTTTAGCCTTGTAGTATAGTTTTAAGTTAGAAATCACGATGCCTCCAACTTTTTTGTTTTCTTTTGGTTTTATAGTTTTTTTCTTAGGATTTTTCTTGTCATTATGGTCTCTCTTTTGGTTTCATATGAAGTTTAAGGTGTTTTTTTTTTCCAATTCTGTGAGGAAAGTCAATGGTAGAACTTGATGGGGATAGCACTGAATCTATAAATTACTTTGGGCAATATGGCCATTTTCATGATATTGATTCTTCCTAACCATAAGCATGGAATGTTTTTCCATCTGTGTCCTCTCTTATTTCCTTGAGCAGTGGTTTGTAGTTCTCCTTGAAAAGGTTCTTCACATCACTTGTTAGTTGTATTCCTAGGTATTTTATTATCTTTGTAGCTATTGTGAATGGGAGTTCACTCATGATTTGGTTCTCTGTCTGTTATTGGTGTACAGAAATGCTGTGATTTTTGCACATTGATTTTGTATCCTGAAACTTTGCTGAAGTTGTTTATCAGCTTAAGGAGATTTTGGTCTGAGATGATAAGGTCTTCTAAATATACAATCATGTCATCTGCAGATAGAGACAATTTGACTTCCTCTTTTTCTAATTGAATACGATTTATTTCACTTTCTTGCCTGATTGCCTTGTCCAGAACTTACAGTACTGTGTTGAATAGGAGTGGTAAGAGAAGGCATCCTTGTGCCAGTTTTCAAAGGGAATGCTTCCAGTTTTTGTTGATTCAGTATGATATTGGCTGTGGGTTTGTCAAAAATAGCTCTAATCATTTTGAGATACATTCCATCATTACCTAGTTTATTGAGAGTTTTTAGCATAAAAGGCTGATGAATTTTGTCAAAAGTTTTTTCTGCATCTATTGAAATAATCACGTGTTTTCTGTTTTTGGTTCTGTTTATGTGGTGGATTATGTTTATAGATTTGTGTATATTTGAACCAGACTTGCTCCCCCAGGATGAAGCCTACTCGATCATGATGGATAAGCTTTTCAATGTGCTTTTGCAGTCAGTTTGCCAGTATTTTATTGAAGATTTTGGCATCTATGTTCATCATATTGGCCTGAAGTTTTTTGTTGTTGTTGAGTCTCTGCCGGGTGTTGGTATCAGGATGATGTTGGTCTCACAAAATGATTTGGGAAGGATTCCCTCTTGTTGTATTGTTCGGAATAGTTTCAGAAGGGGTGGTACCAGCTCCTCTTTGTACGTATGGTAGAATTCATCTGTGAACACAGCTGTACCTGAGCTTTTTGTTTTTTGTTTTTTAGGTTATTAGGCTATTAACTGCTGTCTCAACATCTGCCCTTGTTATTGGTCTATTCAGGGTTTCAACTTCTTCCTGGTTTAGGCTTGGGAGCATGCAAGTGTCCAGGAATTTATCAGTTTATTCCAGGTTTACTGGTTTATGTGTATAGAGTTGTTTATAGTAATCTCTGATGGTAGTTTGTATTTCTGTGGAATCAATGGTGATATCCTCTATTATTTTTTATTGAATCTGTTTGATTGTTCTCTCATTTCTTTTTTATTAATCTGGCTAGCAGTCTATTTTGTTGAGCTTTTCAAAAAATCAGCTTTTGGATTCATTGATTTTTTTTTTTTGAAGTTTTTTTTTTAATGTCTCTTTCCTTCAGCTCTGCTTTAATCTTAGTTATTTCTTGCCTTCTGCTAGGTTTTGAATTTGTTTGATCTTGCTCTTTTAGTTCTTTTAATCATGACATTCGGGCATCAATTGTATATGTTTTCTTGCTTCTCTGGTGGGCATTTAGTGCTATAAATTTTCTTCTAGACACTGCCTTAGATGTGTCCCAGAGATTCTGGTAGTTGTGTCTTTGTTCTCATTGGTTTTGAAGAACATCTTTATTTCTGCCTTCATTTCATTATTTATCCAGTAGTCATTCAGGAGCAGATTGTTCAGTTTCTATGTAGTTGTGCCATTTTGAGTGGTTTCTTAATCCTGAGTTCTAATTTGATTGCACTGTTATCTTAGAGACTGTTTGTTATGATGTCTGTTCTTTTGCATTTCCTGAGGAGTGATTTACTTCCAATTCTGTCTCAATTTTAGAGTATGATGTGGTACTGAAAAGAATGTAAATTCTATGGATTTAGGGTGGAGAGTTCTGTAGATATCTATTAGGTCTGCTTGGTCCAGATCTGGGTTCAAATCATGGATATTCTTGTTAATTTTATGTCTTGTTGATCTAATATTGACAATGGGGTGTTAAAGTCTCCCACTATTACTGTATGGGAGTCTAAATTTCTTTTTAGTCATTCAGAATTTGCTTTATGTATCTGGGTTCTCTTGTATTAGGTACATATATACTTAGGATAGTTAGCTCTTCTTGTTGCATTTATCCCTTTACCATTATGTAATGCCCTTCTTTGTCTCTTTTGATCTTTGTTGGTTTAAAATCTGTTTTATAAAAGAGTAGGATTGCAACCTTTACTTGTTTTGTTTTTCTTTTGCTTGGTAAATCTTTCTTTATTCCTTTATTTTGAGTGTATGTGTGTCTTTACAGGTTAGATGGGTCTCTGAATACAGCACACCAATGGGTCTTGACTTTTTATCCAATTTGCCAGTCTATGTCTTTTGATTGGGACATTTAGCCCATTTACATTTAAAGTTTATGTTGTTATTTGTGAATACGATCCTGCCATTTTGATGCTAGCTGGTTGTTTTGCCTGTTAGTTGATGCAGTTTCTTCATAGTATCAATGGTCTTTACAATTTAGTATGTTTCTGCAGTGTCTGTTACTGATTGTTCCTTTCCATGTTTAGTGCTTCTTTCAGGAGCTCTTGTAGGGCAGGCCTGGTGGTGATGACATCTCTCAGAAATTGCTTGTCCATAAAGGTTTTTATTTCTCCTTCACTTAAGAATCTTTGTTTGGCTGGATATGAACTTCTGGGTTGATAATTCTTTAAGAATGTTGAACATCAGCCCCCACTGTCTTCTGGCTTGTAGGGTTTCTGCCAAGAGATGTGCGGTGTGTCTGATGGGCTTCCTTTTGTGGTAACCTGATTTTTCTCTCTGATTACCCTTAGCATTTTTCCTTCATTTGTAACCTGGGGAATCTGGTGATTATGTGCCTTGGGGTGGCTCTTCTCAAGGAACATCTCTGTGGTGTTCTCTGTATTTCCTGAATTTGAATGTTGGCCTGCCTTGCTAGGTTGGGGGAGTTCTCCTGAATAATATCCTGAAGAGTTTTTTCTAACTTGGTTTCATTCTCCATGTCAGTTTCAGGTACACCAATCAAATATAGATTTGGTCTTTTCACATAATCCCATATTTCTTGGAGGCTTTGTTCATTTCTTTTCACTCTTTTTTTCTCTGATCTTACCTTCTCACTTTGTTTCATTGAGTTGATCTTCAGTCTCTGATACCCTTTCTTCTGCTTGATTGATTCAGCTGTTGAAACTTGTGTATGCTTCACAAAGTTCTCGTGCTGTGTTTTTCAGCTCCATCAAGTCATTTATGTTCTCTATGCTGGTTATTCTAGTTAGCATTTTGTCTAATCTTTTTCAAGGTTTTTAGTTTCCTCGCATTGGGTTAGAACATGCTCCTTTAGCTTGGAGAAGTTTGTTATTACCCACCTTCTGAAGCCTACTTCTGTCAATTTGTGAAACGTATTCTCCATCTGTTTTTTTTTTCCTTTGCTGGAGTTTTGATCCCTTAGAGAAGAGGCATTCTCATTTTTGGCAATTTCTGCCTTTTTGCATTGGTTTCTTCCCATCTTTGTGCTTTTTTCTATCTTTGGTCTTGGAAATTGGTGACTTTAGGATGGGGTCTCTAAATGGACATCCTTTCCATTGACACTATTTCTTTCTGTTTGTTAGTTTTTCTTCTAACAGTCAGGCCCCTCTACTGCTGGTCTGCTAGAGTTTGCTGGAGGTCCACTGCAGACCCTGCTTGCCTGGGAATCAACTGCAAGGGCTGCTGAACAGCAAAGATTGCTGCCTTTTTCTTCCTCTGGTAGCTTCATCCCAGAAGGGTACCTGCCAGATGTCAGCAAAAGCTCTCCTTTATGAGGCGTCTCCCAGTCAGGATACACTGGGGTCAGGGAGCCACTTTAGGATGCAGTCCATCCTTTATCAGAACCCAAGCACTGTGCTGAGAGATCTGTTGTTCCCTTCAGAGCTGCTGGACAGGGACGTTTAAGTATGCTGAAGTGGAACCCACAACCGCCCCTTTTCCCAGGAGCTCTGTCCCAAGAAGATGGGGACTTATTTTATAAGTCTCTGACTAGTTGCTGCCTTTTTCAGAGATTCCCTGCCCAGCAAGATGGGTATCTAGTGACAGTCTGCCTGCAGAGGCCTTGCTGAGCGTGGTGGGCTCCGCCCAGTTACTGTATAAACTTCCCAGTGACTTTGTTTACAGCAGCAAGGTTAAAATAGCCTACCCAGGGCCAGGCGCAGTGGCTCATGCCTGTAATCCCAGCCCTTTGGGAGGCCGAGGCAGGTGGATCATGAGGTCAAGAGATCGAGACCATCGTGGTCAACATGGTGAAACCCCGTTTCTGCTAAAAATACAAAAAGGTGTGGTGGCGCATGCCTGTAATCCCAGCTACTCAGGAGGCTGAGGCAGGAGAATTGCCTGAACCCAGGAGGCAGAGGTTGCGGTGAGCCAAGATCACACCATTGCACTCCAGCCTGGGCAACAAGAGCAAAACTCCGTCTCAAAAAAAAAAAAAAAAAACAAAACAGCCTACCCAAACCTTAGCAATGGCAGACGACCCTCCACCCACCAAGCTCCAAAATCCTAGGTTGAGCTCAAACTGTTGTGCTGGCTGCAAGAATTTCAAGCCAGTGGATCTTAGCTTGCTGGTCCTCGTGGAGTGGGACCTGTCAAGCCAGCACACTTGGCTACCTGGCTTCAGCCCTTCTCTTCAGGGGAATGAGTGGATCTGTCTTGCTGGCATTCCAGGCGCCAATGGGGGATGAGGAAAAAAAACTGCTGTTGCTAAAACGGCCACCCAGTTTTGTGCTGGAAACTCCAGGTGCTGGTATTGTAGGCACCAGAGGGAATCTCCTGGTTTGTGGGTTTTGAAGACTGTGGGAAAAGTGCAGTATCTGAGCCAGAATGTTGAGACACTCCCTAGTGGCTTCTCTTGGCTAGGAGAGGGGGTTCTCTAGCCCCTTGCTTTCCCTGGTGAGGCAATTCCCCACCCTGCTTTGGCTTGCCCTCCTTGAGCTGTACCCACTGTCTAACCAGTCCCAGTGAGATTAACCTGGTACCTCAGAAATGCAGAGATCACTCACCTTTTGAATTGCTCTTGCTGGGAACTGTGGAACAGAGCTGTTCCTTTTCAGCCATCTTGATTGGTGCGATCTCGGCTCACTGCAACCTCCGCCTCCCAGGTTCAAGCGATTCTTCTGCCTCAGCCTCCTGAGTAGCTGGGACTACAGGTGCGTGCCACCATGCCTGGCTAAGTTTTTGTATTTTTAATGGAGACAGGGTTTCACTATGTCAGCCAAGATGGTCTTGATCTCCTGACCTCAAGATGAGCCCGACCTGACCTCCTGAAGTGCCAGGATTACAGGTGTAAACCACCGTGCCTGGCTCTCTAACACTATTTTTTTAAAGTTTAATTCTTTTTTCTTTTTTTAAAAAAGTATTAATCGTACTTTTTTATTAGCAAATCAAAGTTTTATACATTTACAGGGTATAAAATGATGTTTTGATATATGTATATAATATAAAGTAAGTAAAGTTACATATCTACTCAACATATTTTTGTGGTGAGACATTTGAAATTTGCTCCTAGTTTTTTTTTTTTTTGAGACGGAGTTTCGCTGTTGTTGCCCAGGCTGGAGTGCAATGGCACGATCTCGGCTAACCGCAACCTCCACCTCCTGGGTTCAAGCAATTCTCCTGCCTCAGCCTCCCGAGTAGCTGGGACTACAGGCGCGCACCACCATGCCCAGCTAATTTTTGTATTTTTAGTAGAGACGGGGTTTCACCTTGTTGACCAGGATGGTCTCAATCTCTTGACCTCGTGATCCACCAGCCTTGGCCTCCCAAAGTACTGCAATTATAGGCATGAGCCACCGCGCCCAGCCTGCTCCTAGTAATTTTAAAATACACAATGCATTATTTTTTACTACAGTTATGCTGCTACACAATAGATCTCAAACCCTATTTACTCTGGCTATTTGAAACGTTGTGTCCTTTGACTAATAACTCCCTATTTCCCTCTCACACCCCTGCCCTCTGGTCACCATTATTTCAATTTCTGCTTTTTTGAGTTAAACTTTATTAGATTTTTACATATAAATGAGATCATGCAGTATTCGTCTTTCTTTGTCAGACTTCCATCTAGCATAATGTCTTCCAAATTTACCTATATTTTTTTCAAAGGACTGAATTTACCCTCTTTTAAGGTTGAATTCTTAAATTCAACCTTAAAAAACCTGCCACATGTAAAAAAATTTTATGTAAATATATATTTATCTATTGGTTGATAAACTTGTGTGTTATATAAAAATATTTATGTGTTCAAGCACATATTAATGGAATTCAGCATACAAATATCTTAATAGCCAATTTGTACTAAGTACTAACCATAACACTTTATGTGTTAATGGATTTAATTCTCACAGTTACTTAACATTTAAACCTCATTTTTAATAATAACGAACAAAAATTGAGTAATGAGACATTTATATTGTTATAAAATTGTTTGAATTTATAAAGTGTTACATAAAGAAGAAAAGAAAAAAGTGAAAAAAGATGTTAATATTTGCAATAAATAAAATTGGAAAGTAGTTAATTATTATTTGTAGATTAGATAAAATAAACTACAAGACTATTTTGAAAGTCTAGTCAGATGGGTAGGCTAAATTATAAGATGATCCCAAGGATTCCCAGTCTGTTGTACATCTGTGTAAAAAAGGTGTGACACTCTTGAGTGTAAAACAGGTCTGACTGTGGTGAGAAATCACTCATGAAATTAGGTTACTATTATGTTGACTTGGTGTTCATCAAAAGGGATATTATCCCAATTTGGCTAAACTGAATTGGAGGTTCTTTTAAGGGAAAGTGACACATCATAGAAAAACACCCCTGCTTGCCTGGAAGTAAGTGACTTCTAGGTGGGTCATATTGTAAGCTGCTTATGGTGATCACATGGCAGGAAATATGTTTGTATATTGTCATCATTTCTGCTTCCCACATGTTGCTTCCCATAGGAAGACAGAAGAGTTCCATGACAAGATAAAAAGGGAAGAGAGTCATATCATATAGATGGTGGGTTCACAGATATGTCACTGTTTGCTGTGGGCAGGGTTCAGGAAGAAGGCTCATATCGCCTCAGTTCTGAGCCCGACAATATGTCACAATGCATGATAAGGAAAGGGTTGAGGCAAAAATGTAACATCACCTTGGTGTTTGACCCAGCAGTATGTCACAGTCTACATTGTGAGCAGAACCTAGGTAGAAGAGAAGAGGCACATCAGCCAGGTGCCAGGCCCAGTGATAGGTAACAATCCTTTCTGTGAGCAGGGACCTGGTAAAAAGAACAAGTCACGTTACCTAGGTGATGGGTACACAAATAGCTCATAATGCTTCCTGTAGGCAGGACCCAGCCAGGACAGTTACAGCACCTGGATGTTGCACATAGCAATATGTCACAATAGCTCATAAAGGCAGGACACAGGCAGGAGAGTCACATAATTTGAGTTGTAAAGCCCAGCAATATGTCACAATGCCCACTATGGGCAGTGCTGAGGCTAAAGTGCAGAATCACACAACCTAGGTATTGGATTTAGCAATGTGTTACAGTCTGATCTGTGGGCTAGGCATGAGGTAAGAGAGTCAAGTCACTCAGGTGTTGGTCAGAGGCGTATGTCACAATTATAGTTGTGGAAGAATGTAAAGATAAAATTAACAATCTCGCACATGTCCCATTTCTAGGTATTAGAGTAAACATCTTTTTTTTATTTTTATTTTTTGAGATGGGGTCTCAGTCTGTCACCCAGGCTGGAGTGCAGTGGCACGATCTCAGCTCACTGCAGCCACCACCTCCTGGGTTCAAGCGATTCTCTTGCCTTGGCCTGACTAGTTGGGACTACAGGCATGCACCACCATGCCCAGCTAATTTTTGTATTTTTAGTAGAGATTGGATTTCACCATGTTGGCCAGTCTGGTCTCAAACTCCTGACCTTGTGATCCACCAGCCTTGGCCTCCTAAACAGTTGGGATTACAGGCATGAGCTACCATGCCCGGCAAGTTAAGACCTTTTGTATGTTCAGTCTGAGTACACAAATCAGAATCTCAATGGTTGACTGAATACATGCATGAAAGCCTTAATCTTTGCTGGGGACTCTGTCCCCTTAGTGGAGTCATAGCTAGGCAGGTATGCTGAATCTTGGTCTGAGAGTCACCAGCCCACATGTCAACCAAATCCATGTGTGAGAGTCAATTTTCCAACGTTTGGCTATGTTCAAGTGTGATATTCAGAACTTCAACAGTGAGCTGTGTTCATGTGGAAAGATGACCGTCTTTACTGTTGGCTGGGTGTGCATAGGAGTGTCACAATGTCACCTGTGTTCTGGACCCTGTTACAGAACTCTGTACCAAATGAAAGCTTTATAAAATATGCCTAATACTGACTTTGAGTTTGTATGCCACTAATATAAAAAAATATATATGCATGATAGTCACAATTTGTTCTGAGACTTTTATTCTAGTATGGACTCATAATCATACCTGTGGACCTAAGCCCATATATTAGAGCCAACATCTCTCTAATTGGCTGGGTCCAGAAAGGAGAGTCCTCACCTGCCTTTGAGCTGGGTTTAGAAATGAGTCACAACTTAACTGTGGTTACATGATCACAGTGACAGTCACAATTTTTACTGCGGACTGCATTTACATGTGCAATTAAGGATCTCTTCAGTGGGCTCTGTCTATGTGTGAGGTCTGCAAGGCTAACATTTGGTAGGTTGTGCATAAGAGAAACAATCTCACCTGTGTGCCTGGTCCTGTGATGACACCCTTTGTACATTTGGTGACTTCCAATAACTTCCTGAGAGTATACTGATTTGATATATTCATATAACACAGATAAACATGGTTCACCATTGCTACCCTGTAGGAATTTATTAGCATAAATAGATGTGGAAATGATTTATTCTAGAGTATAATGCTTGTACATAAAAAGGCTTATAAGGTTATTGAATCAATTCTGCCCCTGGTAACAGTGGACATCTCTGTTCTGTATCCTTTGTTTGAATGTCCAGGTTTAATGCTAAATTTTATAAAATGGAACTTGACACTTCCTAGAAATGTTTGCATAAGGTTATTGAATCAATTCTGACATAGCAAGTGAGGAAATCAAGGAGGGCTTTATAGAGAAGGTAACATCTGAGTGGGTGTCAGAGTTTAATAGAAGTTTTTGTGTCAATGCTGATGCAGAATATACCATTTTAAATATATTATTTTAAAATAATTTTACCCTTGACTCTGAAATGTATTTAGGAATTTCCCCCAATGAAATAAAAGTACAGAGGAAAAAAACAGTTAAAAATGTGTTTTTTTCTCAATGAAAATTTTATTCTTTGTACACACATTGGTGATCAGCCAATCAGATGTCGGTAGTGTGGAGAAAAGCCAGGTATGATTCCTGCCCTTGGACCCTTGGATTCTTGCAGATTTTTGAAAAAACATATATATATGTATATACATATATATATATACATATATATATTTATATATTAATGTATGTATATATTATGTATATAAAACACATGTAAAAGATATACATTTATATATAAATATATTTATATATTATACATAAATATTATATATTATATATATTTTAGGAAAAAAAAATATTTTATATATATTTTTTTCCCCTAAAAGACAAGAATTCGTCCTAGTAAAGCAATGCAAGAACATGCCAGCAAAATGTACATGAGCCTTTAGTGGGTACAGTTACCATGTCTCATAGGAAGGTGGTCATTGAGTAATTATTTTTTTTGAGACAGAGTCTTGCTCTGTTGCCAGGCGCCAGGGTGGAGTGCAGTGACACGATCTCGGCTCACTGCAACCTCCGCCTCCCTGCAACCTCCACCTCCCGCGTTCAAGCAATTCTCCTGCCTCAGCCTCCTGAGTAGCTGGGATTACAGCTGCATGCCACCATGCCCAGCTAATTTTTGTATTTTTTAGTAGAGATGGGGTTTCACCATGTTAGCCAGGATGGTCTCGATCTCTTGACCTTGTGATCCGCCCACCTCAGCCTCCCAAAGTGCTGGGATTACAGGTGTGAGCCGCC
>CM052668.1:17345888-17366156 GCA_028533165.1 Leontopithecus rosalia
CGCCTCCCAAAGTGCTGGAATTACAGGCTTGAGCCACCGCGCCTGGCCAGAAATAAATGAGTTTCAAATAAAACACAGCAAACACAGACCTCCCGCCTTGGGAGACAGCAGCAGCACTATGAGTTAACTGTAGTTTTTTAACTCAGCTTATTTCTTGACGGGACCATGGGAATTTGTGCCACTTTCTCATGGAATTGACTTGTGCTTCAGGACCTGTTCAGACATGATGATGTTTCTGCCACTTCAGGATGGAATTCCACTATTTCAGGATGGAATGCTCTGTGCACACCTGACTGTATCGTTTGGTAGGTAAGATAACCCCCAGTTCAGGATAAGCAGCTCAGATCACACAGTAACAGTGGCTCCACGGTTAGGACGTCAGTTTCTACTAACACCCAGTAGTTAGCTGAGAGAGCTCTGAGTAGTTATCTGTAGATAACGGTAAGGCCTTGCTCCAAAATCCTCAAAGTCTTCACTGCAATTTACATGAGGCTTCAAATAGCCTCCCTGTCTGTCACTGACACCTGCAGGACCCATGGATCTGGAGGGTCCCATGGCCAAAGTGGCAGAGCAGCTTTCAGAATCAGCCTGGACCTGTGGCATGTGTTTCTCCTGCTCTGAGCCATCATCAAAACCTGCAGCTTTTCTGATCACTCGGTAGATGGTAGTGACACACCCAGATAGGGAAGGGGCCGCCTCCAAAATCCAAGTCAGCTTCCTAAATGTGCCTTTTACTCGGTTAGACGGTGGGTGTGGGAGAGAGGTGGGTGTAAGCCGGGTGGCAGGCAGATGCAATGATTTACTCACTTTTTTCTTTTTTCTTTTCTTGGCTTGTCAATTGCCAGACTAATCTCACTTTAAGAGAGGTATCTCAACATGTCCCACCCCACTTAACTGTTAGAAATTTTACAGCTGTAATATTTACTCACAAATATCAATATTAATCCTAAATTTAAATGGATTAAATGCCTCAATCAAAGACACAGACAGGCAAATTGAATAAAAAGTCAAAACCTATAGGTATGCTGTATCCAGATCCATCTCATAAGCAAGGACACACAGACTCAAAACAAAGGGTTGGTGGAAGACTTACCAATCAAATGGAGAGAAAAAAAAACAAACAGGAGTTGCAACTTTCATCTCTGACAAAATAGACTTTAATAGTGACCAAGACTAAAAGAAACAAAGAAGGACATCACATAATGGTAAAAGGATCAATGTAACAACAGGAGTCAATGATCATAAATATATATGCACCCAGTATAGGAACACCCAGATACATAAGACAAGTTCTCAACGACTTATAAAGAGACTTGGACTCCCGCACAGTAATAGCGGGAGACTTTGACACCACATGGTTAATATTCAACGGATCAATGAGATAGAAAACTAACAGAGACATCTATGATTTGAACTCAGACCTGGAACAAGTAAACTCACTGAATATTTATAGAATTCTTCACCCCAGGTCCACAGAATATACATTTTTCTCAGTATCACGTTACACCTATTTTGAAAGTGACCACATCATTGGAATTAAATCACTCTTTAGCACTTGCATAGCATTTCACAGACTTAAATGAAATATTGGTTAGCAAAAAAAAAAAGAAAAAAATAAATTTTACAGCTGTATAAGGCCTCTGAGTTTTAGCTGGAGTTGTTTCCCACACTCTGACACACAACTGTCTTACCAGTAAGTTTAGAGTAGTTGTCACTTTTGGCCCCCAAGGTCCAGCTGGCATGACTAGACTCAGCGTTTCTTTTTTCTCGGTATTATTTAATGGCACATTTAAAACATAGTTTACGTGGGAGAAAACCACAAGCCTCTGAGACTTGGTCCTCTGCCCGTGGGAAGGAGGGGAAATGGATGCGAAAAGCAAGCCCTCTTGCCATTCATAGCTCCCATTCTGAGCATAGCTATTGTAATCTACCAGTTTCTCAGGGTGAAACCACAAGCCAGTCTCCTCTGCACTCTGCATGTTACTGCCATGTATAATGTTTCTGCCGACTTGTATGTAGAAGTCTCCACAGGTGGTCCCATGTTTGGAGTCTAGCCCACAGGGTTACTCTCCCCAAAACTGACTCGGCCTGTCTTTACCACATTCAGCCCTCCCAGACCATGGCTATTACTGGCCCTGAATGTGTGTATTTCACCAGGCTGGCAAAGAATAAACAATCCTTCAGGCCAATGTAGTGTCCCTGAGAAGGTCTTTAGAAGCTGGTATGAATTTCAGACCAACAGGGTGAATCCTTTATGCTCCAAATGCTTGATAATCTCGGCCAGGTGCGGTGGCTCATGCCTGTAATCCCAGCACTTTGGGAGGCTGAGGCAATGGAATACCTGAGGTCAGGAGTTCAAGACTAACCTGGCCAACATGTCAAATCCCTGTCTCTACTAAAAATACAGAAATTACCGGGCATGGTGGCACATGCCTGCAATCCCGGCTACTAGGGAGGCTCAGACAGGAGAATCACTTGAACCCAGTGGGTAGAGGTTGCAGTGAGCTGAGATTGTGACACTCCAGCCTGAGCGACAGAGTGACATCTGTCTCAAAAAAGAAAAAAATGCTTGATAATCTCTCCCCACAAGACCCGCTGGACCCCATCTGTTTTGATTGCCATGAAAGTACGCTCACAGTTGGCCATGGTCCCCACCAGCTGCTCGGGCTTCAGTTCCGGCTGCAGCTGCCACACCTGACATGCTCCCGGGCCCCATGTGGTTTGCAGCACTTGCATGCATAGAACACTTGTGCTGCTTTTCCTTTTTGTTGTATGAAATGTGTTTACTGTTCTCTTATTTCAGTAGCTCTGCCAAGAGCTGAATTTGATTGGGTTTTACAAAAGACACAGGAGATGAAGGAAGGTAGATGAGTAATAAATGCCCTGTTTATTCTGCCATCCAGGCTCACAGATGTACAGATGGGGTTGGTGAGTCGAGAGATCTCATGAGTAGTCATGATTTCAGAATTATACTTCACAAAAGCAGTGATTAATAGAAGGTGGCTTCTCGGCACAGCAGCCTACCCTTCTTTGGTTTTAAGTCAGCACAGTGAGAACAGATTCGGAATGGCCTATGCCTCAAACTGATTCTTTCTGCTCTGGTCTTTAAGGACAAGTGGAACCTTCCTGTAATCTGCCACCTCCTTGCATTTTTTTTTTTAAATAAAATAGAGACGAGGTCTCACTGTGTTGCCCAGGCTGATCTCGAACTTCTGAGCTCAATTGATCCTCCCACCTCATCCTCCCAAAGTGCTATAGGCGTGAGCCACCACACCTGGCCCCTCCTTGCATTTTTTATTTTTTACTTTATTTATTCTTTTTTAGAGACAGGGGTCTCACTCTATTGCCCAGGCTGGAATGCTGTGGTAGAATCACAGCTTCCTGCAACCTTGAATTTCTGGGTTTAAAGCAATCCTCTCATCTCAGTCTTCCGAGTAGCTGGGATTATCAGTGAGTACTACCATGCCCAGCTAATTATTTTACTTATTTTTTATTTTGTGAAGAGAGATGGGCTCTCCACTTTCATGGTATAAACTTGTAGCAATATGATGCACGTGGGTGTGGGTCTGTGTGTCTTCTGAGTAATAGTGCTTCCCCCCTTTTATGGGTTGTGGTCGAATAGTTGTGGGAACTGCCTGGAAAGGTGCTGGGCTGACCCTTGCTTTGGTGACATTTTGGGCTGACACTTGTTTTGGCTGTCACTGGGCATCACCTAGCAGCCACTGTTACTGAAAATCTAGGCAGCACACAGGACTGACTGGCTGCCTGCACACAGTGGCTTCTGTAGCAACTATGCGTTCTCTCCACCTTTCCACCCTCAGAAGTGTGCCCTTCCTCCCTCCCTTCCTCCTCCAACTCCCTTGTTGCCTAGACAACCTCCACCCTTGCTGGGCTCAACTGTTGTTTAAGCAGTTGGTTCTCCTCTCCTCTCCTCATCTCTCCTCCCCTCCCCTCCCCTCCCCTCCCCTCCCCTCCCCTCCTCTCCTTTTCTTTCTCTCCCCCATTCATGGACTCTCCTACTTGGCGTTTTATAAACAAAAAGTGCATTGCAGCTTCACCTTATCATTAACAAGAACTTTCCTGAGGCTGAGCAAGGTGGCTCACGTCATTAATTCCAGCACTCTGGGAGGCTGAAGCAGGTGGATCACCTGAGGTCAAGAGTTCGAGACCAGCCTGGCCAACATGGTGAAACTCTATCTTTACAAAAATACAAAAAAATAGCCGGGCATGGTGGTGGGCACCTGTAATCCCACCTACTCTGGAGGATGAGGCAGGAGAATCGCTTGAACCCAGGAGGCAGAGGTTGCAGCAAGCCGAGATCATGCCATTGCACTCCAGCCTGGGTGACAGAATGAGACTCTATCTAAATAAAATGTTTTAAATATTAAAAAAAAAAACAAGGACTTCACTGAACCTTTCCAGGTCTAGTGAAAGCAGGTAGATGCCAAGTGGTTGGAAGTAAATGGCATTTCCTAGAAATAACTGAGTGTTGAGAAAAAAACCATACACTGCCCACATTTTCAGGCAGCAATGGCATATGAATTATGTGTCATTTCTGGAGTCAGCTTGTTTCCTGAGTTGCCCTTACCCCCAGGATTGGAAGCAGCCCAGAGTGACCTACCGTGCCTCCGTCCCCTTCCTCTCCCCGATTGCCAGCGATCCCCTTGTTTCCAGGCTGACTATTGCATCGGTGGTGCTTGGTCATCACCTAGTGTCCAGCTAGCAGCACAGGTCCGCTTCTCCAGAGGCGCCTGGGCTAATGTCACAGCCTGTGGCGAGCAAGCAGGTCGGACTGCAGTTGCGGTTTCTCTCCTTCCCTAGGGAAACTCAACCCTGGCTGGGCTGCCATAGTCATTTTTCCATCATTATGCTTAATTTTTTTCTTTTTCTGGTCAGCATATTTATGAAGTGGGAAGTGTGTCTCCAACCCACCCGGGTCTTATTATTCTTTTAGAGGTATTTTTTTCATCTTTCTACTTTTTTCCCCTTTTTTTTCTATTTTCCTAATTTCTCTCTTTCTGTCTCTTTTTAATGTTTTCCCCTCTGTCTTCATGTGTTTCTCTCTTCCTCTTTCTTTCTTTCTCTTATTTATTTATTTATTTATTTTGAGACAAAGCGGAGTCTCATTTTGTCTCCCAGGCTGGAGTGCACTGGCAAAATCTCGGCTCACTGCAACCTCCACCTCCTAGGTTCAAGCGATTCTCCTGCCTCAGCCTCCCGAGTAGCTGGGACTACAGGCGCGTCCCACCACGCCGGCTAATTTTTTGTAGTTTCAGTAGAGATGGGATTTCACCGTGTTAGCCAGGATGGTCTCTCTCTCTTTTTTTTTTTTTTGAGACGGAGTTTCGCTCTTGTTACCCAGGCTGGAGTGCAATGGCACAACCTCGGCTCACTGCAACCTCCGCCTCCTGGGTTCAGGCAATTCTCCTGCCTCAGCCTCCTGAGTAGCTGGGATTACAGGCACGCGCCACCGTGCCCAGCTAATTTTTTGTATTTTTGGTAGAGACGGGGTTTCACCATGTTGACCGGGATGGTCTCGATCTCCTGACCTCGTGATCCACCTGCCTCGGCCTCCCAAAGTGCTGGGATTACAGGCTTGAGCCACCGCGCCCGGCCCAGGATGGTCTCAATATCCTGACCTGGTCATCCGCCTGCCTCAGCCTCCCAGAGCGCTGGGATTACAGATGTGAGCCACTGTGCTTGGCTCTTCCTCTTTCTTTATTTCTTCCTTCTTTCTTTCTCTTTGCTTCCTTTTAATATTTCTTCCTTGTAGAACTTGGTTCCTAACTTCCTTTGTTCCTTCTTTTCTTCCTTCCTACCTGCGTTTCTCTTTCTTTCTACATTCCTACCTTCCTCCCTTTTTTCCTCCTTCTGTCCTGCCTTCTTTCCTTCCTTCCTACTAACAAAAATGTGGCATCATGCCTGGATAACTTTTAGTAGAGGCTGGGCCTCACTATGGTGTCAGGGCTGGGCTCAAACTTCTGGGCTCAAAAGATTCTCCCACTTCAGCCTCCCAAAGTGTTGGAATTACAGGCATAAGCCACCATACCCTGCCCTCTTTTATTTTCTTTTTTCTTTGTATTCTTTTTTTTTTTGCTCTCTTTCTTCTTTCCTTTTTTCCCCTTCATTTCTTTTTTGATTCTCTCTTTTTATGTCTCTCCATCTTCCCTTCTCTTTTCATCCTTTTCTGGTTTTTTTTTTGAGACGGAGTTTCGCTCTTGTTACCCAGGCTGGAGTGAACGGCGGGACCTCGGCTCACCGCAACCTCCACCTCCTGGGTTCAGGCAATTCTCCTGCCTCAGCCTCCCGAGTAGCTGGGATTACAGGCACGCACCACCATGCCCAGCTAATTTTTTGTATTTTTAGTAGAGACGGGGATCTCACCATGTTGACCAGGATGGTCTCGATCTCTTGACCTCATGATCCACCCGCCTCGGCCTCCCAAAGTGCTGGGATTACAGGCTTGAGCCACTGCGCCCGGCCTTCTGTGTTTTTTTTTTTTTTTTTTGGTTGCTTTTTTTTTTTTTTGAGATAGAGTCTCACTCTGCCGCCCAGGCTGGAGTGCAGTGGCACAATCTCAGCTCACTGTAATCTCTGCCTCCTGGGTTCAAGTGATTCTCCTGCCTCAGCCTCCCAAGTAGCTGAGACTACAGACGCGTGCCACCACACATGGTTATTTTTTTTATTTTATTTTTTTTTCTGAGACGGAGTCTTGCTCTGTCACCAGGCTGGCGTGCAGTGGCGCAATCTCGGCTCACTGCAACCTCAGCCTCCTGGATTCAAGGGATTCTTCCGCCTCAGCCTCCCGAGTAGCTGGGACCACAGGCACCATGCCCGGCTATTTTTTGTATTTTTAGTAGAGTCGGGGTTTCACCATGTCGGCCAGGATGGTCTTGATCTCCTGACCTCAAGTGATCCGCCCGCCTTGGCCTTCCAAAGTGCTGAGATTACCGGCATGAGCCACCGCCCCCGGCCTATTTTTCTTTGATATTCCTCTCTCTTCTTTGTTTTTTCTATTTCCTTATGTCTGTTTTATTCCCTCCCTTCCTTCCGTCTTTGTGTGGATTCTGAAAGAGTCTCCTCATTCTGTAGCTCTCTGTGTCCTAAACCACCCACTGCCGAGTCCTGCTCTTCTTTCTCCCTCCGAGATGCATCTCGAAACACCCGCACCCATGGGCTGGTTTTCTTTCACTGGACTCCGTCGTGGTCTATGCAGAGACACGTTTTGCGGACCATTTCTGGGGTCGGGTGGATTCATTGTGGCCAGGAGCCGCCCTTGTCATCCGGATCTGTCTTCCTGACCTTCGCGCCAGTCGTCGCCGATTATCGGGATCCCTCTGGGGCCACCTTTCTAGAGTTCTCTTGTCCTCCGGAGCTCCAGCGACAGCTGCAGAGTTAGAAACCGACCCCGCTGTGAGCTGAGCAGAGCTCGGGCAAGCCCGCAGCCTTCAGCAGAACTGTCCGGTCGGGGCCAGAGCTCTGGGTCACCCCCTGTGAGTCGGAGCTGGAGCCTGCAGGGCTGGGGAGGGGAGGCTGTCCCCGCGCTCCCGGCCCGAACTGAGTGTGGGGCTGCCCGGGCTGGTCCCCAGCTCACCGCAGCTGCCGGAGACCTGACCCACGGGACCCACCAGGCGATACAGTTTCCCGAGAAGCCCGCGCGAATCCTGTCGGAAGCTCCTGCCATGTTTATTCCCAAGCCCTCTTCTGAGGGCCCGGAGGGGTTTTCCCATGGGCTTTCCGAGCGCCGAAAGGGACGGCATGCTGCGCGGGGGATACCCTAGGCTGGGGGTCGCCTCTGTTTGGTGTCCCAGCCCTCTGATTCCTGCCTCTTCCCCTCATTCTTGAGGGTGGCGGTGGTGGCAGCTCGATCCCTGGGCTAGGACCGGGCTGGGAGACAGCGGTATGGATGACTGAGACGCAGGTGTCCGGGGGCGTGGCCTAGCAGGCCCCATCCCAGGTATGGCCATAAGGGCCCAGGGGGTGGCCGTCTGGGTCCTGGACCTCTCTCACCCCGGGGGTGGGGTTGTCAGAGGGGACAGTCCCTGCCCTTGAGTTCTTTCTCCTCTTTCCACCGCCCACGTCGATCAGCCGACCGTGGTGGGGGCGCAGTGGGAAGGAAGGTTGGCGACTTAGATGCCAGATGAACAGCTTCAGGCTGCGAGCGCCACCCTTGGCCTGTAGGGTGGACCCGCTGGGCCTCTCCCCGCTGGCTTCTCAGTCCGGCCACTAGGTCCACCAGGTATAGACCAAACGTGTAGGACTTGGCCACCAACTTGAAATGTTTAATGTGAACCAGAGGGCTCTACCCCGAGGCAGAACCGCTTAGCTTCAGCAGAGGGTGCCATTACGGCTCACCCAGGTTATCCTCACAGTTCCGCCTCCCAAGTGGCTGCAGCTCTGGAAATCTTTTTTTTGTTTGTTTGTCTTTTCTTTTCACCTAATCCCACCACTTCAAGTTTGTTTTCACAGTACATTGAATTGCTTTCTTTCTTTCTTTTTTTTGAGACGGAGTTTCGCTCTTGTTACCCAGGCTGGAGTGCAATGGCGCGATCTCAGCTCACCGCAACCTCCGCCTCCTGGGTTCAAGCAATTCTCCTGCCTCAGCCTCCCGAGTAGCTGGGATTACAGGCACGCGCCCATGCCCAGCTAATTTTTTGTATTTTTAGTAGAGACGGGGTTTCATCATGTTGACCAGGATGGTCTCGATCTCTTGACCTCGTGATCCACCCACCTTGGCCTCTCAAAGTGCTGGGATTACAGGCATGAGCCACCGCGCCCGGCTTCTTTCTTTCTTTTGTTTCTCTTAAGCTCCTTTCTGCACACTGGGCTGCTGGGTTTATTATTATTATTATTATTATTATTATTATTATGTGAGACAGAGTTTCACTCTTGATGCCCTGGCTGAAGTGCAATGGTGCAATCTTGGGTCACTGCAACCTCCACCTCCCGGGTTCAAGCGATTCTCCTGCCTCATCCTCCAAAGTAGCTGGGATTACAGGCATGTGCCACCACGACCGGGCTAATTTTATATTTTTAGTAGAGACGGGGTTTCTCCATGTTGGTTAGGCAAGTCTTGAACTACTGACCTCAGGTGATGCACCTGCCTCGGCCTCCCTAAATGTTGGGATTATAGGCGTGAGCCACAGTGCCCGGCCTTCTGTTGTTTTAGATTTCTTTCTTTTTTCTTCTTCCTTCTTTTTTCTTCCTTCCTCCCTCCTCCTTCCTCCCTCTTTCTCCTCCTCCCTCCTTCTCCTCCTTCCTCTTCTTTCTCTCCTCCTCCTCCTTCTTCTTGTATTTTTTTTTTGTTTTTGTTTTTGTTTTTTTTTGTGACGCCTTGGCAGCAAAGTGCTGGAATTACAGGCTTGAGCCACTGTGTCTGGCTCTATATATCTTTTTTTTTTTTTTTTTTTTTGAGACAGGGTCTCGCTCTGTCACCCAGGCTGGAGTGCAGTGGCGGGAATCTCAGCTCACCACAACCTCTGCCTCCCAGGTTCAAACAATTCTCCTGCCTCGGCCTCTGAGTAGCTAAGATTACAGGCATGTGCCCCCACGCTCAACTAATTAATTTAACTATTTTTTTAATGAAGACATCGTCTCAGTATGTTGTCCAGGCTCTGGTTATATATACTTCTTTTTTAACTTTATCATTATTTTTTTGAGATGAAGTTTTGCTCTTGTTGCCCAGGGTGGAGTGCAATGGCGCGATCTTGACTCACTGCAACCTCTGCCTCCCAGGTTCAAGTGATTCTCCTGCCTCACCCTCCTGAGTAGCTGGGATTACAGGTGTGTGCCACTGTGCCTGGCTAATTTTTGTATTTTTAGTACAGACGAGGTTTCACCATTTTAGCCAGGCTGGTCTCAAACTCCTGACTTCATGATCCACCCACCTAGGCCTCCCAAAGTGCTGGGATTACATGTGTGAGCCACTACACCTGGTCAATTATCAGTTTATTATTATTATTATTTTGAGATGGAGTTTCGCTCTTGTTGCCCAGACTGGAGTCCAGTGACATGACCTCAACTCACTACAGCCTCTTCCTCCTGGATACAAGCAATTTTCCTGCATCAGCCTCCCTAGTAGCTGGGATTACAGGCATGTGCCACCACACCCAGCTAACTTTTGTATTTTTAGTAGGTACGGGGTTTCTCCATGTTGGTCGGGCTGGTCTCGAACTCCTGACCTCAGGTGATCTGCCTGCCTCAGCTTCCCAAAGTGCTGGGATTACACTGCTCCAGGTTTTATCAGTTTTTAATAAAGATGTCTCACCATGTGGACCCCAGGGTAGTCTCAATCTCCTGGGCTCCAGGCATCCTCCTACCTTTGCCTCCCAAAATGCTGGGATTATAGGCATGAGTCACCGGAGATGGTCTAGTCATATTTATTTTTAATTTTTTTGTGATGAATTTTCCCTCCTTTGGCCCAGGCTGGAGGGCAATGGCACAATCTCGGCTCACTGCAACCTCCGCCTACAGGGTTCAAGCAATTCTCCTGCCTCAGCCTCCCAAGCAGCTGGGATTACAGGCATGTGCCACCATACCTGGCTAATTTTGTGCTTTTAGTAGAGATGGGGTTTCATCATGTTGGTCAGGTTGGTCTCGAACTCCTGACCTCAGGTGATCCACATGTGTCGGCCTCCCAAAGTGCTGGGATTACAGGCATGAGCCACCACATCTGGTTGGTCATATTTTTATGTGTTGACTTTTTTCAGTCCAGATGCATAATCTCACCCCTGGACATTCCTGCCAGTGTGATTATGACATATGACTTTACCCAGAACCAGAGTGAGTTGATGCTCCTGCCTGGGCCCAGCCCACAGAAGGGATTGTGACATATCACCCAGGTGATGTGACTATTCTACTGCCTTGGCACTGCCCACAGTGGGCAGTATGACATATCACTGGGTCCTGTACCCAGGTTGTGTGGATCTTCTCTCCAGCCTTGGCTTTTCCACAGGGGACATTGTGTCATATCGCTGAACCCCACACCCAGGTTATGTGACTCTCCTCCCTGTGCCCTGCCCATGTGGGCCATTGTGACACATGGCTGGGTCTAACACACAGGTGAAGTAACTCTACTGCCTAGGCCCTGCCTGCAGAGGACATAGTGACATCCCTGCACCCACCACACAGGTAATGCAGCTCTCTTCTCCTCCCTTACTCTTGCTCACAGAAGGAATTGTGACATATTACTGGGTTCAGCACCTAGCTAAGATGACTTTTCTCCTCATCCTAGGTTTTTCCCGCAGGGAATATTATGACATGTCACTGGGCCTAATACTAAAGTGACATTACTCTTTTGGCATGGTACTGCCCTCGGAAGGCGTGCTGATGTATTTATTGCTGGGCCCAGAACAAATGCGATATGAGACTCCCGCCTGGATCCTGCCTACAAGGCGCATTGTAACATATCTAAGGCCCTTTGACTGTTTTATTTTATTATTTTATTCATTTGAATTCTGTTTTTGAGACAGAGTCTTACTCTGTCACCCAGGCAGGAGTGCAGTGGTATGTCAGCTTACTTCAATCTTTGCCTCCTGGGTTCAAGTGATTCTCCTGCCTCAGCCTCCTGAGTAGCTGAGACCTCAGGTGTGTGCCACCATGCCCGGCTAATGTTTGTATTTTTACAAGGTTCTGCTGCCTCAACCTCCTAATGTGCTGGGATTACAGATGTGAGCCATTGCACTTGGCCCCCTTTGACTATTTTATGTGACTCTTCTCTCTTACCTGGATGTTGCCCAAAAAGAGATTGTGACATATCTTTGGGCCCAGCACCCAGGTGAAGTAACTCTTCTCTCCTGCCTGGGCCTTGACCACAGAAGAGAGAGTGATTTATTGCTGAGATTAGCATACAGGTGGTATGATTCTTCTGCTGGCTCCCAGAAGTCACTGTAACATATATCTGGGCTCATAACCGAGATTATGGCTCTCTTCTCCCGTGACGTCTCCACAGTGGGGATTGTGACATATTGCTTAGCCAAGCACCTATATGATATGACTCTTTCCTTAGGCCTGAGCTCTGCCCACTGCAGTGATTTTGACACATAGCTGGGCCCACCTTAAAGGTGACGTGACTCCACACTTCTGCCTGAGCCCTACCCATGAGGGGCACTGTGGTTTATCTCTGAGATCCTTAATTGGGTGACATGACTGTTTTTTTTTGAGACAAAGTCTGGTTCTGTCACCCATAATCTAGAAGATGCGACTCTCTTGCCCTCGAATGGGTACTGTGACATATTGCTGAACTCATTACATAGGTGCTGTGACTCTCTTGCACGGGCCCTCCTGATAAGAGGTAGTGTGACATATTGCTGAGCCCAGTATATAGGTGAGGTGACTGTTCTCTATGGCTTGGGATTTGCTCAAGCAGGGATTGTGATGTGTTGATGGACTCATCACCGGTGTGTTGTAACTCTCCTCTTCTGCCTAAGCCCTGCATGCATTGCGTCTTGCGACATATGCATGGATTCAGCACCTAGGTGATACAACATTATGGCATGGGAACTGCCCACAGAAGTATTATGACACATCTCCTTTCCATGATGTGACCTTTTATTTGTACTGTTTCTGGCATAGTTTGTGTATAGTGACATATCATGGAGTTCAACGTGCATGAGATGGGAGGCTTCTGCCTGAGCCCAGCACGTAAGTGGACTGGTGACGTATCTTTGCATTTATTATCTAGTAGATTTAACCCCCGCTTTTCTGCCTGCACCCTGACCACTGGGAAGATTGTGATGAATCACTGGGCTCAGCAATCAGATGATGTGTTTTTCCTGCCTGGTCCTTGCCCACAGATCGTTGTGACATATCACGGTGTCTAGCATCCAGGTGATGTGACTGCTGACGGTACTCTGCTTTCAGGAGGAGATTTAACATATCCCTAATCGAGCACCCAGGTGGTGTGACACTTCTGCCCTGTCCCTACATTAAGAGAAGATTGTGACATGTCACTTCCCCAAAACGCAGGTGATGTGAGTCTACTGGTCAGTCTCTATTCACTGGTGGGATTGTGATGCATATCTTGTCCAAACTTACAGGTTCAATAATGACTCTCATACCTCAAAACAACCAATAGCAGATACACTGTCTCTCATAGCCAGGGTCAGGAAAATGAGTAATGTCTTATTTCTCCTCTTTGTTTGAAGGTCATAAAGAATTAACACTTTCTTACACGCTGTGTAAAGTTGTCAAGAGGTACAAAGAATGTCCTAACAGTACTCGGCACACAGGGGAGGTTGTGACACTCATATGCATAGCCTGCCAACAGTAAAGACTATCATTCTTCCACATAAACACAGCTCACTGTTGAGGTTCTGAATCTCTTATGCAGAAAGTTGGAAAATTGAATCTCATATGTTAATTCAATCCATAGAGAAATTAGTGTCTCTGAGACCAAGATTCAGCACACCTAGGAATTGGTGACTTCACTAAAATGACACAATTTGCAGGAGGGATTGAGGTTCTCATACACAAGTCCAGAACATTATTGAAATTATCACTTGTGTACTTACATCCAACACACAGAGGGTATTATGTCTCATACCTAGAACTAAGAAGTGTGTGAAATTGTTAATCTCATACCTCAACCTCAATTCAAGTGTGTTTGTGACATACACCTTTTTTTTGCACCTGAGTAATTTGACTTTCCTGCCTGGGCCCAGTGTACAGATGGGATTGTGCCATATTGCTGGATCCAGCATTTAGGTGATGGGAGTCTACTCTCATTTCACAGAGGGTGTTGGACAGAGGGCATTATCACAGAGAGCAAGGGAGGATTGTGGCATATCTTGGAGCCAGCACCTAGGTGATGTGATGCTCCTGTTTTTCCTGGGCCTTGCATATTTTGGGCATTGTAAAATATTACTAGGTCTACCACCTATGGGATTGTATGCTCCTGCCTGGGCTCTGCCCACAGGGATCTTGTGACATATGTCTGTATCCATGACCTAAAAGATGTGACACTTCTTGCCTGAACCCTGCCTTGCACAGGAAAGATTGTGACATATTCCTGGAAGCAGACACCAGGTGATGTGGTTCTTCTGCCTCTGTCTTGCCCCCAGGGAGCATTGTGACATACTGCTGAGCTGAGCACCCAGGTGATGTGACTCTGTTGCCTATGCTGTGCTTTCAGGAGAGAATTGTGACATATCTCTGGCTGACCACCGGGTGATGTGACACTCCTGTTTGGTTTCTTCCCTCAGGGATGATTGTGAGATATCCTTGGCTGAAGTCCCAGGTGATGTGACTCTCCTGCTAATTTCCTACCTGCAGGCTAAATGGCGACATGTACTATAGTCAGCTTATAAGTGTGATGATGACTCTCATACCTCTAGTCAACTATTAGAAGAAATAGCATCTCTCATAGCTCAACTTAGATACATGAGTCACATCCTTAGTCTTCTCTTTTTATGAAGGTCATAAAGAATTGCCACACTCCACATATCACATAATGTCCTTGAGTGCTACGAAGAGTGTTATCCCAGGATACAGCACAGAGGTAAGTCTGTTTCTCATATGCACACCTCACCAGCCATTAGGGTTATCACCTTCACACAGGGAAAGAGCCCATTGCTGAGGTCTGGAATCTCACATGTAAACACTGTCCACAGTTGGAACTGTGACTGTCGTATGTGAGCCTCTAGCCATAGATGAGATGGTGACAGATTTCTAAACTCAGTACATAGCAGATGAGGACTCTCCTATCTAAACCAACCAACTGGAGAGATGTTGACTCTAATAGCTGGGCTGAGGGCCACAAGTATGGTCGTGGGTGCTTACAAAGATGATTAGAGAGTAAATTGTGACTCTCATTTATACTGGATAAAAGCTTTGAGTAGTATAGAGAGTGTTATCCCAGCACTTTGGGAGGCTGAGGCGGGTGGATCACTAAGTCGGGAGTTCAAGACGAGCCTGGCCAACGTGGTAAAATGCTGTCTCTACTAAAAATACAAAAAGTTAGCTGGGCATAGTGCTGGGTGCCTGCTGGGTCTGTCCTACATACCTGGTCGATGGATGAAGTGAGTACTCAGACACAGGTATACAGTTTAAGAGCAGTTAGGGGCCGGGCGCGGTGGCTCACGCCTGTAATCCCCGCACTTTGGGAGGCCGAGGCGGGTGGATCTCTTGACGAGGTCAAGAGATCGAGACCATCCTGATCAACATGGTGAAACCCCGTCTCTACTAAAAATACAAAAAATTAGCTGGGCATGGTGGCATGTGCCTGTAATCCCAGCTACTCAGGAGGCTGAGGCAGGAGAATTGCCTGATCCCAGGAGGTGGAGGTTGCGGTGAGCCGAGATCAAGCCATTGCACTCCAGCCTGGGTAACAAGAGCACAACTCCGTCTCAAAAAAAAAAAGAGCAGTTAGGTGACAGCCCGGCTCTGGGGGCCAGACAGCAGCCCTGAGAAGCCGAGGCTGCTTGCTTTTATTCAGTGCAGGCATAAAGCCGAAAACCTGGAGACAACACAACCTGTAGATAATTAACATGTATTGTTCGCCTTTCAGGGAATGTCACTCGCATGGGTGATCGAAGATAAGTTCCTGGTCAATATAAGAAAACAAGCCTGTTTAAGATCAATTTCTCTACACTCTGTTGTACCTACTCCTTGCCCTCTATCTCAGGGTTATAGAACCACTGCCTTCAGCTATTCTCCCCCAAGGCTCTGCAAAACCTTCCGACCTTTCAGAAGGTTTGCCTCCTTTCACTATAGTTTTTCCCACCACTCTGACCAATCCCTCACAGGCACCTGTCATTCTGGCTACTCAGGAGGCGGAGGCAGGAGAATCGCCTCAACCTGGGAGGTGGAATTTGCAGTGAGCCAAGATTGCACCATTGAACTCCAGCCCAGGCGACAGTGCAAGACTTCGTCTCAAAAAAAAAGCCAAAACAGAAAACAACAACAACAAAAAACCAGCACACAGAGGAGACTTCTGCAGTTACACGAACATCCATGAAACAGTGTACATTATCTTCTGACATAAACACAGCCCATTTTTGAAGTTCTGAATCTCACACGTAGAGGAAGTCAAAGGTAGAAAATTTGACTCCAAAGGTGGATCCGGTCCTCAGGTGAGTTGGCGACACTCAGAGCAAGATTCAGCACACCTATGATGCTGTGACTTCACTAATTGGACAAAGTCCACAGGAGGAGTACAGGCTGTCAGGTACAAATTTAGTCCACCGTTGAGATTGTAACTCCTGTTCTTAGGCACCACATATAGGAAGGGTTAACTTCCTATACCTAAAACTGGACATGTGTCCGATTGTTAATTTCATCCCTCCACCTTCCTGCAGGTTTAATTGTAACATTTTTCTCTGCCCAGCACCTGAGTGATCTGACTCTCTTGCCTAAGACCAGCCCACAGATGGAATAGTGACATACTGCTGAACCCAGAACTGAGGGGATGTGGCTCTATTTTTCTGCACTGGTCCTGTTCACAGGGGACATTGCGACATATCGCTGGGCCTTGCACTTAGGTGAGGTAAGTCTCCTCCCCTGCCTTGGTACTACCCACAGAAGGCATTGTGACATATCTCTGGGCCCCATGCCCAGGTTATGTGACTCTCCTGCCTGTCCCCTGACCACATAAGCAATTGTGACATATTGCTGGGTCTGACACCCTGGTAATGCAGCTCTACTGCCAGCAAGCAGCATTATGACATATATTTTCACTCATCAACCGGGTGATGTGACTCTCTTCCCCTGCCTGGTTCCTGCTCACAGGGCGAGTTGTGACATATCACTTTGCTCAGCACCAAACAAGTGTGATTTTTCTTTCATCCTAAGTTCTACTGGCAAGGAAGATTGAGACATATCATAGGGCTCTACACCAATGTGACATTACTGTTTTGCCTTGGCCTGGACCTCAAAAGGCATTGTGACATATTGATGGACCCAGTGACAAGGTGACATGAGTCTCTGACAACAGAGACTCATGGGCCCTGACAACAGAGCATTGTGACATATCTTTAAAAGCATCAACTATTTGATGTCACTCTCCTTTTATGCCAAGGCTTTCCTCATATGAGAGATTGTGACATACCTTCTGGCCAAGAAATCAGGTGATGTATTTCTCCTGCCTGAGCATTGCTCACAGAGAATACTGTGATATCTCACTGGTCTCAGCACCCAGGTGATGTGACTCTACTGTCTGTGTCCTGCTTTCAGGATGAAATTTAACATATCCCTGACTGAGCACCCAGGTTTTAACTCTTCTGCCTGGTCCCTGCTCGCAGAGAAGATTGTGACATATCCCTGGCTTATTACTTAGATGATATAACCCTCCTGCTTGCTCCCTATCCACAGAGGAGATTGTGACATATCTCTTTGTTCATATCATAGGTTCAATGTTGACTTTCATATCTGAAATCATCCAATAGGAGACATACTATCTCTCATATGTGGGCTTAGGAAAACAGGTAAGATTCTGGCTCCTCCCAGAGAGGAAGAAGGAAGTAGAAAGGTCAGAGAAAATTACAGTCTCTCGCATATTGTATCAAGCCCTTGGTGGTACAGAGAGTGTCATAACAGGGTCCAGAAAACAGACGAGATTGTGTTTTATGTGTGCACTTTGCCAACTGTTAAGATTGTCACCCTCATTCAGGACAGAGCCTATGGGTGAGGTCTTAAATCTTACAGGTGAATGCAGTGCAGAGTTGAAATTGTGACTGCCATATGTGAACGTCAGGCAACAGCTGAGGTGACTCATTAGTAAGCCTGGCTTATAGGCAGGCGACAACTCTCATATCTGGACCCAGCCATTATGGAGATGTTAACTCATATCTGGGCATAGAGCCACAGGTACGATCATGGGTCCATACCAGCACAAATGTCTCCCAGTCACAAAAGATTGCAACTCTCAGGCAAACCTAATAAATTCCTCGGGTGGTACACAGAATGTTCTAACTGGGCTCAGCTTACAGTTGAGGTTTTGACTCTCCTGCACACCCAGCCGACAATAAACATTGTCATCTTTTTTATATGAACACAGCCCACTGGTGTTTCTGAATCTCATATGCAGAGATAGTCTCAAGTTGGAAAATTTACTCTCGTAAGTGAATCCAGTCCAAAGGTAAGTTGGTGACTTTCAGACCAGGATTGAACACAGCTGTTAGTCTGTGATTCCACTAAGGTGACACAACCAATAAGAGGGATTGAGTCTGGCCAGGCGCGGTGGCTCACGCCTGTAATCCCAGCACTTTGGGAGGCCGAGGCAGGTGGATCACTAGGTCAAGAGATCGAGACCATCCTGGTCAACAAGGTGAAACCCCGTCTCTACTCAAAATACAAAAATTAGCTGGGCATGGTGGCACGTGCCTGTAATCCCAGCTACTCAGGAGGCTGAGGCAGGAGAATTGCCTGAACCCAGGAGGCAGAGGTTGCCGTGAGCTGAGATCACACCACTGCACTCCAGCCTTGGTAACAAGAGCGAAACTCTGTCTCAAAAAAAAAGAGGGATTGAGTCATTCAGTGATTCAATTCATTCTAAAAATTGTGACTTGTGTACTTAGACCCAACATACAGGAGGTGTTGACTCTCATACGAAGATTTGGACTATGTACAGGATTGTTAATCTTATCCCTAGTCTTTCCTGCAGGTGTGATTTTGATATACAAATTCTGCCCGGCACGTGAGTAATGTGATTCTTCAGAATTGGCCCAGCCTACAAGTAGAACTGTGCCATACTGCTGGACCCAGCACCTATGTGGTGTAACACTATTCTCCCGCCTTGGTGCTACTCTAAAAAGACATTGTAACATGTCACAGCCTTGCACCCAGGTAATGTGAGTCTCCTCTCTTGCCTTGGTGCTGCACACAGAAGTGGGATATGTACAGGATTGTTAAATATATGACCTTCTTTGCATCTTTGACCTTCCTGCACCTGCGATTGTGACACGTGCCTCTGTTTTGAAGCTGAGTGAGCTTACTCTCCCGCTTGGATTTAACTCACAGATAGAATTGCTGGATGAGAAACTAGGTTATGTGACTCTATTCTCTTGCCTCTGTGGTTTCACATGGGGTATTGTGACATATCACTGGGCCTTGCACCCAAGTGTTGGGAATTTTCTCTCCTGGTTTGGTGCTGTCCACAGTGAGCGTTGTGAAGTATTGCTGCCATCCCCGCTAGGTTATGCTACTCTCCTGCTTCTGCTTTGCCCACATGAGTCACTGTGACATATTGCTGGGTCTAAAGCCCAGGTAATATAACTCTTGTTTGGCTTCTGCCTGCAGGAGCCATTGTCGCATGTCTCATGCTCCTTATCCAGGTGATGTGACTCCCTTTTTCTGCCTAGTTCCTCCTCACAAAAGTAACATCGCTTAGCCCAGTTCCTAGCTAGTGTGACTCTTTTATTCTTTGTAGGATCCACCTGCAGCAGAGATTGTAATATACCTCTGGGTCAGCAGCATGGTGCTGTTACTCTTTTGCCCTGGGCCTGCCCTCAGAAGGCACTGTAACATATTAATGAGCCCAACACCAAGTTGATGTGTGTCTCCAGCCTAGACCCTGCCATCAGGGGGCATTGTGACATATCCCTTGGCCAATCAGGTGTTTGATGTTATCCCCTCCCCTCTTTTACCCTATGTTTTTCTATAAGAGACAGGGTCACAAGTTTCTGGGCCCAGCACATAGGTGATGTCTTCCCGAGACCTGTCCATATGGGGATTGTGATATATCACATGGCCCAGTACTTATTGATGTGACTCTCCCCTCATGCCTAGGCCTTGCTCACAGGTACGATTGTGACACAGCTTGGCCTAGCCCCTTGGTTATGTAACTCTCCTCTTATTCTCCAGTCATTTTCACACGGGGCGTTGTGACATATTGCTGGACTGAGACCCTAGGTAATGTGACGCTCCTCCACTGTTGGAATTGTACCGAAAAAGAGAGTTTGATATATTGTTTGGCCAGAATCCTAGGTGATGTTACTCTTTTCTTCTGCCTAAGCCCTGCATATATTATGTATTTTGACACATCACTGGGGCCAACACCTAGGTGATGTAACTCTCCTGCAGGAGCTTTGCCTACAGGGATATGATGATGTATCTTTTCTTTTTTTTTTTTTTTCTTTTTTTTTTTTTTTTTTTGAGACGGAGTTTCGCTCTTGTTACCCAGGCTGGAGTGCAATGGCCCGATCTCGGCTCACCGCAACCTCCGCCTCCTGGGTTCAGGCAATTCTCCTGCCTCAGCCTCCCGAGTAGCTGGGATTACAGGCACGCGCCACCATGCTCAGCTAATTTTTTGTATCTTTAGTAGAGACGGGGTTT
>CM052668.1:17372345-17394313 GCA_028533165.1 Leontopithecus rosalia
GGCTGAGTCAGGAGAATTGCCTGAACCCAGGAGGCGGAGGTTGCGGTGAGCCGAGATCGCGCCATTGCACTCCAGCCTGGGTAACAAGAGCGAAACTCCGTCTCAAAAAAAAAAAAAATAAATAAAAATAAAAATAAGAACGTGCCGGGCGCGGTGGCTCAAGCCTGTAATCCCAGCACTTTGGGAGGCCGAGGCGGGTGGATCACGAGGTCAACAGATCGAGACCATCCTGGTCAAGATAGTGAAACCCCATCTCTACTAAAGATAAAAAAATTAGCTGGGCCCGGTGGTGCGTGCCTGTAATCCCAGCTACTCGGGAGGCTGAGGCAGGAGAATTGCCTGAACCCAGGAGGCGGAGGTTGCGGTGAGCCGAGATCGCGCCATTGCACTCCAGCCTGGGTAACAAGAGCGAAAACTCCGTCTCAAAAAAAAAAAAATAAGAAGAAGAACTTGGTTTCTTTCTTCCTTCCTACCTTTCTTCTCTCCTTCCCTCCTTTCCTCCTGCCTATTTTCCTTCTTATTTCATGAGCATGCCATCATGCCTGGCTAAATTTTTTATTTCTCGTAGTAGAGACCAGGCCTTGCTACATCCCCAGGGGTGGTGTCAAATTCCTGTGCTCAAGCAATTCTCCCATTTCCAGGTTCCCAAAAGGGTGAGATAACAGGTTTGAGGCACCATGCTCCAACCTGTTTTATTTTCTTCTTTTTCCTTTACATTCTTCCTTTTTTTAATTTTTTTTTTGCCCTCTTTCTTCCTTGCTTATTTCCTTCTTTCCTTCATTTCTTTCTTTATTTTTCATCTTTTTTTTTTTTTAACCCAGAGTGGGTCTTGCTCTGTGACCTGGATGGGGGGTGGAGGGGTTGGGGGAGGGGGAGGTGGGAAGCTCACAGACTTAAGATGCCAGAGGGACAGCTTCAGGCCTCGAGTGCCATGCATGGCCTGAAGGATGGACCTGGTGACTTCTCGGCCGGGCTGCTGGGTGACCAGATATGGGATGCCAGCTGTGGCCAGTAGTCGTGGCTGCTGGCCTCTTATTTGAGTGAACCAGGAATTGAAAACTTAAGAAGGAAGGTTGGTGGACCTAGCGGCCGGCCATAGAGGTAGGCCCCTTTGGGGAGAATAAGGTTCCAACGGGGACAGCTTCAGGCCGAGAGCACCACACATGGCCTGTAGGGTGGACCCAGTGGGCTTCTGCCTCCGAGAGGCCACTGGCTGGCTTCTCATTCTAGCCACCAGGTCTGCAGATGTTGACTAAGAGCATAGGACTTGGTCGCCAACTTGAAATGTTTAAGGTGGACCAGACGGCTCTCACTGGGGCAGTACTGCTTAGGTCCATCAGAAGAGTTCAGTGATGGCCCACTGCGGCCTCCACCTTCCTGAACTCATCCAGGTGATCCTCCCATTTTGGTCTCCCAAATAGCTGGGGCTCTGGGGATCTTTCTGGGTTTTTGTTTTTGTTTTTTTCTAGCCCTACTTTGAGTTTGCTTTTACAGTACATTGAGTTCTGTTTTTTTTTCTTTTTTCTTTTTGTTGTTTTCTCTCTCTCTCTCTCTCTCTCTCTCTCTCTCACACACACACACACACACACACACACTCACACACTCATTCCTGTACACTGAAGTTGCTGTTGTTTTAGATGTGTTTTACCCAGGCTAAAGTTCAGGTGTGTGATCATAGTTCATTGCAACCTCGACCTCCCTGGGCTTGGCTGATGCTCCCGTCTCAGACATGCCTTTCCCAATACCTGGGACTAAAGGCATGTGCCACCACAACCGGCGCTTTATTTTGTATATTTTACTTATCATTTTTGTAGAGATGGGGTTCCATCATGTTTCCCAGGCTGATCTCAAACTCCTGCATCAAGTGATCTGCTGGCCTCGGCCTCTAAAATTACTGAGCTCACCTGCCTGAGATACCATTACTGGTTCTGTCTCTCTCTCTCTCTGTCTCTCTCTCTGTCTCTCTCTCTCTCTCTCTCTCTCTCTCTCTCTCTGTCTCTCTCTCTCTCATATATATATATGTTATATATATATATATATCTGTTAAACAATCAGACATCTATCTATCTTTTTCTCTCTTTCTCTCTTTTTTTTTTCCGGTAGATACCTAGTCTTGCTATGTTTTCCAGGCTCTGATCATATGTATATATTTATTTATTTATTTATTTATTTATTTATTTATTTTAAACTTTTTAAAAAATTATTATTTTTTAAAGACGGGGTTTCACCATGTTGGTCAGGCTGGTCTTGAACTCCCGACCTCAGGTGATCCGCCTGCCTTGGCCTCCAAAGTGCTTGGAATACAGGCATGACCCACCACACGCAGCCTAAACTTTTATTTTTTAATATAGGTGTTGTCTCACCACGCAGGCCCCAGGATAGTCTCAACCTCCTGAGCTCCAGGTGTCCTCCCACCTTGGCCTCCCAAAGTGCTGGGATTATGAGGTACCGTGCACAGTCTGGTCATATTTTTGATGTGTTGATTCTTTCCAGTCCAGATACATAATTTCATCCCTGAACATTTGTGACAGTGTGATTATGACCTATGACTTTATCTGACACCGGAGTAAGTTGATGCTCCTGCCACAGTTCAGCCAACAGAAGGGATTGTGACATATTGTTGAACCCAACACCAAGGTGATGTGACTATTCTACTGCCTTGGCACTTCCCAGAGCAAGCATTATGACATCACTGGGTCTTGTACTCTGGTGGTGTGAATCTTCTCTCTAGCCTTGGCTTTTCCACAGGGGACATTGTGGGTCCCACACAGAGGTTATGTGACTCTTCTGCCTGTGCCCTGCCCATATGGGCCATTGTGACATTTTGCTGAGTCTAATACCCAGGTGAGGTAACTCTACTGCCTAGACCCTGCCTACAGAGGACATTGTGACATATCCCTACAACCATCACATAGGTAATGTGGCTCTTCTCCTGCCTGCCCCCTGGTCACAGAAGGGATTGTGACTTATCACTGGGCTCACCACCTAGCTAAGTGACTTTTCTCCTCTTCCTAGGTTTTGCCCACAGGGGTTATTGTGATGTCACTGGGCCTAATACTAAGGTGGCATTACTCTTGTCATGCCACTGCTCTCAGAAGGTGTGGGGATGCATTGCTGGGCCCAGAACAAATGTGATATGAGACTCCTGCCTGGACCCTGCCTAGAAGATGCATTGTAACATATCCAGGGCCCTTTAACTATTTTATTTTATTTTATTTCAACTTTATTTTTGAGACAGAGTCTCCTCTGCCACCCGGGCTGGAATGCAATGGTGTTATCTCTGCTCACTTAAACCTTTGCCTTCTGGGTTCAAGTGAATCTTCTGCCTCAGCCTTTTTTGTTCTTTATCTTTCTTTTTTTTTTAAAGATGGGGTTTCACCATGTTGGTCAGGCTGGTCTTGAACTCCTGACCTCAGTTGAGCCATTACGCCTGGCCTGCCTCAGCCATTTGACTGAGACCACAGGTGTGTACCACCACACCCAGCTAATTTTTTTATTTTCAGTAGATAAGAGGTATCACCATGTTGGCCAGACTGATCTCTCAAACTCCTGACCTCAGCCAATTCGCCTGCCCCAACCTCCCGTTGTGCTGGGATTACAGATGTGAGCCATTGCACTTGGCCCCCTTGGACTATTTTACGTGACTCTTCCTGCTTACCTGGATGTTGGGCAAAAAGAGATTATGACATAACTTTGGGCCCAGCAACGAGATGATGGGACTCTCCTCTCCTGCCTGCATCTTGCCGACAGAAGAGAGAGTGATTTATTGCTGAGATTAGCATGATATGATTCTTCTGCTGGCTCCCAGAAGTCACTGTAACATATATCTGGGCTCATCAGTGAGATTGTGTGACTCTCACTGCAATCTCAGGCTCCCAGAGTGATTGTCTTGCCTCAGCCTCTCATAGCTGGGATTACAGGCGATTACCACTACACCCAGCTAATATTTTAAGTAGAGATGGAATTTCGCCATGTTGGCCCAGCTGATTCGACTCTGTTGTTTGGACCCTCTTAAATATTGTGACATATTGCTGGGCCCAGCATCTAGGTGATGTGACTCTTCTCTACTGTTTGATCTCTGCCCAAAAAGGGATCGTGATGTATCACTGGATCAGGAACCTAGATGAGGTGACTCTTCTCTCCAGACTGGGTTCTGCACACATTGTGTATTGAAACATACCACTGGGTCCAGGACCTAGGCGATGTGACTCTTATCCATGGGCTCTGTACTGGGGTGTTTGTTACATGTACTTGGCCCTAAACCCTAGGTCATATGATTCTTTTATTTTCCTGAGCTGCACTCACAGAGAGCATTTTGACATATTTTTGGGCCTATAATTTAGATGATGTGACTCTTGCATGGACCCTCCCCATAAATGATAGTCTGACATATTGCTGAGCCCAGTACATAGGTGATGTGACTCTTCTCTATGGCTTGGGATTTGCCAAAGCAGGTATTGTGACGTGTTGCTGGACTCACCACCGATGTGTTATGACTCTCCTCTTCTGCCTAAGCCCTGTGTGCGTTGTATGTTGTGATTTACATGTGGATCAGCACCTACGTGATACTACATTATGACATGAGAACTGCCCACAGAAGTATTATGACATATCTCCTTTTCATCACCTAGGTGATGTGACCTTTTTACTGTTGCTGGCATATTGTGGGTATAGCCACATATTACTGAGTTTAACACCTATGAGATGGGAGGCTTCTGCCTGAGCCCAGCACATAAGTAGCCTTATGACATATTTTTGCATCCATTTTCCAGGAGATTTAACTCCCCTTTTCTGCCTGCATGCTGATCACTGGAAAGATTGTGATGAATCACTGGTCTCAGCAATGAGATGATGTGTTTTTCCTGCCTGGTCCTTGCCCACAGATCATTGTAACATATCACGGTGCCTAGCATCCAGGTGGTGTGACTCTGCTGACTGTATCACTGTACTCTGCTTTCAGGAGGAGATTTTAACATATTTCTAATCAAGCATCCAGGTGGTGTGACACTTCTGCCCTGTCCTTGCCCTCAGAGAAGATTGGACATGTCACTTCCCCAAAACGCAGGTGATGTGAGTCTAGCGGTCAGTTCCTATTCAGTGGCAGGATTGTGATGCATATCTTGTCCAAACTTACAGATGCAATAATGACTCTCATATCTCAAAACAACCAATAGCAGATACACTGTCTCTCATAGCCAGGGTCAGGAAAATGAGTAATGTCTTGGGTCTTCTCTTTGTATGAAGGTCATGAAGAGTTAACACTCTCACATACTGTGTAGAGTTGTCAAGAGGTACAGAGAATGTCCTAAAAGAACTCAGCACACAGGAGAGGTTGTGACGTCATCCTTCCCCATAAACACAGCTCACTGTTGAGGTTCTGAATCTCATAATTTGGTCCATTGAGAGATTAGTGTCTCTGACACCAAGATTGAGCACACCCATGAGTTGGTGACTTCATTAAAATGACACAATTTCCAGGAGGGATTGAGGTTCTCATATACAAATTGAGACCATCATTGAGATTGTTACTCATGTACTTACCCAACATACAGAGGGTATTATGGCTCATGCCTAGAACTAAGAAATGTGTGAAATTATTCATCTCATACCTTGATCTTCATGCATGTGTGATTGTGACATACACCTGCATAGCACCTGAGTGATTTGACTCTCCTGCCTGGTTCCTCTTGTATATTATGTATCGTGACATATATCTGGTTCTAACACCTTGGTGATGTGAATCTCCTGCACTGGACCTGCCCACAGAGGTGTTATAACATATCTTTTTATTCATCACCCAGGTGATATAATTCTGTTTTTCTTTCTGGGCCCTGCCGAAAGGGAGGATTGTGGCATATCACCGGACCCAGCACCTACGTGATGTGATTCTCCTATTTTTCCTGGGCCTCACATATTTTGGGTATTGTAAAATATTACTAGGTCCACCACCCATAGGATTTCATGTTCCTGCCTGGGCTTTGCCCACAGGGACCTTGTGACATATATCCATGACCTAAAAGATGTGATGCTTCTTGCCTGCACCATGCCCTGCACAGGAAAGATTGTGACATATGAACCAAACATCAGGTGATGTGGCTCTTCTGTCTCTGTCTCTCTTCTTAGGGAGCACTGTGACATAGTGCTGAGCTCAGCACCCAGGTAATGTGACTCTGTTGCCTGTGCTGTGTTTTCAGGAGGGAATTCTAACATATTCCTGACTGAGCACCCAGGTGATCTGATATTCCTGCTTGGTTCCTCATTCCCTTAGGGAAGATTGTGAGATATCCTTGGCTGAAATCCCAGGTGATGTGAGTCTCTTGCTAACTGCCTACCTACATATTAAATGATGGCATACACTATAGTCAGCTTTTTTTTTTTTCAGGACAACTTGCTGTGCTACAGTCAGCTTATGTGGTGATGACTCTCATACCTCTAGTCAGCTATTAGAAGTAATACTGTCTCTCTTTTTTTTTTTGAGACGGAGTTTTGCTCTTGTTACCCAGGCTGGAGTGCAATGGCCCGATCTTGGCTCACCGCAACCTCCGCCTCCTGGGTTCAGGCAATTCTCCTGCCTCAGCCTCCCAAAGTGCTGGGATTACAGGCTTGAGCCACCGCACCCAGCCCTACTGTCTCTCATATAAATGAGTCACATCTTTGGTCTTCTCTGTTTATGAAGGTCATAAAGAATTAGCACACTCCCACATGTTACATAATGCCCTCGATTGTTATAAAGAGTGTTATCCAGCTGGGCATGGTGGCTCACACCTTTAACCCCAGCACTTTGGGAGGCTGAGGTAGGTGGATCACCTGAGATAAGGTGTTCGAGACCAGCCTGGCCAACATGGTGAAACCTGGTCTCTGGTAAAAATTTTTTTAAATTAAAAAAAATTAGCCAGGTGTGGTGGCTTACACCTGTAGTCTCAGTTACTCTGGAGGCTGAGACAGAAGAATCACCTGAACTTAGGAGGCGGAGGTTGCAAAGAGTAGAGATTGCACCAGTGCACTCCATCCAGCCTGGGTGGCAGAGCAAGACTCCGTCTCAAAAAAAAAAAGTGTTATCCCAGGGCACAGCACAAAGGTGACATTGTTTCTTATATGCACACCTCACCAACCATTAGGATTATCACCTTCACACATGGAAAGAGACCATTGCTGAGGTCTTGAATATCACATGCAAACACTGTCCACAGTTGGAATTGTGACTGTCATGTGAGCTTCCAGCCACAGTTGAGATGGTGACACATTTTTAAACTCAGAACATAGCAGATGAGGGGTCTACTATCTAAACTCACCCAACTGGAGAGATTTTGCCTCTAATCCCTGGGCTTAGGGCTACAAGTATGGTCATGAGTGCTTACAAACATGATTTTAGAGTAACTTGTGATTCTCATTTTTACTGGATAAAGCCTTTGAGTGTAGTGGCCAGGCACGATGGCTCATACCTGTAATCCCAGCAGTTTAGAAGGCCAAGGCGGGTGAATCACGAGGTCAGGAATTCGAGACCAGCCTGGCCAACATAGTGAAACCTTGTCTCTACTAAAAATACAAAAAATTAGCTGGGCTTGGTGGTGGGCACCTAATGCCAGCTACTTGGGAGGCTGGGGCAGGGGAATCACTTGAACCAAGAGGCAGAGGTTGCGTTGAGTTGAGATCATGCCACTGCACTCCAGCCCAGGTGACAGTGTGAGACTGTCTCAAAAAAAAAAAAAAGTATACTAACAAGATCCAGCACACAGGGGAGATTTTGTTTTTGTTGTTTTAAATGGAGTCTTGCTGTGTCACCCAAGCTGGAGGAATGGGAGTTTTCTCTCCTGGTTTGGTGCTGTCCACAATGAGCATTATGAAATATTGCTGCCATCTCTCCTAGGTTATGTTACTCTCCTACCTCTGTTTTGCCCACATGAGTCATTGTAACATTATGACATATTGCTAGGTATAAAACCCAGGTAATGTAACACTTTTGTTTGTGATATCATGACATAGCTTTGTGCCAATTACTCAGGTGATGTGAATCTTTTCACCTGCCTGGTTCTTGTTCACTGGGAGATAATGATACCTATTGCTGGTTTCAGCACTTGTTTTGGTTCTGCCTGCAGGAGCCATTGTCACATATCGCTGCTCATTACACAGGTGATTTGCCTCCCTTTTACTGCCTAGTCGCTTCTCACAAAATGTGACATATTGCTAGGCCCAGTACCAATCTGGTGTGACTCTTCTTTCTAGGTTCCATCTGCAGCAGAGATTGTAACATACTGCTGGGCCCAACAGCATACTCTTTTGCCTTGGGCCTGCCCTCAGAAGGCACTGTAACATACTCATGGGTCCAATGCCAAGGTAATGTGTGTCTCCAGCCTGGTCTCTACCCACAGCGGGCATTGAGACATATCTCTTGGCCCATCAGATGTTTGATATTATCCCCTCCCCTCTCCTACCCTGTGTTTGCCTATAAGAAACATTGTCACACTTTTCTGGGCCCAGCACCTAGGTGATGTCTTCCTGAGACCTGTCCATATGGGAATTGTGATATATCGTGTGGCTCAGTACTGACTTGATATAACTCTCCTCTCATGCCTAGGCCCTGCTCACAGGTGGGATTGTGACACATAGGTTGGCCTAGCCCCTTGGGTATGTTACCCTCTTATTCTTCGGTCGTTTTCACAGGGGGCATTGTGACATATGGCTGGACTGAGAACTTAGGTGATTCGAATCTCTACTGCTTGAAATATATCCCAAAAGAGAGTTTGATATATGCTTGTCCACTTTCCTAGGTGATGTTACTCTTTTCTCCTGCCTGAACCCTGCATACATTATGCATTTTGACACATCACTGAGGCTAACACCTAGGTGATATAACTCTCCTGCATAAGGTTTGCATACAGGGGTATGTTTTCATTCAACACACTGGTGGTGTGACTCTACTTATGCTGCGCCTTGATGAAAGAGAAATTGTGACATATCCCTGGACCTAACACTTAGGTGATGTAACTCACCTTTATTGCCAGGGCATGGAATGATGAGTATTGTGACATATCTCTGGGCCCGACACCTAGGGGATGAGAGGCTCCTGTCTGGGCCCTGCCCATAGGAAGCTTTGTGGTATGTCTCTGGTCTCATTACCTAGAAAAATATTACTCTCCTCTTCTACCTGCATTCTTCTCACAGAAAAGATTGAGACATCACTGGACCCAGCAATTACAAGATGTTTCTCTCCTGCCTGAGCCTTGCCCACAGGAACATTGTGACATATCCTTGGGCTCAGCACTCAGTTGATGGGACTCTGCCACCTGTTCCCTGTCTACTTAGGCTATTGTGAAGTATAGCTGGTTTCAATACCCAGGTGATGTAACTCCTGCCAGGTCACTGTCTTTGAGAGATATTGTGACATATCTTTGTGCTAATCACCCAGGAGATGTGAATCTTTTCACCTGCCTGGTCCTTGTTCACTGGGAGATAATGATACCTATTTCTGGTTTCAGCATTGAGTTGACGTAACTGCTTTCTAGATTCTGCCTGCAAAAAAACTGACATATCACTAGGCCTATAAGCAGTTATTTTGCCTGGTCCTGCCCTTAAAAGACATTGTGACATACTACAGTGCCCAGCACCAATGTAATTTGCCTCCTGTCTAAACCCTGCCTACTGGGGACATTGTGTCATATCTCTTGTCCCATTAACTATTTGATGTAACTCTCCTTTTATTTTTCCTTTGAGAGTGTCATAAGAGAACACAGCCCACTGGTGAGATAGTGTCTCTTGAATACACATGCAGGTCATTCTCCCACATAAGCACATCCCACTGTTGAAGTTCTGAATTTCACAGAGGCTGTCAAAAGTTGGATAATTGCTTCTCATGTTTTGATCTGGTCTACAGGTGGGCTGGTGACTTCCAGACCAAGATTGAGCACATGTAAGCCTGTGACTGCACTAAGCAGACACAGTCTGCAGAAGCAATTGTGGCTCTTTTGCACACATTCTGTCAATCTTGAGATTGTGACTCATGTACTTAGACCTAACATACAGGAGGTGTTGACTTTAATACCTTTAGAACTTGTACATGTATGGAATTTCTAACCCCTGGACTTTGCTGCATGTGTGATTGTATGAATCTGCAAAGCAACTTAGTGATTTGACTCTCCTGCCTTGGTGAAGCCTACAGATGAGATTGTGACATATCACTTGACTCTGCACCTCCAAAATGTAACTCTCTTTTTCCAGCCTCGGAGCTGCCCACAGGGTTCATTGACATATGCTATTTTTAGTAGAGATGGGGTTTCACCATGTTGGCCAGGCAGGTCTTAAACTCCTGACCGCAGGTAATCCACTCACCTCTGCCTCCCAAAGTGCTTGGATTACAGATGTGAGTCACCACACCCAGCCTATATTGTTCATGTTAAGTCATATTACTAGGGCGAACACCTATCAAGTGGAAGGCTGCCATCTGGGCCCTTTCTATAAAGGGCCTTGTGACATAAATCTGCATCAGTAACCTAGGAGATGTGACTCCATTTTTGCCTGTACTCTCCCCACAGAAAAAACTGGCTGACCCAGGTACCAGGTGATGTGTGTCTACTGCCTGGGCCTGGATCACAGAGAACATTGTTACTGATTACTGGGCTCAGGACCCAGCTGATATAACTCTGCTGTCTGTGTTCTGCTTTCTGGAGAAGGTTGTAACTTATTCCTGGCTGAGTATACCAGTGATGTCACCCTCCTGACTGATCTCTGCCCTCAGAAAAGGTTGTATCATATTCCTGGCCAAAGACTCAGATGATGTGACTCTACTCTCACCCTATCCTGTTTGTGAATAGGTAGAGAGAAGAGTCACATCATCTGAGTTTTTGGCAAGGAATAAATATAAATATTATATATATTTATATATTATTTATATATTATACATTTATATATAAATAAAATATAAATATATATAAATAATAAAAATAATAAATATATTGTGTATATATATATGTATTTTTTTTTTCCTGAGACAGAGTTTTACCCTGTCACTCAGGCTGGAGTGCAGTGGTGTAATCTCAGCTCACTGCAACCTCTGCCTCCTGGGTTCAAGCAGTTCTCCTGCTTCAGCCTCCCAAGTAAATAGGACTACAGGCATGAACTACCTCGCCTGGCTAATTTTATTTTTAAGAGATGGGGTTTCACCATGTTGGCCAGCCTGGTCTCGAACTCCTGACCTTGTGATCCACCCACCTCAGCCTCCCAAGATGCTGGGATTCCTGGCATGAGCTACCGCACCTGGCCTAATTTTTATGTTTTAAATAGAGACAGGGTTTCCCAATGTTGGCTAGGCTGGTCTCGAACTCCTGACCTTGTGATCCACCGGCCTCAGCCTCCCAAAGTGCTGAGATTACAGGTGTGAGCCACTGTGCCTAATTTGTAAAATATATCTTGACCTAGCTCACAGATGCAATGATTACTTTCATACCATCTAATAGGAGAGATGTTGCTCTTATAATGAGGCCTAGGCTCATGAATGTGATCCTGGGTCTCCATGTACAAAGGTCATAAAGAATTATCACCTGCAGGCCGGGCATGATGACTCACACCTGTAATCCCAGCACTCTGGGAGGCTGAGGCAGGCAGATTACTAGTTCAGGAGATCAAGACCATCCTGGCCAATATGGTGAAACCTAGTCTCTACTAAAAGTACAAAAATTAGCTGTGTGTGGTGGCTCATGTCTGTTATCTCAGCTACTCGGGAGGCTGAGGCAGGAGAATCACTTGAACCTGGGAGGTGGAGATTGCAGTGAGCTGAGATTGTGCCACTGTACTCCAGCCTAGTGACAGAGCGAGACTGTGTCTCGAAAAACAAAAGACCATTTTCTTGTATATTAAATAACTCTCTTGTACAGAGAATATCATTACAGAGTTCAGCATACAGGTGAGATTGTGTTTCTCATATGCACTGCCCCCCAACCATTAGGATTGTCACCTTGACACATGGACACAGCCCACTGGTGAGGCCCTGAATCTCACACACAGAGTCTACAGTTGAAATTGTGAATATCATACGTGAACATCTGGCTAGAGTTGAAATGATGACTGATTTCTAAATCCACTTCATAAGCAGGTGAGAATTCTATCTGAACCAATGAGAATTCTCCCTGGGCTTAAGGCCAGAGCAAACAGTTCACGGAAGTGATGAAAGCTCTCGGCTTTTGGGCCGGGCGCGGTGGCTCACACCTGTAATTCCAACACTTTGGGAGGCCGAGGTGAGTGGATCACGAGGTCAAGAGATCGAGACCATCCTGGTCAACATGGTGAAACCCCATCTCTATTAAAAATACAAAAAATTAGCTGGGCATGGTGGCACGTGCCTGTAATCCCAGCTACTCAGGAGGCTGAGGCAGGAAAATTGCTTAAACCCAGGAGGCGGAGGTTGCGGTGAGCCAAGATCGCACCGTTGCACTCCAGCCTGGGTAACAAGAGCGAAACTCTGTCTCAAAAAAAAAAAAAAAAGCTCTCAGCTTTCATGCAAAGATCCAGTTGGTGAGATTGTCACTAGCGTACCTCAGACCCAACATAAAGAATGTGGTAACTCTCATACCTACAACTGGGATATGTGTGGGATTTATAATTTTTTACTGGACTTTACTGCAGGCGTGACTGTAACATATGCCTTTGTTATGCACCTGAGTGATTTGACTCTTTTGCCTTGGCCCAACCCAAAGTGAAGATTGTGGTATATCACTGGACCCAGCACCTCGGTGATGTCACTTCTTTTTGGACCCCACAGATTTGGGGTATTGTTAAATATTGCTGGATCCTGCACCCAAGTTATGTGACTCTCCAACCTGTGTCCTGCATGTTGTGCCATATCACAGAACAGTATGTCACATTAGACATTGTTACGTACTGCTGGGCTCAACACCTGGGTGATGTAACATTTTCCTGGGCTGTGACTACAAGGGGTCTTGTGACATAACTGAATGCCTCGCATGGTGATGTTACTCTCCTCCTGCCATCATTGGCCTAGCATCTAGGTGATGTGACTCTCCTTTTTCTCAGGCACCACATATTTGGGTGTTGTGACATATCACTGGGCTCAACACCTAAGGGGTGGGTGGCCCCTTCCCCTTCCTGCAGGTGGCATTGTGACATATCTCTGCATTTATTACCTTTTTTTTTTTTTGAGACTGGGTTTCACCATGTTGGTCAGGCTGGTCTTGAACTCCCGACCTCAGGTGATCCGCCCGACCACCTTTCTTTTTTTTTTTAAGTTTCATTCTTGTTGCTCAGGCTGGAGTACAATGGCGCCATCCCGGCTGACCACAACCTTTGCTTCCTGAATTCAAGCAATTCTGCCTCAGCCTTCTGAGTAAATGGGATTATAGGCATATACCACCACACCCAGCTAATTTTGCATTTTTAGTAGAGACGGTTTCTCTATGTTGGTCAGGCTGGTCTTGAACTCCCGACCTCAGGTGATCCACCCATCTTGGCCTTCCAAAGAGCTGGGATTACAGGCGTGAGCCACCACGCCTGGCCTGCATTTATTACCTAGGAGATGTGACTCTCCTCTTCTGCCTGTACCTTGCTTACAGGAAAAATTGTGGCATATTTCTGTGGCCAGCAACCAGGTGATGTTTCTCATGCCTGGGTCTTTAATACAGGAAAGATGGTTGACATATTGCTAGCCCCAGCATCTAGGTGATGTGACTCTTCATCTGCCTGGTCCCTCCTTACAGGAACATGGCAGCATATTGCTATGCCCAGCACCTAGCTGATGTGACTTTTCTTTTAGGTTTTGCCTGCAGGAGACATTGTGGCATATTGCTGGGCACTGCACTGACATCATGTGACTCTTCTGTCTGTGATTTGTCCACTTGGGCCATTGTGACATATTGATGAGTTCAACATCCAGGTGGTGTAACTTTTTTTTTTTTGAGACGGAGTTTCGCTCTTCTTACCCAGGCTGGAGTGCAATGGTGCGATCTCGGCTCACTGCAACCTCCGCCTCCTGGGTTCAGGCAATTCTCCTGCCTCAGCCTCCTGAGTAGCTGGGATTACAGGTGCGCGCCACCATGCCCAGCTAATTTTCTGTATTTTTAGTAGAGACGGGGTTTCACCATGTTGACCAGGGTGGTCTCGATTTGTTGACCTCGTGATCCACCTGCCTCATCCTCCCAAAGTGCTGGGATTACAGGCTTGAGTCACCGCGCCCGGCCTATGTGATGTAACTTTTATGCCTGGGTTCTGCCTCCAGAGAACATTTTTAAATGTCTTTGCACCAATCACACAGGTAATGTGATTTTCTTCTGTTACCTGCTCTCTGCTCATAGGCAGAATTGTGACCTTGGCCAGGTGCGGTGGCTCACACCTGTAATTGCTGCACTTTGGGAGGCCGAAGCAGGTGGATCACCTGAGGTCAAGAGTTCCAGGCCAGCCTGAATACAAAATTAACCAGGCATTAGCCGGGTGTGGTGGCACATACCTATAATCCCAGGAGATTGAACCCAGGAGACGGAGGTTGCAGTGAGCTGAGATTGTGCCATTGCACTCCAGCCTGGGCAATAAGAGCAAAATGCCATGTCAAAAAAAAAAAAAAACAACGGGCATGGTGGTGGGTACTTGTAGCACCAGCTACTCAGGAGGCTGAGGCAGGAGAATCACTTGAACTTGGGAGGCGGAGATTGCAGTGAGCCAAGATCGTGCCAATGCACTTCAGCCTGGATGGACAGGCTGGGTAACAGAGCAAGATTCCATCTCAAAAAAAAAAAATTAAAAAAAAAATTGTGACCTTCTGCAGCACATAGCTGATTTGACTGTGCTTTGTGGAGTATACCAAACAGGTTGTCAAACTGATGGTCCGTTTACTAAAATTTTATTTCCACGATGGTGTTGGAGTGGCAGCAGCAGAATCCATGCCTCTTTTCCTGGAGTGTGCCAGAGTCTGTGGTCCTGAATGTCTCACACAGATGTGGCAGTTTATGTATAACACTCTAATTAAGGCCACTGGTACAGAACCACATTCCGACGTCTTCAGAAATAATGCATTCTTTTTTTTTTTTTTTTTTTTTTTATGAGATGGAGTCTTGCTCTGTTGCCCAGGCTGGAGTGCCATGGTGCAATCTCAGCTCACCACAACTTCCTCTCGGGTTCAAGCAATTCTCCTGCCTCAGCCTCCTAAGTAGATAGGATTACAGGTGCCTGCCGCCATGCCTGGCTAATTATTTTTGTATCTTTTACTAGAGATGGGGTTTCACCATGTTGGTCAGGCTGGTCTCAAACTCCTGACCTCAGGTGATCCGCCCATCTCAGCCTCCCAAAGTGCTGGGATTACAGGCGTGAGCCACTGCACCTGGCCAGAATACATTCTTTTGCAAAGTGCATTGAAGTAATGGGAGATGAATGCCTTAATGAACAATTTGAAGAACACCTTCACCATACATTAACCTTTTGTTAATGCAAAAGGTTTGTATGTGCAAAACCTTCTGAGGGCTGTGTCACAGACCATGGTCACTCATATTTGACCCACAATAAATTTCTTCAAAGAAATTTATTTGACAAAGAGTGTGACTCTTTGTCTACACCACTAATGTGTGTAGCACTCTTCCTGTGCCAGCCAGGAATTCAAAGCTGTTTAGATATTTTTGCTCATTAAATCTTCATCAGCAAAATCTCTGTAGGCAAGTTAAATGATTTTTTTTTTTTTAAAAGACGGGGTTTCACCAGGCTGGTCTTGAACTCCCGACCTCAGGTGATCTGCCCACCTTGGCCTCCAAAGTGCTTGGATTACAGGCATGAGCCACCACACCCGGCCAAGTTTAATGATTCTTCATGTCACAGACAAGGTGACCGAAAGGTGAAAAAAATTCAGAAACTTGCCTAAAGTCAGCCAAATAGAAAGTGGTGAGCTCAAGTGTGCTCTGACCTCCTCCCTCTTTTACAGACAGTGCCATTGTGCACTAATTAATTCAACAACTATTCATTGAGCATCTGCCATGGGACAAGCACTGTAATTGACACTGGGAATATAGTGGTAAATGGGATACAGCAAACAGGACCAAAAGTTTGAAGACATAAACAACAAAATACCAAGGTTATATCAGAGAATATGAGGTGCCAGAACATGCTGCTGCTATAAAGAATGTGTGCCCACAGGGTTTTCGGGGGTAGATTCTAATTAAAAGGAGGTGGGGGCTGGGCATGGTGGCTCACCCCTGTAATCCCAGCACTTTGGAAGGCTGAGGTGGGTGGTTCACAAAGTCAAGAGATCAAGATCATCCTGGCCAACATGGTGAAAACCCCTCTCTACTAAAAATACAAAAACTAGCCAGGTGTGGTGGCACCTGCCTGTAGTCTCAGCTACTTGGGAGGCTGAGACAGGAGAATCGATTGAACCCGGGAGGTATAGGTTGCGGTGAGCCAAGATCACGCCACTGCATTCCAGCCTGGGGACAGAGCAAGACCCCCTCTCATGAACTGAATGAATGAATGAAGGTGGGTACAGCAAAGCTTTACACAGAGGACCAGGGCTCAGCCAGGCCTGGAGGCTCATCATTGTGAGTATATAGAGTTTGTCTCAGTTTCTTTGTATGCAAACCCTAAAATCTTTGGAATATCTGAAATGAGAAGTGTCTTTTGTATGTTAATGAGATGACTTATGGCTGGGTTGCAGTGAGCCAAGATTGTGCTAAGGCACTCCAGCCTGAGCAACATAACAAGCTCTCATTGATTAACAACAACAACAAAATTTTCTTAAAAAGGCTCAGGCCTTATAATCCCAGCACTTTGAGAGGCCGAGGCGGGTGGATCACGAGGTCAAGAGATCAAAACCATTCTGGTCAACATGGTGAAACCCCGTCTCTACTAAAAATACAAAAAATCAGCTGGGCATAGTGGCGCATGCATATAGTCCCAGCTACCCAGGAGGCTGAGGCAGGAGAATTGCCTGAACTCAGGAGGCAGAGTTTGCTGTGAGCCGAGATCGTGGCATTGCACTCCAGCCTGTGTAACAAGAGGGAAACTCCATCTCAAAAAAAAAAAAAAAAAGAGATGGAGTCTGGCTACTGTTGAGCAGGCTGGAATGCAGTGGCGTGATCTCTGCTCACTGCAACCTCCACCTCCCAGGTTCAAACGATTCTCCCTCCTTAAGCTCCCCAGTAGCTGGGACTACAGGCATGTGCCATCAAGCCTGGCTAATTTTTGTATTTTTAGTAGAGATGGGGTTTCACCATATTGGCCAGGCTGGTCTCAAACTCCTGACCTCAGGTGATCTGCCCACCTCAGCCTCTCAAAGTGCTAGGATTACAGGTGTGAGCCACCATGCCCGACCCTGTGGCCTGGGATTTTTGTGTGGCAGATTGGTACACGTCCTGGATGAGCCTTTTCTCTGGTGACAAGGTTTCGCTCTTCTTGCCAAGGTAGGAGTGCAATGGCGCAACTTCTACTCACCACAACCTCCACCTCCTAGTTCAAGCGATTCTCCTGCCACAGACTTCTGAGTAGCTGGGATTACAGGCATGCACCCCCACACCCAGCTAATTTTGTATTTTTAGTAGAGATGGGGTTTCACTATGTTAGTCAGGCTGGTCTCAAACTCCCAACCTCAGAGGATCCACCCTTATATGACTCCCAAAGTGCTGGGATTACAGGCGTGGGACACTGCTCCCAGGCCTTATTTGTTTTTTGAGATGGAGCTTCACCCTGTTGCCCAGGCTGGAGTCCAGTGGCATAATCTTGATTCACTGCAACTTTCACCTTTCAAGTTCCAGTGATTTTTCTGCCCCAGCTTCCTATGTAGCTGGGATTATAGGCACCTAAATTGGAGAACCAAAGTTGGTATTTAAAAGGACTCAAATTTAATGTTAAATATGGACTCCTGGAGTACCTAGACAGCCAAAAGCCACTTGTTCATTCCGGTTTGTTTTTATTGTTTTGTTTTTCTTTTTTAATTTTTTTTTGAGATGGAATCTTGCTCTGTTGCCCAGGCTGGAGTTTAACGGCCCAATTTTGGCCCACTGCAACCTCCGTCTCCCAGGTTCAAGCGATTCTCCTGCCTCAGCCTCCCAACTAGCTGGGATTACAGGCACCACCACGCCCCACTAATTTTTTTTTTTTTTCTGAGACTGAGTTTCACTCTTGTTACCCAGGCTGGAGTGCAATGGCACAATCTCAGCTCACCGCAACCTCCGCCTCCTGGGTTCAGGCAATTCTCCTGCCTCGGCCTCCTGAGTAGCTGGGATTACAGGCACGCGCCACCGTGCCCAGCTAATTTTTGTATTTTTAGTAGAGATGGGGTTTCACCGTGTTGACCAGGATGGTCTCGATCTCTTGACCTTGTGATCCACCCGCCTTGGCCTCCCAAAGTGCTGCGATTACAGGCGTGAGCCACCGCGCCCGGCCTAATTTTGTATTTTTAGTAGAGATGGGGTTTCTCCATATTGGTCAGTCTGGTCTTGAATTCCCGACCTCAGGTGATCCACCTGTCTCAGCCTCCCAAAGTGCTATGCCCTTTGGGATGAGCCACTGTGCCCGGCCCATTTCTGAGTCCTTAGGCCAGGCGCGGTGGCTCAAGCCTGTAATCCCAGCACTTTGGGAGGCCGAGGCGGGTGGATCACGAGGTCAAGAGATTGAGACCATCCTGGTCAACACGGTGAAACCCCGTCTCTACTAAAGATACAAAAAATTAGCAGGGCATGGTGGCGCTTGCCTGTAATCCTAGCTACTCAGGAGGTTGAGGCAGGAGAATTGCCTGAACCCAGGAGGCGGAGGTTGCGGTGAGCCGAGATTGCGCCATTGCACTCCAGCCTGGGTAACAAGAGTGAAACTCCATCTCAAAAAATAAAAATAAATAAATAAAAATAAAGCTTCCATTATTAAAAGCTCTGCATTCCTTTACTCATCACAGAAGAAACACAATGATCTAAATTAAATATAGATTAAATGTGTGTGTGTGTGTTGACTATTCTAAATTACTAAAATAGATTAAGAGGAATTTTTTTGAGACAGAGTTTTGCTCTTACTCTGTTGCTCAGGCTGGAGTGCAGTGGCACAGTTTGGCTCACTACAGCCTTTGCCTCCCAGATTCAAGTGATTGTCCTGCTTCAGCCTCCTGAGTAGCTGGGATTACAGGAATCTGACACACCACCATGCCCAGCTAATTCTTGTTTTTGTTTTTGTTTTTTGAGACAGTCTTGCTCTGTCACCAATGCTAGAGTGCAGTGGCTCGATCTCCACTCACTGCAATCTCCAGCTCCCAGGTTCAAATGATTCTCCTGCCTCAGCCTCCTGAGTACCTGTGATTACAGGCACCTGCTACCGTGCCAGCTAAAATTTGTATTTTTTGTAGAGATGGAGTTTCACCATCTTGGCCAGGGTGGTCCTGAACTCCTGACACTTGCCTTGGCCTCCCAAAAAGATGGGATTACAGGCATGAGCCACAACGCCCGGCTTAATTCATGTGTGTGTGTGTGTGTGTGTGTGTGTGTGTGTGTGTGTACACACATATATATATATATATAATTTTTTTTTTTGAGAGTCTTGCTCTGTCTCCAGGCTGGAGGGCAGTGATGCAGTCTCTGCTGACTGCAACTTCCGCCCCCTGGGTTCAAGTGATTCCCCTGCCTCAGCCTCCCGAGTAGCTGGGATTAACAGGTGTGCACCACCGTGCCCAGCTATTTTTGCATGTTTAGTAGAGATGGGGTTTCACCATGTTGGCCAGGATGGTCTCAATCTCTTGACTTTGTGATTTACCTGCCTCAGCCTCCCAAAGTGCTGGTATTATAGGTGTGAGCCACCACACCCGGCCATTCTTGTATATATTTTTTTAGTACACATTGGGTTTCACCATGTTGGCCAGGCAGCTCTGGAACTCCTGACCTCAAGTAATCTGCCCACCTCGGCCTCCCAAAGTGAGCATTAGGAACATAAACAAATCACCGTGTCTGGTCCAAGACCAAGGCTTTTTGTCAAACATATAATCCTGCAAAGACAATCAAAACTTTATATACATTTCTGCTACCTGGTGGGCCATTAAAAATTTATACAGAAATTGGCTGGGTGCGGCGGCTCCTGCCTGAGGTCAGGAGTTCAAGACTAGCCTGGGCAACATGGTGAGACCCTCTCACTATTAAAAAAAAAAAAAAAAAAAAAAAAACCAGCCGGGCGCGGTGGCTCACACCTATAATCCCAGCACTTTGGGAGGCTGAGGTGGGTGGATCATGAGGTCAAGAGATCGAGACCATCCTGGTCAACAAGGTGAAACCCCATCTCTACTTAGGTGGGCATGGTGGTGCGCAGCTGTAGTCCCAGCTACTCGGGAGGCTGAGGCGGGAGAATTGCTTGAACCCAGGAGGCAGAGGTTGCAGTGAGCCGAGATCGTGCCATTGAACTCCAGTCTGAGTAATGTCTCAAAAAAAAAAAAAAATTATACCAAAATTTTATTCGGTTTTCTTTTTTTTTTTTTTTTTTTTTTGAGATGGAGTCTTGCTCTGTCACCAGGCTGGAGTGCAGGAGTGACATCTCAGGTCACTGCAGCCTCTGACTCCCTGGTTCAAGTGATTCTCCTGCCTCAGCCTCCTGAGCAGCTGGGATTATAGGCATGCACCACCACATCCAGCTAATATTTGTATTTTTGCCACCACATCCAGCTAATATTTGTATTTTTAGTAGAGATGGAGTTTCACCATGTTGGCCAGGATAGTCTGAATCTCCTGACTATCCTGATTTGCTCACCTCGCCTCCCAAAGTGCTGGGATTACAGGTGTAAGCCACCATGCCCAGCCTCAATTTTTATTTTCAATACATATTTTCTGGTAGTATAAAAGATTTCTTATGCAGGAAGGCTGATATTATAACAGTAGCTAAAAAGATATATAAAAAACTTTTCCTCATGAGACATTTCTGAAAAAGTCTCCAATTGTAAAGATACTTATGCCAGGCATGGTGGTTCACGCCTGCAAACCCAGCACTTTGGGAGGCCGAGGTAGGTGGATTACCTGAGGTCAGGAGTTCAAGATCTACCTGGACAACATGGTGAAATCCTGTCTCTAGTAAAAATACAAAAAGTTAGATGGGTGTGGTGGTAGGCACCTGTAATCTCAGCTACTTGGGAGGCTGAGGCAGGAGAATCACTTGAACTCAGGAGGTGGAGATTGCAGTGAACTGGGATCACACCATTGCATTCCAGTCTGGGAAACAAGAGTGACTCTGTCTCAGAAAATAAATAAATAAACAAACAAACTTATTTCACTAGACAAGTTGTAAAACTTGTTAATTACAGTATTACAGATACAATAGAATTGAGCAAAGCTAATTAATTTACTGGATTCCGGCTGGGCACAGTGGCTCACGCCTGTAATCCCAGCACTTTGGGAGGCCGAGGTGGGTGGATCATGAGGTCAAGAGATCGAGACCATCCTGGCCAACATGATGAAACCCTGTCTCTACTAAAAATACAAAAAATTAGCTGGGCATGGTGGTGCGTGCCTGTAATCCCAGCTACTCGGGAGGCTGAGGCAGGAAAATTGCTTGAACCCAGGACGTGGAGGTTGCAGTGAGCTGAGACTGCGCCATTGCACTCCAGTCTGGGTAACAAGAGCGAAACTCCATCAAAAAAAAAAAAATTACCAGATTCCTTTTGTAACTACAGATTGATGACAATCAAATTCACTTAGAATGGAAAAAATACGTTGGCCCTTATAAGATAGTCATTGGGGCCGGGCGCGGTGGCTCAAGCCTGTAATCCCAGCACTTTGGGAGGCCGAGGCAGGTGGATCACGAGGTCATCAGATCGAGACCAACCTGGTCAAAAATGGTGAAACCCCGTCTCTACTAAAGATACAAAAAATTAGCTGGGCATGGTGGCGTGTGCCTGTAATCCCAGCTACTTGGGAGGCTGAGGCAGGAGAATTGCCTGAACCCAGGAGGCGGAGGTTGCGGTGAGCCGAGATCGCGCCATTGCACTCCAGCCTGGGCAACGAGAGCGAAACTCCGTCTCAAAAAAAAAA
>CM052668.1:17394813-17423420 GCA_028533165.1 Leontopithecus rosalia
TTTAGAGGGAGAGGCGTTCTGATTTTGAGTATTCTCAGCCTTTTAATGCTGGTTTCTTCCCATAATTGTAAATTTATCCTCCTGTCGTCTTTGAAATTACCAGCTTTTAGTAGGTCTCTTGAGTGGACGTCCAAGATGTTAGTTCCCAGGGCCAGGAACAGCGGCGTTAAGACTGATGGTGTTTTTCTGCCCAGGCTTCTCCTGTCTGGCTTCCTTGTTGTGTCCATAATCGGTCAGAAGGGGAACCAGTCACGTTCACTCTGCGCCGAGGTGCCGGCACAACTGCTCTGCCGGCCTCAGGAGTCAGCGCTGGGAACCCGCGCGGCTCCTCCAAACCTCGGTCAGAAGGGGAGCCAGCCCCACCTAGTCAGCTCCAAGAGCTGCCGTGTGGAGGTGCTGGCGAGACCGCTGCGCTGTGGTGCCGGCGAACCACTGCCCCGCGTGGCTCCTCCACTGGGAATCTTCTGCCCCTGTGCGACCAGAATTTGTCTGAAAGTGTGGCGTCCTCTAGTTCTATGTGCTTTAACTGCGAGCTGCAATCCCAAGATGTTAGCGATCGGCCATCTTGGATCCTCCCCCTTGATATGTTTTATCTTTGTTGTCAGTTTCAAAGAACTTCTTGATATCTGCTTTAATTTCATTATTTACCCAAAAGTCATTCAGGAGCAGGTTATTTAATTTCCTTAAAATCGTATGGTTTTTAGTAAATTTCTTAGTCTTGAGTTCTAATTTGATTGTGCTGTGGTCTGAAACACTGTTTATTATTATTTCAGTTGTCTTGCATTTTCTGATGAGTGTTTTTCTTCTGACTACGTGACCGACTTTAGAGAAAGTGCTATGTGGTGATGAAAAGAAGGTATATTCTGCTGTTTTGGGTGGAGAGTTCTGTAAATATCTATCACATCCATTTGATCCAGAGCTAAGTTCAGATCCTGAATATCTTTGTTAATTTTCTGTCTCAATGATCCATCTGATATTATCAGTGGGGTGTTAAAGACTTCCACTATTATTGTGTGGGTGTCTAAGTCTCTTTGAAGACCTCTAGGAACTTGTTGTATAAATCTGGTTTCTCCTGTGTTTGGTGCATATATATTTAGTATAGGTAGTTCTTCTTGTTTAATTGAACTCTTTGTCATTATGTAATGCCTCTATTTGTCTTTTTTGATCTTTGTTGGTTTAAAGTCTGTTTTGTTGGAAACTAGGATTGCAGCCCCTGCTTTTTTCTGTTTTGTATTTGCTTGGTAAAATTTCCTCCATTTCTTTATTTTGAGCCTATGTGAGGTGGGTGTCTTGAAGACAGCATACCTATGGGTCTTAGTCCTTTATCCACTTGCTACTCTGTATCTTTTAATTGGGGCATTTACTCAATTTACATTTAAGGTTATTATTGTTATATATAGATTTGATCTTGTTGTCTGGTATTTTGCAGACTTATTTATGTGCTTGATTGATTTATAGTGTCACTGGCCTGTGTACTTCAGTGTGGTTTTGTAGTGGCTGGTAATTTTTTTCTTTCTAAATTAGTGCTCCCTTCAGGAGTTTTTGAAAGGCAGATCTGGTGGTAATACGTTATCTCAGCATTTGCTTATCTGAAAGAAATGTTATTTCTCCCTAGCTTAGGCTTCATTTGGTAAGATATAAAATTCTGGGTTAAAATTTCCTTTCCCCTTTTTTTTTTTTTGAGACAGAGTTTTGCTCCTGTTACCCAGGCTGGAGTACAATGGTGCAATCTCGGCTCACCACAACCTCCGCCTCCTGGGTTCAGGCAATTCTCCTGCCTCAGCCTCCCAAGTAGCTGGGACTACAGGTGTGCGCCACCATGCCCAGCTAATTTTTGTATTTTTAGTAGAGATGGGGTTTCACCATGTTGACCAGGATGGTCTCAATCTCTTGACCTTGTGATCCACCTGCCTTGGCCTCCCAAAGTGATGGGATTATAGGCGTGAGCCACCACGCCAGGCCAAAATTTTCTTTCTTTACAAGAATGTAAATATTGGCTCACAATCTCTTTTGGCTTGTAGGGTTTTAACTGAGAGGTCTGCTGTTAGTCTGATAGGCTTCCCTTTGTAGGTAACCTAGCCTTTTTCTCTGGCTTCCCTTAACATTTTTTTCTTTCTTTTCTTTTCTTTCTTTTTTTTTTTAAAGATGGGATTTCACCACGATGGCCAGGCTGGTGTTGAACTCCTGATCTCAGGTCATCCATCCACCTCAGCCTCCCAAAGTGCTAGGATTACAGGCATGAGCTGCTGGGCCCAGCTTATTTTTTTATTTTTATTTTTTCATTTCAACTCTGGAGAATTTGATTATAAGGTCTTGGGTACAATCTTTCTATGGAGTATTTACTGGGTTCTAAGCATTTTCTGAATTTGAATGTTGGCCTGTATAGCAAGATTGGGGATGTTCTCATGGATGATATTCTGAGATATTTTTTCCAATTTGGTTACAGTCCCCCCAGCTCTTTCAGTACACCAATCAGTTGTAGATTTGGTATCTTTACATAATCCCATTTTTCTCAAAGTTTTTCTTTTTTTTTTTAATTCCTTTTTATTCTTTTTTCTCTATTATTGTCTGCATTTCTTACTTTAGAATGAAAGTTTTCAAGCTCTGAGATTCTTCTCTCTGCTCAGTCTATTCAGCTATTAATACTTGTGATTCCATTATAAAATGATTGTATTGTGTTTTTCAGCTCTACCAGGTTGGTTAGGTTCTTCTCTGTCCTGGTTAAGTTGTCTGTCAGCTTCTGCAATGTTTTATTATAATTTTTAGCTTTCTTGCATTGAATTAGAACATGCTTGTTTAGCTCATGAAGTTCATTTTTATCTACATTCTGGAGTCTTCATCTGTTATTTCAGCCATCTCAGCCTTGGCCCCATTCTGAGCCCCTTGCTGGAGAAGTAACATGCTCATTTGAAGAAGGGAGAACACTGGCTTTTTGAGTTTTTAGTATTCTTGTGCTGATTCTTTCTCGCCTTTATGTGCCTATCTACCTTTCATCTTTGAGGTTGATGACCTTTGAATGGGAGTTTTTGTTTGTTTCCTTGTTAACAGTTTGGCCATTTTTTGTAGATCTGCTTCAGTTTGTTAGGCATCTGACCCAGTCCCTAGTTCTTGGATTTTTCAGTATCTGGAGGTATCACCAGTGAAGGCTGTGAAACCACAAATATAGCAATCCCCTCTTTCCCCTGGGAGCTCCATCACAGGGGAGGTACAGACATGTTGCTGGCCCAAACACATCTGTAGGAGGTGACTGGAAATCCCGGTTAGGAGGTCTCACCCAGCCAGGAAGAACAGGACTGGGAACCCACTTAAAGAAGCAGTCTAGCCCAACTTTCATTTATTTTTTGAGACAGAGTCTCATTCTGTAGCCCCGCTCTGTCACCCAGGCTGGAGTGCAGTGTCACAATCTTGGCTCACTCTGCCTCCTGGGTTCAAATGATTCTCCTGTCTCAGCCTCCCAAGTAACTGGGATTATAGGCATATACCACTATGCCCAGCTAATTTTTGTATTTTTAGTAGACACTGGGTTTCACCATGTTGGCCAGGCTGGTCTCAAACTTCAGACCTTAAGTGACCCACCCGCCTTGGCCTACCAAAGTGCTGGGATTATAGGCATTCACCTCCAAGCCTGGCCTCTAGCCCCGCTTTCATTCAGCAGCCATGCTGTGCTGGGGTACCATTTCTTCCCCTCATCAGGTTGGGCTCTCCAAAGCCTGGAGGCTGAAACAGCTAAGCTGCTGAAACAGAAAAGATGGTGGTCCACCCCTGTCTCTAGGAACTCTCCCAAAAAGTTTTCAAACCTCTGTGGCCAGAGAACATCAGTGGGAGTCACTGGAGGCCCTGGTTGGGAATTACCACCCAGAGATAAGGAGCATATCAGGGTCCCTCTTAAAGAAGCAGTCTGGTCACATTATGGTAGAGCCACTGTGCTCTGCCTGGAGATCCCTTCTGTCCCTGGAGGGTTTGGACTCTTCTAAGCCCACAGGCTGGAATGGCTGAGTTGTCCAAACACCAACTATGGTGGCCCACACCTCCCACTGGGCACTGCATCCCAGGGAGACATCAAAACCCTATCTGCCAGAGAATATGGGAGGGGCTGGCTGGAGGCCCTGGTAGGAGGCCCCACCCTGAAACAAAACATGTGTCAGGGTTCCACTGAAAGAAGCAGTCTGGCCACATTCTAGTAGAGCCACTGTGCTGTGGTGGGGGCTTCCTTCCATCTGCCGTCAGTTTTGTTTGGACTTTCCTAAACCTACAGCCTAAAAAGGCTGAGTTGTCCAAACAGCAAATATGGCAGCCTGCCCCTGCCTCCAGGACTCTGTCCCATCCCAGGTAGGTGCAGCACTGTTGGTGAGGGGTCACTGGAAATCCAAGCCAGTGAGTCTTATCTGTGAAGGGCCGTGAAAGTGGGGCCCACAGACTGATGCTGCTCCGCCTCATGGATTCAGCTTCCTTTCTAGGAGTGTTTACGGAGGTTCAAGCTCCCATGTTGTCTGAGTTGCCATCACCTTTGCCAGAGATACCGGAGCCAGAGTATCTAAGGCTTCTGAGATTCTGTTTGTGCCTAAGCAGTTGCTCAGCCAAGACCAGGCAGCTGTGTGTGTCAGACCAAAGGCCCTGCCAGAATGGGTTCACAAGAAAATCTCCTGACCCAAGGGTTGCAAAGATCCATGAAAGAAGTGTGATTTTCCAGGGTCACACATTCACTCACCACTTCCCTGGACAGGGTGGGTTCCCCTGACTCTGTGTTACTCCTGAGTGGTCAGTGGCTTTGCCCGGCTTCCTTCCATTCTCCACAGGTTGAGCTGTTTCCTTCATGAGTTGCAATGCAAAAACCTGGGTGTTTTCGTGAAGGTGCTGCATTTACTCTCCTCTTTTGTTCCTTTCCATGAGAGCCACACATCGTAGCTGCTTCTAGTCAGGCATCTTGGCACCCTTCTCTGCTACAATATTTTGGTAGATGGCTTTTATCCTGTAGGCTGTCTCATGGCCCAGATGGCTGTAGAAGCACCAGCCTGCACCAACAACTACGTGGATTTCAAAGAGCAAGGAGGAGGAAAGATGCAAAGTCAAAATGGCTCACACAGCTGTGTTAGCTCCATCTAAGGAGTCTCCCCAAAGTTCGATCAATTCTTCTGGTTACACCCAGTTGTCTTGAATATCCTCTAGTCATTGTTAGCTTCAATAGGGGTCAGAAACTATAATCTTTGTGTTTGGTAACTTGCTGTTTGAACGAAACTGAATCTCTGTGTTTTTTTGGTGTTTTTTTTTTGTCTTTTTGTTTTTTTCCTTTTTTGGAGAACGGGGTCTTGCTATATTGCCCAGGCAGGTCTCAAACTCCTGGGCTCAAGCTATCCTCCCGCCTCTGCCTCCCTAAGAGCTGGGATTACAGGCGTGAGCCACAGCGCCCAGCCTGTTTTTTTTTTTTTTGTTTTTTTTTGAGATGAAGTTTTGCCCTTGTTGCCTATGTTGGAGTGCAGTGGCACGATCTCGGCTCACTGAAACCTCCGCTTCCCAAGTTCAAGCGATTGTCCTGCCTCAGTCCCCCGAGTAGTTGGGATTACAAGCATACACCACCATGTCTGGCTAGTTTTGCATTTTTAGTAGAGACAGAGTTTCTTTATGTTGGTCAGGCTGGTTTTAAACTCCCAACCTCAGGTGATCCACCTGCCTCAGTTCTGCAAAGTGCTGGGATTACAGGCATGAGCCACTGTACTCAGCCAAATCTCTGTTTTAAGAATGAAAAAACAAGGCCAGTCGCGGTGGCTCACGCCTGTAATCTCAGCACTTTGGGAGGCCGAGGTGGGTGGATCATGAGGTCAAGAGATCGAGACCATCCTGGTCAACATGTTGAAACCCCATCTCTACTAAAAATACAAAAAATTAGCTGGGCATGGTGGTGCGTGCCTGTAATCCCAGCTACTCCGGAGACTGAGGCAGGAGAATTGCTTGAACTGGGACCCAGGAGGCGAACGTTGCAGTGAGCTGAGATCACGCCACTGCACTCGAGCCTGGGCTACAGAGCAAGACTCTGTCTTAAAAAAAAAATAGAGCAGATTAAGGTGAATTAGTTATGTTTTTATAAAATATAAATTTTGGAGTTCAAATGTCATGTATAAATTTGCTCTGGAAAACACATTCTCAAATAAATAAAATCTGATTTTATTTAATTATTTAATTGTTTGATTTTATCTGCTTATTAAACCCATAATAAAATTATCCTGTGCAGTCCAAGTTTAACATATGGTCAAAATGGAAGGGTAAAAATTTCAAGACCAACTTAACATTTGTCATCTTTTTTTTTTTGAGACGGAGTTTTGCTCTTGTTACCCAGGCTGGAGTTCAATGGCACAATCTCGGCTCACTGCAACCTCTGCCTCCTGGGTTCAGGCAATTCTCCTGCCTCAGCCTCCTGAGTAGCTGGGATTACAGGCAGGCGCCACCATGCCCAGCTAATTTTTTGTATTTTTAGTAGAGACGGGGTTTCACCATGTTGACCAGGATGGTCTCGATCTCTTGACCTTGTGATCCACCCGCCTTGGCCTCCCAAAGTGCTGGGATTGCAGGCTTGAGCCACTGCGCCCGGCCATGAACCTAGAAGGCATAAGTTGCGGTGAGCTGAGATCACACCATTGCACTTCAGCCTGGGCAACACTGAGAGATTCTGTCTCAAAATTAACAAATAAAAGAAATGAGTCACCATGTTAACTGTGGCATGATCACATATGACAGTCAGAATTTTTACTGTGGACTGCATTCACCTGTGAAATTCAAGATCTTCCCAGTGGGGTCTGTCCATGTGTGAGGGTGACAGTGCTAACATTTGGTAGATTGTACTTATGAGAAACACAGTCTCACCTGTGAGCTTGGTCCTGTTATGATACCCTCTATACCATTCTGAGACTTTATACAAAATGTGAAAGAATGGTAATCTTTTATGATGTTCTTACCTACCGAAGACCCAGGAGTTTACCCATTTCTCTAAGTTTAGCTATAAATGCCAGTATCAATCCTTTTGGCTAGTTTGTGGTATGAGTGTCATTATCACAACTGTGAGCTTGGCTAAGATATATGTCACAAACCAAACTATGAGTAGAAAGAAAAGAGAAAAGTAGCTTTTCCTAAGTCGGCTCTCACCAAGGAGAAAGCCATGTTCAGTTCGAGCACCAAGATCGTGAAGCCCAATGGCGAGAAGCCAGACGAGTTCGAGTCCGGCATCTCCCAGGCTCTTCTGGAGCTGGAGATGAACTCGGACCTCGAGGCTCAGCTCAGGGAGCTGAATATTACGGCAGCCAAGGAAATTGAGGTTGGTGGTGGCCGGAAAGCTATCATAATCTTTGTTCCTGTTTCTCAACTAAAATCTTTCCAGAAGATCCAAGTCCGGCTAGTACGCGAACTGGAGAAAAAGTTCAGTGGGAAGCATGTTCTTTATCGCCCAGAGGAGAATTCTGCCTAGCCAACTCGAAAAAGCCGTACAAAAAATAAGCAAAAGCATCCCAGGAGCCGTACACTGACCGCTGTGCACGATGCAATCCTTGAGGACCTGGTCTTCCCAAGTGAAATTGTGGGCAAGAGAATCCACGTGAAACTGGCTGGCAGCCGGCTCATAAAGGTTCATTTGGAAAAAGCACAGCAGAACAATGTGGAACACAAGGTTGAAACTTTTTCTGGTGTCTATAAGAAGCTCACGGGCAAGGACATTAATTTTGAATTCCCAGAGTTTCAGTTGTAAACAGAATGACTAAATAAAAAATATATTCGCAGTTAAAAAAAAAAAAAAAAAAGAGAAAAGTAACATCACCTAAGTGCTGGATCGGAAATACGTCACAATTTTTCCAGGGCAGGGACCAGGCAGAGAGAGTCAGATCACCTGGTTGCCTGGCCAGGGTTCGATTACAATTTCCTCCTGAAAGCTGGGCACAGACAGCAAAGTTATGTTACTTGGGTACTGGGCCCAGCTATATGTCACAATTTTCTCTGCAGGTAAGACCTGGGTAGAAGAAAAACACCACCTGGATGCTGAACCCAGAAATATGTCACGATCTCCCGTGTGGGCATGGTGCAGATGGGAGAGTCACATCTCCAAAGTAATGGATGCAAAGATATGTCACAAGGCCTCTTGTGGTTAGGGCCCAGGCAAGAGCCTTTAACCCATTTGGTGTGACCCAGCAATATGTCTTAATACCCAAAATACACAGGGCTGATTTGAAAGAGGAGAGTGATAAGGCCTAGTGCAATGGCTCACATCTGTAATCCCAGCACGTTGGGAGGCCATCATGGGCAGATCACTTGAGGTAAGTTTGAGACCAGCCTGGCCAACATGGCGAAACCCCGTCTCTACTAAACATACAAAAATTAGCTAAGTATGGTAGCACACACCTATAATCCCAGTTATTTGGGAGGCTAAGGCAGGAGAATCGCCTGAACCCAGGAGGTAGAGGTGGCAGTGCGCCAAGATTAAGCCACTGCATTCCAGCCTGGGCGACAGGACTAGACTCAGTCTCAAAAAAAAAAAAAAAAGTCACAAAAAAAAAAAAAGAAAAGAAAAGAAAGAAAGAAAGTGATATCACCAGATGCTGGGTCCAGTGATGTCACAATTTCCTTCTTTATACAAGGCTTAAGTAGAAAAGAAGAGTAACATCACTTAGGTGATAAAATATGTTATAGTTCCCCTATTAGCAGGGCTCATTCAGGAAAGTCACGTCACGTACGTGTTGGACCCAGCCATATTTCAATATATTTGTATATTAAGATAGGTAAATGTATGTTTATGAATAAGAACACATGACTATGAAATATGCATATTTCACTATATTTGTATATTGAAATATGGCTGGGTCCAACACCTAGGTGACGTGACTCTCCTGCATGAGCCCTGCTAATAGGGGAATTATAACATATTGTTTTATCACCTAAGTTATGTAACTTTTTTTTTTTGACCTGAACCCTGTATAAAAAGAGGAGAGTGACGTCACCAAGGTGCTAGGCCTGGCGATACATCACAATCTTTCCCTGGGCAGATCCCAAGCACTAGAAGAGAGTAACATCACTTTATTGTCAGGTAAAAAAAAAATACTCATAATACTTCCTAAAAAACAGAGGGCCCATGCAGCAGTCTACCTAAATTAGAGCTTCAGAGATATGTCAGACTAGGTAGATGAGGCTCATGTAGAAAAGTCATATAACCTAGGGCTTTCACCTGGTTGTATGTCACAATCACCCCAGTGGGCAGCTCCCAGGCATGGAATAAATGTTACGTAGGTGCTGAGACAAGTGGTCCCCACTGTTGACAGGTCTTGGAGATAAAAAAATAAGTCGTATCATCTAGTTTAGTGGGCCAGGAACATTCACTATGTCCTCTGTGTATATCAGGCAGAAAAATTACATCGCCTGTGTACTGTGCCTAGGGACTAGTCACTCTCCCTTCTGTGGTCAGGGCCCAGGCAGGAGCAAAGAGTAACATCACCTAGGTGCTTGGCCCCGATATGTTACAGTGTCTTCTAGGGAAAAGCCCATGTAAAAGTGGAGAGTAACTTCAAATAGATGGGTCCAGAAATATGGCAAAATGCCTCCTGTAGGCAGAGTCTAGGTAGAGTCACATCACCTGGTTGCTGGATCCAGCAATATGTTACAGTAGCCCACGTGGGCAGGGCACAGAAAGGACAAACACATGACCTGAGTGCAGGGTCCAGTGATGTGTCACAGTGCCCTCTTTGGCAGCAACAAGGGAAGGGCAGAGGGTCACATCGTCTACATACTGGTTCCAACACTATGTCCCAATCCCATCTGTGTGCTGGGGCCAGGCAGGAGAGTCAAATCACTCAGGTTCTGAGCAGAGATGGGTGGGACATTCACATATGCAGAAAGGCTCAAAACTAATATGAATAATTCTTCCCATATTCCCATTCTAGGTATGAGAGTCAAGATGATTTAGAGGTTGGGTCTAAGTACATAAATCACAATCTCAATGTGGACAGATTTATGTATAACAGCCTCAATCTCTCCTTCAGACTGTGTCTTCTCATAAAATACATAGCCTCACAAGTGAATTTTGTTCTGAGTCACCAGCCCAGCTGTGAACGAGATTCACATATGAGAGGCCATTTTACAACTTTCTACTGCCTCCAGAAGTGAGATTCAGAACTGCAGAAGTAGGGTGTGGTGGCTTACACCTGTAATTCCACTTTGGGAAGCTGAGGCATGTGAATCACCTGAGGTCAGGAGTTCGAGACCAGCCTGGCCAACATGGTGAAACCCCGTCTCTACTAAAAATACAAAAGTTGTCTGGTTGTGGTAGCACATGCCTGTAGTCCCAGCTACTCTGGAGGCTGAGGCAGGAGAATCACTTGAAGAACTCAGGAGGAGGAGGTTGCAGTGAGCCAACATCATGCCACTGCACTTCAGCCTGGGTGACAGAGTGAGACTCCATCTCCAAAAAACAAAACAAAACAAAACCACAGTGTCGTCTGTTGTTTTTTTGTTCCTTGATGACACTCTGTGCTATCTGAGAACTTTATACAATATTTGAGAGAGTGATAATTCTCTAAGACCTTTGCAAAAAGAGGAGACTCAGAATTGCATTTGTTTTCCTAAGCCTAGCTATGAGGGAGTGTAACTCATTGCCTGGTTCAAGGTCTGATAATCATCATAGCAATTACAAACTGGAGCAAAATATGTCACAGTTACACTGATGGGTAGGGAGTGAGCAGAAGAGTCACATTACCTGGGCTGGTCCAAAGGTATTTCACAGTCTTTTTTGGAGGCAAGGACTAGACTGGAGAGTCATATCACATCACCTAGGTTCTTGGCAAGGGATGCATTAAAATCTATTTCTATAAAATGGCCACAGGCAGACTGCGTGCATTGGCTCATGCCAGTAATCTCAGTACTTTGAGAGGCCAAGGTAAGTGGATCATTTGAGGTCAGGAGTTCAAAACCAGCCTGGCTAACGTGATGAAACCCCACCTTTACTAAAAATACAAACATTAGCCATGTGTGGTAATGCATGCCTACAATCCCAGCTACTTGGAAAGATAAGGCAGGAGAATCACTTGAACCAGGAGGCAGAGGTTGCAGCGAGCCAAGATCACATAAGTGCACTCCAATCTGGGGAACAGAGTGAGACTCTGACTCAAAGAAAACAAAAGAAAAAGAAGAAAAGAAGGGCACAGGCCACAAGTCACATCACCTCGGTGCTGGGCCTAGTGATACGTTACAAAGCTCACTGAGCAACACCCTGAGAGGTGAGACACACACCTGGTGGCTGATCCCAGTGATATGTTACAATCTTTTCTTTGTGCATGCTGCATGTAGGTGAGGAGAGTCACATTTCATAGGTGGTGAATTCTAAAATATATCACAAGGCTGCCTGTGGGTACAGCCCAGGCAGGAGCCTCTCATCTAATGTCAGACCGAGTGGTATATAACAATATGCATAATACACAAGATCTAGTCTAAAAATAAGTTACATCATTAGGTGCTGGGTCTAGTGATACATCGCAGTTCCCCTGTGGCAGAGTACAGGCTGAACAAGAGTCACATCACTACCTAGGTGATGAATGAAAAGAAATTGTATAATACTCTTGTGGTCAGGACTTATGTGGAAGACTTGCATCACCTGTGTGGCAGACCCAAGCTATATGTCACAGTGCAAAATGTTTGTAGGGCCCAGAAAAGAGGAAAGAATCCCAACACATAGGTGTGGGCCCAGCGATAGATTACAATTTCTTTTTGCTCAAGGTCTAAGCAGTAGAGGAAGACTCACATCACCTAAATGCTGCATCCAGAAATATGTCACAATACTCCCTGAGAGGACAATCCAGGAAGAAAAGTCATATCACATAGGTAAAAGGCCCAGAAATATTTTATAATGCTATCTTTTTCTAGGGCTCAGGAAGAAAATGGGAGTCAGATAATGTAGGAGCTGGGCCCAGGTATATGACACAATCACTACAGTAGGCAAAGCCTTGGCAAGAAAGAAGACTCACATCAAACAGATGTTGGGCAAGTGATATGTTACATTTCCTACCATGGGCAGGTCCAGAAAGAGAAGGAGAGACCTATCATCTAGGTGATTGGCCCAGAGATATTTCACAATAACCACTTGGGCAGAAACCAAGCATAAGGATCACATACCCTGTGTGCTGGGTCCAGCAAGAAGTCATTCTTGCTTCTGTTAGCATGACCCAGGCCCAAAGATATATTACAATCTAATCTGTGGATAAAGTACAGATAAGAGGAGAGTCACATAAAATAGTTGATGGGCAGAAAACTCACATCATGTAAGTGTAGGGCCCAGTAATATGTCACACTGTCTCAGGTGGGTGGTCTACGAAATAAATTAATATTCTTTTTGGACTTAGTTTAGTAATATTTCAAAACCTATCCTGCAGAAAAAACTGAGAAATAAGAGAAAAGTCAAATCAGCTATATGCTGTGAAAGGTCACAATTCCTGTGAGCAGAAACCAGGTAACACAAGAGTCACGTCACCTGTGGGATTGGTGCAAAGACCTTTCAAAATGCCCCCTGGGCTGGGCATGATGGCTCACACCTATAATCCCAGCACTTTGGGAGGCTGAGTCGGGGGGATCACGAGGTCAAGAGATCGAGACCATCCTGGTCAACATGGTGAAACCCCGTCTCTACTAAAAATACAAAAAATTAGCTGGGCATGGTGGTGGTGCGTGCCTGTAATCCCAGCTACTCGGGAGACTGAGGCAGGAGAATTGCTTGAACCCAGGAGGCGGAGGTTGCGGTGAGCCGAGATTGTGCCATTGCACTCCAGCCTGGGTAACAAGAGCAAACTCCATCTCAAAAAGAAAAAAAAAGAAAAAAAAATGCCCCCTGTGGGCAAGGCCAGGCATAAAAGTTATATCACCTGAGTGTTGAACCCAGCAAAATGTCACAATGGCCTAAGCGGGCAAATCACAAGCAGAGGAGTCACAAATTGTCAGTGCAGGGCCCAGCAATATGTCACAGTGTCCCCTTAAGGTAAAACCTAAGAAAAGAGAAGAGTCACATAAGCTAGGTCCTGGGTATAACAATATACTCCAATTTTCCTATAAGCAGGGATCAGGCAGAAGAAGAGAGGCACATCACCTGGATGCTGGACCCAGTAAAATGTCCACCATCTTTCCTGTAATAAAGACCCAGGCAGGAGAAATACATCATCTGGTTGCTGATCACAGCAATATGCCACAACTTTCCAAGTAGGCAGAGAGCAGGCAGAAGAGGAGAGTCACATCTCCCAGGTGAGGAATGCAGAGACATGTCACGATGCCCTCTGTAGGAAGCGCCCAGGGAGGAGACTCGGAGGAGACTCCAGTTTCTTCGGTTTTGAGTTCAGGAATATGTCACAATAGCCAAATATGTGGAGCCTGAGAAAAAGAGGAGTCACATCACCTAGATGCTAAGCCAGATATGTGTCACAATTCCTCTGTGAGCAGAGACCAGGCAGGAGAAGAGAGTAACATCGCCATGGTAGTGAGTATTGAATTATGTCACAAGGCCCCGTGTAGGCAGGCCAATCAAAATTAGATTACTTGGGTGTTGAACCCAGCATATGTATCAATGTCTAATGTGATACATTGTTCCACAATATGGCACAACATGTAAGGCACATTTGGAAGAGTCTCATAACATGGGTGCGGGATTCAGCAATAACTGACAATGCCCAAAATTTGTGGAGTCTCAAAAAAAAAAAAAAGAGGAGAGTCAAATCACTGAGGTTCTTTATCCATTGATATATCACAGTCTTACCTTCAGCCTCAGACTGGGCAGCACAATCAAATCACACAGATGCTGAACATAGGCAGATGTAACAATCACACCCGCAGGAAGGCCCAGCAATGAATTAACAATCCCACACAGGTCCCAGTTCTAGGTATGAGAGTCACCACATTTTCTATGTTGAGTGTAATTGTAGTGACAATCTCACCAATGAACTGGATTGGTGCATGAGCCTACATTCCTCCTGTAAACTGTGTTCCCTAAGGCCAGGTAAAATTTTTCTTTTTCTTTCTTTTTAAGATGGGGTTTCACCATGTTGGTCAGGCTGCTCTTGAACTCCCGACCTCAGGTGATCCACCCACCTTGGCCTCCGAAGTGCTTGGATTACAATCGTGAGCCACCACACCCGGCCCAGGTAGAATTTTCATGGGTTCAGATAGAATTCTCATCTACCAATGAACTGGGTTTAGAAATAAGCCATCATTCTAACTCTGGCTATTCACATATGACAGTCACAATTTCAACTGTGAACTGTTTCTGTGTGAAATTCAGGGCCTCACAAGTAGGCTCTGTCCATGTGTGAGGGTAACAATCCTAACAATTGGTGAGGTCTGCACATGAGAACCACAGTCTCACCTGAGTGCTTAATCCTGAAACGACAGTCTCTATGCCACAAGAGATTTATGTAGTATGCAGGAAAGTGGTAATTCTCTATCACTTTGTACAAAAAGGAGACCCAGGATCATAATCATTACCCCAGGCTTAGCTATAAGGGACAGCATCTCTCCTGTTAGTTGGTTTGAGGCATGAGAGTCACCCTTGCACCTGTGAGTTAGACCAAATACATTTTACAATCTCCCCTGTGAATAGGCAGAGAAGGAGAGTCGCGTCTCACAGCACCTGGGTTTTTGGCCCAGAATGCATCACAATCTTTTTTTTTTTAAAAACTTTAAGTTCTGGGGAACATGTGCAGAATGTGCAGGTTTGTTATGTAAGTATATACTCATGTCATGGGGGATTGCTATACCCATCAACGCATTATGTACGTTAGGTATTTCTCCTAATGCTATTCCTCCCCTAGCACCCCAATCTCCAAAAAGGCCCTGGTGTGTGATGCCCCCCTCCCTGTGTCCATGTGTTCTCATTGTTCAACTCCAACTTATGAGTGAGAACGTGTGGTGTTTGGTTTTCTGTTGTTGTGTTAGTTTGCTGAGAATGATGGTTTTCAGCTTCATCCATGTCCTCACAAAGGACATGAACGCATCCTTTTTTTAATGGCTGCACATCTTTTTATATAGTTGCTTGTTGGGCATGTAGACTTATGGTGTTTATGGATTCTTAAATTTCAGTTTTTAAGTTGCTTTACTTCAGCTGTTAAATTATTGTGTAAGGTTCCCCAGAGGTGTTCCACCTCGTCCCAATTCTGTATCAACTGATTCCATGGTAGAGAGTTGAGACAAATATGCTTATGTTCCCAGTCACAGTTTAATTGCTGTCAGAATGCCAGTACATTTTGTCATTCCCCTAAATACTCCAAGGCAGCCTTGAGGGCTTGGAGATGTGCAAAAGTTTTTTTTTATCTCTACCCTGCTGTAGAAGTTCATTAGACAAATTTCTGGCCAGGCTTATCGAGGAGGTAGTTGCTTGTACTGATTCAGCAATAGATGCAACAGGAACACTAGCAGTGTCTAGGATGACTACGGCTGAGACTGTTAAGTCTATAGGTGGTGCCTCGTGTGAGGAATGCTACAATGGATCACAGCGGAACTCTCAAAAATGAAAGTGAGGGCCAGACACGGTGGCTCACGCCCATAATCCCAGCACTTTGGGAGGCCGAGGCGGGTGGATCACGAGACCAAGAGATTGAGACCATCCTGGCCAACATGGTGAAACCCCGTCTCTACTAAAAATACAAAAATTAGCTGGGTGTATTAGCATTCTTTTTTTGATGGCGTCTTGCTTTTTCACCAGTGTGGAGTGCAGTGGCACAATGTCAGCTCACTGTAATCTGCATCTCCTGGGTTCAAGTGATTCCCCTGCCTCAGTCTCCTGAGTAGCTGGGACCACAGGTGCGTGCCACCTCGCCTGGCTATTTTTTTTTTTTTTTTGTATTTTAGTAGAGACAGGGTTTCACTGTGGCCAGGATGGTCTTATCTCCTGACCACATGATCCACCCATCTTGGTCTCCCAAAGTGCTGGCTCACAAGTGTGAGCCACCGTGCCCAGCCAAAAAATAAAACTTTTTTGAGTAATAAAAAAGAAATACTGGAACCAACCCAAATGCCCATCGATGATAGACTGGACTGGGAAAATGTGGCACATATACACCATGGAATATTATGCAGCAATCAAAAACGATGAGTTGGTGTCCTTTGTAGGGACATGGATGAATCTGGAGAACATCATTCTCAGCAAACTGACACAAGAACAGAAAATGAAATACCGCATATTCTCGCTCATAGGCGGGTGATGAAAAAATGAGAACACATGGACACAGGGAAGGGAGTACTACACACTGGGGTCAACTGGGGGGAATGGGGAGGGACAGTGCGGGGGGGAGCGGGGGAGGGATAGCCTGGGGAAGAATGCCAAATGTGGGAGAAGGGGAAGAAGGCAGCAAAACACACTGCCATGTGTGTACCTATGCAACTATCTTGCATGTTCTGCACATGTACCCCAAAACCTAAAATGCAATAAAAATTAATAATAATAAATTAAATAAAATAAAAAATTTACCATATAAAAAAATAAAAATAAAAAATAAAGAAGAAAGCACACTAGACCTAGAGCTCTGGGAAGAAGTGGAAAGAAATCTTAAATGACATCATGCTAAAGGGCAACAGGTCCCAGTAGCATCTTTAACATTATGGGCCATAGTTAGGGCTACTTTGGCCCCACTCTATACAGAAGAGCCTAAAAAGGGAAGGGAGAAACAACCACCATCTACCTTACTGACCCCTGTTGTTCCCTTAGCTGCGCTGTTACTGGGTAAAGGTGCCACAGAGGAGACATTTTTCCTGAGCCCCCTCCCCAATAAATTGGAAAGAAGTCAAGGGATATACTACAGTTATGGGACCCTGCCATAGGCAAGTGACATTAGAAGGGGAGATCTTGGCCTGCACGTGATGGAAGATCAACATAGCAATTGGGTACGTGAACTCATTATTTTCAACACTTACGAAGAAATAAGAAAAAGCATTAGAGGAATGGAGTCGCTAGCTCATTTACAAGAGAATTAATTGAGGCCATGGCAGACCCTATTCTGATAATGGCCACTGTTGTGATTCCTCCTCTGCTACTGATATGTCTCTCTCAAAATCCTATTTGGGTAGAACAGTGGCCTTTAAAGGGAAATTACAACTAGCCCATGAATTGGTTGAGGAACAGTTAAAAGCCAGCCATACGGAACCATCAGATAGCCTTTGGTATTTGCCCATTTTTGTCATTCTTAATAAGTGCGGTAAATGAAGACTTTTGTATGACTTACGTACTATCAGTGCCAACTTGCAGCCTATGGAGCCCCTTCAGCAGGGGCTTCCTTCTCCCGTGATGATTCCTCAAGATTGGCCTGTTGTCATTATTGACTTAAAAAACTGCTTTTATACTATTCCCCTTGCAGAACAGAACAGAGAAAAATATTGCATTTACAATGCCAGCTATCAATAATGAAAGGCCAGCTCACAATTTCTTTTAATTTAATTAAATGAATGAATGAATTAATTTTTTTAGAGATGGGGTTCTTCATGTTGGTCAGGCTGGTCTTGAACTCCTGACCTCAGTTGATCCACCTGCTTCAGCCTTCCAAAGTGCTGGGATAACAGGTGTGAGCCACCGCCCCCAGGTTTCAGCTCACCAATTTCATTGAAAAGTACTTCCTCAAGGAATGCTGAACAGTCCTATTATGTGTCAGTATCATGTAAATCAGACCTTCTCCCCAGTAGAAAATAATTTCCTAATTGCAAGATCATCTATTATATGGAAGACATCTTACTGGTAGCCCCAGCGGAGCCAATACTTTTGAGTTCATATGCATCTGTCAAAAGGAATACACAGTTAAGAGGCTTAATCATAGCACCTGTAAGGGTACAGATGTCCTCCCCTTGAAAATATCCTGGATACCTACTACTTCCTGGACAGTAAGACCTCAAAAAGTTAAGTTGAATACTAACAACTTACATACCTTAAATGATTACCGAAAATTACTGGGTGATATTAATAGGCTTTGCCCCACATTGGGCATAACTGCTGATAAGTTACAGAACCTGTTTCTGTCCTAAAGGGCAATGCAGCCCTGGACTCATCCAGGTATTCGACCTCTGCTGCAAAAGGAGAAATTGAGGAAATAAAGCAAGCTATTCCTCAGAGGCAACTAGATCACATAGACCCACGATTTTCAGTCCAATTATCTGTATTTCTTACTGAACATTCCCCAACAGTATTAATAGGACAGATGGTCCCAGGGCTGCACCTCCTAGAATGGGAATTTTGCTCATATACTGGAACTAAAACACTATCTCCCTATGCCCAGCTAGTGAGTAAAGTCATCTATACAGGCTGCAAATGATGCAGTCAATTGCAAGGTCATGACCCTGACATCATAAGAATAACCTTAAGTAAAAAACCATTTGAAGCAGTCCTGCCCCTATCTCTAGACCTTCAGATAACACTCTGGTTATGCAGGCCATAAAGGACATACTTTTCCCACTGATAAACTTCTCTGTTTATTTACTGCAAAACCTTGAAACTGCCCTCATTAAGTTTACTCTTGATCCCACCCTGTGTGCTCTTTTTCTTTGACTTCAGCAACTGCTAAATCAACAAACGTCCAGTTTATTATTATGATGATTATACTTTAAGTTCTGGGGTACATGGACAGAAGATGCAGGTTTGTTACATTGGTATACACATGCCATGGTGGTTGGCTGCATCCATCACCTCGTCATCTATATTAGATATATCTCCTAATGCTATCCTTCCCCTAGCCCCCATGTCCCAACAGGCCCCGGTGTGTGATGTTCCCCTCCCTGTGTCCATGTGTTCTCATTGCTCAACTCCTGCTTATGAATGAGAACATGCCATGTTTGGTTTTCTGTTGTTGTGTTTGCTGAGAATGATGGTTTCCACCTTCATCCATGTCCCTCGCTCCAAAGGACATGAACTCATCCTTTTTCACATTTTCTTTTTTCAGTCTATCATTGATAGTCATTTGGGATGATTCCAAGTCTTCACTATTGTGAATTGTGCTGCAATAAACATACATGTGCATGTGACTTTATAATAAAATAATTTATAATTCTTTGGGTATATACTCAGAAATAGAATTGCTAAGTCAAATGATAGTTCTAGTTCTAGATCCTTGAGAAATCACCACACTGTCTTCCACAATGGTTGAATTAACTTACACTTCCACCAATAGTGTAAAAGTGTTCCTATTTCTCCACATTCTCTCCAGCATCTGTTGTCTCCTGACTTTTGAAAGATCACCATTCTAACTGGTGTGAGACGGTATCTCACTGTGTTTGCATTTGCATTTCTCTAATGACCAGTGATGATCTTTTTTTCATATGTTTGTTGGCTGAAAAAATGTCTCCTTTTGAGAAGTGTCTGTTTGTATCCTTCACCCACTTTTTGATGAGGTTGTTTCTTTCCTGTAAATTTATTTAGGTTCTTTGTAGATTATGGATATCAGCCTTTTGTCAGATGAGTAAATTGCAAAAGTTTTCTCCCATTCTGTAAGCTGACTGTTCACTCTGATGATAGTCTCTTTTGCTGTGCAGAAGTTCTTTATTTTAATTAGATTTCATTTGTCTATTTTGGCTTTTGTTGCCATTGCTTTTGGTGTTTTAGTCATGAAGTCTTTGTCCATGCCTATGTCTTGAATGATATTACCTAGATTTTCTTCTAGGGTTTTTAGTCTTCCATTTAATTCTTTAATCCATCTTGAGTTAATTTTTGTATAAGGTGTAAAAAAGGGGTCCAATTTCGGCTTTGTGTATATGGCTAACCAGTTTCCCAACACCGTTTATTAAATAAAGAATCCTTTCCCCATTGTTTATTTTTGTCAGGTTTGTAAAAGGTCAGATGGTTGTAGGTGTGTAGTGCTATTTCTGAGGCCTCTGTTCTGTTCCATTGGACTATATTTCTGTTTTGGTACCAATACCATGCTGTTTTTATTACTGTAACCTTGTAGGATAGTTTGAAATCAGGTAGCATGATGTATCCAGCTTTTTTTTGTTCTTCTTAAAATTACCTTGGCTATGGCCAGGCATGGTGACTCACACCTGTAATCCCAGCACTTTGGGAGGCTAAGACAGGTGGCTTACCTGAGGTCAGGAGTTCGAGACCAGCCTGGTCAACATGGTGAAACCCTGTCTCTACTAAAGATATAAAAAATTAGCTGGGCATTGTGGTGCATGCCTGTAATCCCGACTACTCAGGAGGCTGAGGCAGGAGAATTGCCTGAACCCAGGAGGCGGAGGTTGCGGTAACCGAGATTACACCATTGCACTCCAGCCTGGGTAACAAGAGCGAAACTCTCTCAAAAAAAAAATTATCTTGGCTATACAGGCTCTTTCCTGTTTCATATGAAATTTAAAGTGATTTTTTTCCAATTCTGTGAAGAAACTCCAGGGTAGCTTGATGCAGATAGCATTGAATCTATAGATTACTTTGGGCATTATGGCCATTTTCACAATATTGATTTTTCCTAACCATGAGCATGGAATGTTTTTCCATTTGTTTGTGTCCTCTCTTATTTAACAGTGGTTTGTAGTTCTCCTTGAAGAGGTCCTTCACATCCCTTGTAAGTTGTGTTCCTAGGTATTTAATTCTTTTTGTAGAAACTGTGAATGGGAGTTCACTCAGATTTGGCTATCTGTTATTGGTGTATAGGAATGCTTGTAACTTTTGCACATAGATTTTGTATCTTGAGACTTTGCTGAAGTTGCTTATCAACTTAAGGAGATTTTGGGCTGAGATGATAAGGTCTTCTAGATATACAATTATCTCATCTGCAAACAGAAAATTTGATTTCCTCTTTACCTAATCGAATACCCTTTATTTTTTTCTCTTACCTGATTGCCCTGGCCAGCACTTCCAATATTATGTTGAATAGGAATGAAGAGGACCTACTTGTCTTGTGCCAATTTTCAAAGGGAATGCTTCCAGGTTTTGCCCATTCAGTATGATATTGGCTGTGGTTTTGCCATAAATAGCTCTTATTATTTTAATACATTTCATTGATACCTAGTTTATTGAGAGTTTTTAGCATGAAGGCTGTTGAATTTTGTCAAAAGTCTTCTCTGTATCCATTGAGATAATTATATGGTTTTTGTCTTTGGTTCTGTTCATGTGACAGATTACATTTATTGATTTGTGTATGTTGAACCAGCCTTGCATCCCAGGGATGAAGCCCATTTGATGGTGATAAATAAGCTTTTTTTGATGTGCTGTTGGACTCGGTTTGCCATTATTTTATTGAGGATTTTTGCATTGATGTTTGTCATGGATACTGGCCTGAAATTTTGTCTTTTAGGTGTGTCTCTGCCAGGTTTTGGTATTAGGATGATGTTGGTCTCATAAAAGGAATTAGGAAGGATTCCCTCTTTTTCTGTTGTTTGGAATAGTTTCAGAAGGAATGGTACCAGCTCCTCTTTGTACTTCTGGTAGGATTCAGCTCTGAATCCACCTGGTCTTGGACTTTTTTGGCTGGTAGGCTATTAGTTGCTCCCTCAAGTTCAGAACTTATTATTGGTCTATGACGGGATTTGACTTCTTTTTGATTTAGACTTGGGAGAGTGTAAGTGTCCAGGAATTTATCCATTTCTTCTAGATTTTCTGGTTTATTTGCATAGAGGTGTTTACAGTATTCTCTGATGCTAGTTTGTATTTCTATGGGATTGGTGGTGATATTGCCTTTATAATTTTTATTACATCTATTTGAATCTTTATTAGTCTGGCTAGTGGTCTATTTTGTTGATCTTTATAAACAACCAGCTTCTGGATTCTTTAATTTTTTGAAGAGTTTTTCATGTCTCTATCTCCTTCAGTTCTGCTCTGATCTTAGTTATTTGATATCTTCTGTTAACATTTCAATTTATTTGTTCTTGCTTCTGTAGTTCTTTTCATTGTGATGTTAGGGTGTCAATTTTCAATCTTTCCTGCTTTCTCTTTTGGGCATTTAGTGCTATAAATTTTCCTCTACATACTGCTTTAAATGTGTCCCAGAGATTCTGGTACATTGTGTCTTCATTCTCATTGGTTTCAAACGACATCTTTATTCTGTATTCATTTCATTATTTATCCAGTAGTCATTCAGGAGCAGGTTGTTCAGTTTCCATGTAATTGTGTGGTTTTGAGTGAGCTTTTTGATCCTGAGTTCTAATTTGATTGCACTGTTTTCTGAGATACCGTTAGTTATGATTTTCATTCTCTAGCATTTGCTGAGGAGTGTTTTACTTCCAATTTTGGGGTCAATTTTTGAATAAGTGTGTTGTGGTGCTGAGAAGAATGTGTATTCTGTTGATTTGGGGTGGAGAGTTCTGTAGATGTCTACTAGGTTTGCTTGGTCCAGAGCTGTGTTCAAGTCCTGGATGTCCTTGTTAATTTTCTGTCTCACTGATGTGTCTAATATTGACAGTGGAGTGTTAAAGTATTCCACTATTATTGGGTGGAAGTCTAAGTCTCTTTGTAGATCTCTAAGAACTTGCTTTATGAATCTGGGTGCTCCTGTATCGGGTGCATATAAAATTAGGATAGTTAGCTCTACTTGTTGCATTGATTTCTTTACCATTATGTAATGCCCTTGTCTCTTTTGATCTTTGTTGGCTTAAAATCTGTTTTATCAGATACTAGGATTGCAACCACTGCTTTTTTTCTTTCCATTTGCTTGATAAATATTCCTCCATCCCTTTATTTTGAGCCTATGTGTGTATTTGCACATAAGATGGGTCTCCTGAATGTAGCAGACGGAAGGGTCTTGACTTATTATCCAATTTGCCAGTTTGTGTCTTTTAATTGGGGCATTTAGCCCATTTACATATAAGGTTAATATCCTTTTGTGTGAATTTGATCCTGTCATTATGATAATAGCTGGTTATTTTGCCTGTTTGTTGATACAGTTTCTTTATAGTGTTGATAATCTTTACAATTTGGTATCTTTTGGCAGGGGCTGGAATCGGTTTTCCTTTTCATGTGTAGTGCTTCCTTCAGTAGCTCTTACAACGCAGGCCTGATGGTGACAAAATCTTTTCGCATTTGCTTGTTCATAAATAATTTTATTTCTCCTCCATCTATGAAGCTTAGTTTGGCTGAATATGAAATTCTGGGTTGAAAATTATTTTCTTTAAGAATATTGACGATTGGCCCCCACTGTTTTCTGGCTTGCAGGGTTTCTGCCAAGAGATTTGCTGTTAGTCTAATTGCCTTCCCTTTGTGAGTAACCCAACCTTTCTCACTGGGTGCCCTGAGCATTTTTTCCTTTATTTCAACCTTGGTGAATCTAATGATTGTGTGGCTTTGGGTTGCTCTTCTGGAGGAGTGTCTTTGTGGTGTTCTCTGTATTTCCTGAATTTGAATGTTGGCCTTCCTTGCTACATTGGGAAAGTTCTCCTGGATAAAATCCTGAAGAGTGTTATCCAACATGATATCATTCTCCCCTTCACTTTCAGGTATACTCCTCAAATGTAATTTTGGTCTTTTCACGTAATTTGATATTTCTTGGAGGCTTTGTTCATTTCTTTTTACTCTTTTTTTCTCTAATCTTGTCTTCTCACTTTATTTTATTGAGATGATCTTCAATCTCTGATATCCTTTCTTCTGCTTGATCAATTTGGCTATTGAAACTTGTGAATGCTTCATGAACTTCTCGTGCTGTATTTTTCAGCTCCATCAGGTTCTTTATGTTATTCTCTAAGCTGTTTATTCTAGTTAGCATTGCATCTAACCTTTTTTCAAAGTTCTTATCTTCCTTGCATTGGATTAGAACATGCTCCTTTAGCTCAGAGATGTTTGTTATTACCCACCCTCTAAAGCCTGCTTCTGTCAATTCATCAAACTCATTCTCTATCCAGTTTTGTTCCCTTGCTGGTGAGGGGTTGTGATCCCTTGGAGAAGAGGAGGTGTTCTTGTTTTTTGCAATTTCAGCCTTTTTGCGCTGGTTTCTTCCCATCTTTGTGGATTTATCTACTTTGGTCATTGAAGTTGGTAACTTTTGGATGGGGTCTCTGAGTATATGTCATTTCTGTTGATGTTGAAGCTACTTCTTTCTGTTTTTAGTTTTCCTTCTAACAGTCCAGCCCCTCTGCCGAAGGTCCACTGGCGGTCCTTTCCAGACCCCGCATGCCTGGAAATTACCAGCAAAATCCGCAAAACAGAGAAAATCACTACCTCTTTCTTCCTCTGGTAGCTTCATCCCAGAGGAATACATGCCAGATGCCAGCCGGAGTTCTCCGTTATGAGATGTCTGTCAGCCCCTCCTAGGAGGTGTCTCCCAGTCAGGATACATGAGGGTTAGGGAACCACTTGAGGAGGCAGTCTGTCCCTTATCAGAGCTCCAGTGCTGTGCTGGGAGATCTGCCACTCTCTTCAGAGCTGCCAGGTGGGGCATTTAGGTCTGCTGGAGCAGTACCCACAACCTCCCCTTTTCCCAGGTGCTCTGTCCCAGGAAGTTGGGGCTTTATTTATAAGTCCCTGATGGGCTGCTGCCTTTTTTCAGAGATGCCCTCCTCAGTGACAGCATTTGATGAGACAGTCTGCCTGCAACTGCTGAGCTATGTTAGGCTCTGCCCAATTCAAACTCTCTGGCAGCTTTGTTTACACTGTGAGGTTGAAACTGCCTACTTGAGCCTCAGCAATGGCAGATGCTCCTCCCCACACTTAGCTCAAACATCCCAGATCAAGCTCAGACTACAGTGCTGGCTGTGAGAATTTCAAGCCAGTGAATCTTAGCCTGCTTGTCTCCATGGGGGTGGGACCTACTGAGACAGACCACTTTGTTACCTGGCTTCAACTTTCTTTCCAGGGGAGTGCAGGGAACAGTCCCTAATGGCTTCCCTTGGATAGGAGAGAGTTCCTTAATCCCTGGCCTTTCCTGGGTGAGGTGATGCCCCACCCTACTTTGGCTCACCCTTCTTGGGCTGCACCCACTGTTCAACAAGTTTCAATAAGATGAACCAGATACCTCAGTTGGAAATGTGAAAATCACCTGCCTTCTGCATCGATCTTGTTGGGAGTGGAGCTGTTTCTATTTGGCCATTTTGCTCAGGGACACCCCCCACCACCACCACCACATCCTATTTTTATTATAAACATTCAGTCTCAGAGCTCACTGCCCGGTCCCTTAGTTTATGGCAATAATGAAGCAGACCTGGAGGTTATGACGTTACAGCTTGACCAAGCCACCCAATCACATCAACTTTTCCACCAACATTAAAGAAACTTAACAAAACAATTTTAACTTGCCCAAAGACTAGCTAAACAAATTATTTTACAGTGCCCAGATTGCCAGCTCACAGGAATGTCCCCTTCCTCAATAGGCATTAACCCTAGAGGACTAGAACCTAATCACTTATGGCAAACATATGTTACACACGTCCCTGAATTTGGAAAACTAATATAACATGTATCCAAGATACAAATTTCCACCTAATTAGTGCTCATGCTCTTCCTGGAGAGTCTGCCTCATATGTCATTAAACATCTTCTTTTTTTTTTGAGACAGGGTTTTGCTCTTGTTACCCAGGCTGGAGTGCAATGGCGCGATCTCGGCTCACCGTAACCTCCGCCTCCTGGGTTCAGGCAATTCTCCTGCCTCAGCCTCCTGAGTAGCTGGGACTACAGGCACGCGCCACCGTGCCCAGCTAATTTTTTGTATCTTTAGTAGAGATGGGGTTTCACCATGTTGACCTGGATGGTCTCGATCTTTTGACCTTGTGACCCACCTGCCTCAGCCTCCCAAAGTGCTGGGATTACAGGCTTGAGCCACCGCACCTGGCCAAACATCTTCTTTTAACTTTGGTGCTTATGGGGCAGCCCAAAACAGTTAAAACTAATAATGGTCCAGCTTACACAAGCTCACAATTCCAACAATTTTGTCAAACATGGAATGTCTAATGTCCCATGTGTATCTTGTATAACACCCAAGGACAGGACGTGGTAGAACCTGCCCACTTCACCCTTGAAAATATGCTCAGAAAACAAAAGAGAGATACGAGTAAAGACACAGCAACACTGTCGGCACAAGCATCATTTACTCTTCATTTCTTAAATTTAGATGATACATTTCAATCAGGTATAGAAAAGCACTTTGCAAAGATCACTCAAAATGTAAACCCTTCTGTTTTGTGGGAAGATGTAAATAGTAATGTATGGTGTTGTCCAAATGACCTGTTAGCGTTTGGGAGGAGAATATGCTTGTGTTCACAGCCCCTCAGGTCCTCTTTGAATTCCAGTGAGACACATCAAACCTTACCATGGCGTGGCTGGGAAACAACCCCGTATCAAAAGAAAAAGAGTATGACCCTGCAGGACCCGCAGCCCTGGACGTGCAGCTTGGACAACACAGGTGCTGGACATTACACTGAGGAAGACAACTCCAGAGCTGACCGAATCCTGCTCCGGACACAAACCCTGTTCACTCCAGGTAATCTGTTCCTCGCTATGCTCTCTGTTGTACATTGCAACTCTCTTATTGTCTTTTTCTTTTTTTCTTTTCTTTTTTTTTTTTTTTTTGAGACGGAGTTTCGCTCTTGTTACCCAGGCTGGAGTGCAATGGCGCGATCTCGGCTCACCGCAACCTCCGCCTCCTGGGTTCAGGCAATTCTCCCGCCTCAGCCTCCTGAGTAGCCGGGATTACAGGCACGCGCCACCATGCCCAGCAAATTTTTGTATTTTTAGTAGAGACAGGGTTTCACCATGTTGACCAGGATGGTCTCGATCTCTTGACCTCGTGATCCACCCGCTTCGGCCTCCCTGTTTTTTTCTTATTCTCTCACTCTGCCTGAAACTCGTACAACATGCCTGCCTGGTTAGGAGTGATTAACATACCCCTGGTGAAATTCCTCAACTCTATAGAGCAATGTGCAAAAAACACCTCTCCTGAATAGACCTGCACTCCTGGGGGTTACTCTTTGACTGAAAAAGAATATTCCTGGCTGGGCGCGGTGGCTCACGCCTGTAGTCCTAGCACTTTGGGAGGCCGAGGTGGGTGGATCACCGGAGGTCAGGAGTTCAAGACCAGCCTGGCCATCAGGGTGAAACCTCATCTTAAAAAAAAGAAAAAGCAAAAGAGTACTCCTGATTAAACTCATGTTTGTCTTACGTTGTTTGCAGATTCTAGGATGCAAAGCCAGAACACGAGCTGTAATCGCTGCGCCTGTCAAACCTGTCACTGCACACATCTGTACTCTTCAATCAACAAAATCTTATGCAAACAACAAGAAAGGGGAGACGTAGGAGATGGGTCAGAATGGTGGGAGGAACTATATGGAAAGGAGTAGGGCTTTTGAAAGGTCAAAAGGCTGCTTGGCTTCGGAGGAGACTAGCTAAAGGCTGTTCTCTAACCCTCAGGCAGAGGCCCAGGAGTATGTGCAAGAAAGTGAGGGGTACATTATTTTGATCAGGTTTGTTTTTCTGAGGTCATCTGGGAACTGACCTTTGAGTGACAGTCCCTGAAAGGAGAACAATAAATATTAATTACCTGCAGACTGTTTGCTCCAGGCTTTTGGCATTGTGCCTACACGGAATAAAAGCAGGCCGCTCCAGCTCCTTGGGGCTGCATTCTGGCCACCAGAGCCAGGCAGACCCCTCGCTGCTGTTATGCTGATACCTGTGTGGGACTGCTCCCTTCATCTGCCACTCAGCCAGGGTCTGCAGGCAGACCTGGCACTCCTCCATCCTCCTCTTCTTCCTCCTCCTCTCCTCCTTTGCCTCTCCTTTTCCTTCACCTTTTATCCTCCTCCTCCTCTACTTCTTCTCCACCTCTCCTTTTTCTCCTCTACTCCTTCTCCCCTCCTTTTTCCTCTCCTCTTCCTTTTTTCTCCTCATTCTCTCCTCTCATTCAGATTCTTCTCCTTTCCTCCCTCTTTCTTCTCCCCTCAACCTCTCACCTCTTTTCTCTTCTCCTCCTCTCCTCTCTCCTTTCTTCTTCTCTCCTCTGCTCCTCCTACTCCCCTCTTCCTTTTCTCCCCTCCTTCACCTTCTTCTTTGGCTCTCCTTTCTATTTTTTCCTTCTCCTGCATCTCATTCTAATCTCCTCCATCTAGCATCCTCTCCTCTTTTCCTCCTCCTTTCCTTTCTCCTTTCTCTTTTTCTTCCCCTTTTCATTCTATTTCTCATAATCTCTTTTCTTCTGCTCCTCTCCTCTTTCTTCTATTTCCTCTCCTTTTCTTTTCTTTTATTTTTTGGGTGGAGGAAGGGAGGAATGGAGGAAGGGAGGGAGGAAGGAAGGGATGAAGGAAGGAAGGGAGGAAGGGACAGAGGGAGGGAGGGAGGGAAGGGAAGGAAATCAAGCAATGAGAGAGACATTGCCGATCTGGATCTAGAGGTTTACAAGTTGATTTATTTTTTGTTCTTTTTTTGAGAGAAGGAAAGAAAAAAAGGAGTAAAGGAGAGGAAGAAAGAGGAAGAGAAAGAGGGAGGGTGAACGGAAATATTGCTTTATTCTGAAAAAAATGGGTATTAATAATGGCCGATCAATGTTTCATTTAGACCTATGAGTAGATGTGATGTGGTATTGACAAGAATGTATATTTTGTGTATTTGAAGTGGAGAGCTCTATAAATATTTATTAAGTTTACTTGTTCTGGATCTGAGTTCGAGTCCTTGATATCCTTATTAATTTTCTATCTCATTGAGTCTAAGTCTCTATGTATCTGGGTGTTAGG
>CM052668.1:17423920-17439078 GCA_028533165.1 Leontopithecus rosalia
CACTCTTGTTACCCAGGCTGGAGTGCAATGGCTCGATCTCGGCTCACCGCAACCTCCGCCTCCTGGGTTCAGGCGATTCTCCTGCCTCAGCCTCCCAAGTAGCTGGGATTACAGGCACGCGCCACCATGCCCAGCTAATTTTTGTATCTTTAGTAGAGACGGGGTTTCACCATTTTGACCAGGATGGTCTCGATCTCATAACCTTGTGATCCACCCGCCTCGGCCTCCCAAAGTGCTGGGATTACAGGCTTGAGCCACCGCGCCCGGCCCTCAAAAACATTTTATAACCGTGCACCACATAAGAAAAAACTAATATGTAGTACTAATAAATGCAAATTAAATCACCTAGAAAATAGTAATCCAGAATGTCATTTTCAATATTTAAGCATTTGAACTTTTGTTTTAAAAATGTTGTAAAATAAAGCATTTGATAAGCTTTATGTAGCTTATCAGCATACTGTAGATAACAGATGTTTAAAAATGAAAACAGGCCAGGCACGGTGGCTCATGTCTGTAATCCTAGCACTCTGGGAGGCCGAGGAGGGCAGATCACCTGAGGTCAGGAGTTTGAGATCAGCCTTGCCTACATGGTGAAACTCCATCTTTACTAAATACAAAAATTAGCTAGGTTTGGTGGTGGGTGCCTGTAATTCCAGCTACTTGGGAGGCTGAGACAGAGAATTACTTGAATCCAGAAGGTTGCAGTGAGCCATTGCACTCCAGCCTGGGGGACAGAGCGAGGCTCCGTCTCAAAGAAAGAAACAAAAAAACCTACTTTTAAAAAACCTAATATTCACCAATGCATACATACTGTTTTTTGTGTTGGGAGAGTCAAAAGCAGAATATTTGGTGTACTGATTAAATAATTCATATTTACTGTGAATGAACATTTTCACATCTTTTTTTTTTTTTTCTTTTGAGATGGAGTCTCGCCTGGGCTAGAGTGCAATGATGCAATCTCAGCTCACTGCAACCTCCGTCTCCAGGGTTCAAGCTATTTTCATGTCTCAGCCTCCTGAATAGCTGGAATTACAGGTGCCTGCCACCACTCCTGTCTAATTTTTGGTATTTTTAGTAGAGATGGGGTTTCACCATGCTGGCCAGGCTGGTCTCGAACTCCTGACCTCAGGTGATCCGCCCACCTTGGCCTCCCAAAGTGTTGGGATTCTAGGCATGAACCACCACGCCCAGCCACTTTTTTACATCTTAAAAATACTGCTTTGTACTGTGAACAATAATTATGAAATATTTATCCTCAAGAGGATTCTGACTCTCAGTCCAACACATATAGCAACTCATTTTTCTGGTTCCTCAAAACTGAGGTCATTAAGCCTCAAATATGGAGTGAAAAGGACTCAACAACAGAGGATGCCATATAAAAAGGGTGAGATAGGATGGTCAGATCTAAGGCTCAGCTAATGATCTCAACTATAAAGCTCACTGGGTAGAAATAAATAGTCTCTGGAATTGTAGCAGATGTGCCAAAATAACTGAGCAAAAATGACATGTATCCAGGGATTATTAAGGGGAATATTTATAAGCACATAAAAATTTGTTCCAAAGGCCGGGCGCAGTGGCTCACGCCTATAATCCTAGCACTTTGGGAGGCTGAGGAAGGTGGATCATGAGGTCAAGAGATCGAGACCATCCTGGTAAACAAGGTGAAACCCCGTCTCTACTAAAAATACAAAAATTAGCTGGGCATGGTGGCGCACACCTGTAGTCCCAGCTACTTGGGAGGCTGAGGCAGGAGAATTGCTTGAACCTAGGAGGTGGAGGTTGCGGTGAGCCGAGATCATGCCATTGCACTCCAGCCTGGGTAACAAGAGCAAAACTCCGTCTGAAAAGAAAAAACAAAAATTTGTTCCAAATCTTATTACAGTAGCAATATTCTTATCTGTAATGACAGTTTCCCCAAGCAAAAGATGCCATAGAGAGACTAAGTCGGGCGGGCGCGGTGGCTCAAGCCTGTAATCCCAGCACTTTGGGAGGCCGAGGTGGGTGGATCACGAGGTCCAGAGATCGAGACCATCCTGGTCAACATGGTGAAACCCCGTCTCTACTAAAAATACAAAAAATTAGCTGGGCATGGTGCCTGTAATCCCAGCTACTCGGGAGGCTGAGGCAGGAGAATTGCCTGAACCCAGAAGGCGGAGGTTACGGTGAGCCGAGATCGTGCCATTGCCCTCCAGCCTGGGTAACAAGAGCGAAACTCCGTCTCAAAAAAAAAAAAAAAAAAAAGAGAGACTAAGTCAACTGCCTAATATGTTTTAGGCAGTTAATTTCAATATTTAACAAACTTACAATAATTTTATGATTTAATTGAACTCTGTTTCATGTATAAATTTCACTAAAAGGCACTATCTAGTAGCTATTTCTCTGTTTTTCTGGAATTTTTCTGCTGCTTGATTCCAAATCAACCTTATTTGAATCCCAGTCATTTACAAAGCCCCAGATTTAAGAACAGAAAAACAGCAGAAATGAAACCAAGTTACTACAAACAATCCATGTCTAATATATTTGGTTTCCCACATGAACCAAAAACCACACAAGCTAAACAACAGTGGGTTTAAAACTCAACCTAAATTTAACAATAGCAGTCGCAGCCATATGCAAAAATTAGCAAAGTCACAATGTAGAAACTTTTAGTCTGTTATTGCAGGAAAAATATTATAATTTTTATTTTGGCATTTTTTAGAAAGGACAAATAATACATTAAATATGATGAATATACCCACTCAAATATAATATATATAAATTTTGTTCTTATTCTTTTTTTTTTTTTTTTTTTGAGACGGTGTTTTGCTCTTGTCACCCAGGCTGGTGTGCAATGGCGTGATCTCGGCTCACCACAACCTCTGCCTCCTGGGTTCAAGCAATTCTCCTGCCTCAGCCTCCCGAGTAGCTGGGATTACAGGCATGCACCACCATGCCCAGCTTATTTTTATATTTTTAGTAGAGACGGGGTTTCACCATGTTGACCAGGATGGTCTCGATCTCTTGACCTCGTGATCCACCCACCTCGGCCTCCCAAAGTGCTGGGATTACAGGCGAGAGCCACCACGCCCGGCCTCAAATTATTGTTATATGTACTTTTGACATAACTGGATTTGAAAGCTAAGAAAAAACTAAAGTGGGCCGGTCGCGGTGGCTCATGCCTGTAATCCCAGCACTTTGGGAGGCCAAAGCAGGCAGATCCCCTGAGGTCGGGAGTTCGAGACCAGAGTGATAAACATAAAGGAAACCCCATCTCTACTAAAAATCCAAAATTAGCCGGGCATGCTGCTGCATGCCTGTAATCTCAGCTACTCAGGAGGCTGAGGCAGGAGAATCGCCTAAATCTAGGAGACAGGTTGCAGTAAGCCAAGATCTGCACTGCACTCCAGCCTGGGCAACAAAATTGGAAGTCCATCTCAAAAAAAAAAAAAACAGAACTGAAGTATGATTTTAAACATTCAAGGGACTTAAGCTTAGTGGCACAAATGCTCTGTAGTAAAATAAAGCCTCATCTTTTTATCAATATTTTAATAGTTTTGTCTGAGCACTTATGCATCAAGAAGAGAACTTTGGATGATGTTAGGGAATATTTAAATGGATAAAGTAGAAAGTGATCATTGGAGTCTAATAAGTGATGGATACAGCAACATTATACCTTACAAAACCATTCAGGGTGTGTTTGACAAACAAGGTTACATAGGAGCTGTATGATTAATGTAAAGTGTTCTCTCTCGGCCGGGCTCGGTGGCTCAAGCCTGTAATCCCAGCACTTTGGGAGGCCGAGGCGGGTGGATCACAAGGTCAAGAGAGGCAGGAGAATTGCCTGAACCCAGGAGGCGGAGGTTGCGGTGAGCCCAGACCGCGCCATTGCACTCCAGCCTGGGTAACAAGAGCGAAACTCCGTCTCAAAAAAAAAAAAAAGTGTTCTCTCTCTAACTTTAGTCTTTATTCTCAACCTTACAAATATCACATATTCACATGCACAGAATAAGAAAAATTAAGGCGGGTGTTGAACAGTTAGAACACATGGTGGACACAGGGAGGGGAGCATCACACACTGCAGTCAGTTGGGACAAGGGGATGGACAGCGGGGCTGTGGTGGGGAGAGATAACATGAGGAGAAATACCAGATACAGGTGACTGGCGGGGGTGGGGGAGGGAGGAAGGCAGCAAACCACACTGCCATGTGTGTACCTATGCAACAATCCTGCATGATGTGCACATGTACCCCAGAACCTAAAGTACAATAAAAAATAAAATCTGGAAAAAATTAAAATTAACTTTTTTTTTCCTGGAAGGCAGTGTTTCAGCTTTTACTGTATCTTTTTCACATTGCTGTGATGATGCTGTTGAAGTACTCTCTTTCACCCGAAGATTACCTGTGTGAATTTGAATAGATTGTCACTGGAGTGGACCAGCCCAGCACACTCCCTTGAACTGTCCCTTTGCTTTTCAGGCAGTTAAAATGCCTTTGAAGAGTGAAAATATAGTGACTGCTGATTATGCAGAAAGTTTTACATTAAAAAGTTTGTCAAATGTTTGAAAATTACATTCCATGGTTAGGGCCAGGCGCGGTGACTCACCACTTGTAATCCCAGCACTTTGGGAGGCAGAGGTGGGTGGATCATGAGGTCAGGAGTTTGAGAACAGCCTGGCCAAAATAGTGAAAAAAACAACAAAAGACAGACAAGAAAATTAAATTGCATGGTCTACAACTTTTAACATATAAAATGTGGCCTGGTGTAGTGGCTCAGTCCTGTAATCCCAGCACTTTGGGAGGCCGAGGCAGGTGGATCACGAGGTCAAGAGATCGAGACCATCCTGGTCAACCTGGTGAAACCCCATCTCTACTAAAAATACAAAAAATTAGCTGGGCATGGTGGCACATGCCTGTAATCCCAGCTACTCGGGAGGCTGAGCCAGGAGAATCGCTTCAGCCTGGGAGGCGGAGGCTGCATCGAGCAGAGATTGTGCCACTGCACTCCAGCCTGGGCAACAGAGCAAGACTCTATCTCAAAAAAATAAAATACAACAAACAAATATTGTTTCAAGGTTTTTCAGTTCTTAAACAATCAGGTATGCTTTTCATGATAAGTTCTATTTTAAAAGAGTAACTAGTGGTCTCCTTGATATTTCTGTGGTGGATATTGTAAAGCTGGGTAACCAGATCATGCAGACATGCTGATTTAATCAGAGTGAATTCAGCCTTCTTGGTAGAGTATTGGTATCTCAGGGGCTGATCATTCACTTCAACTTAGTAAGTGTTGCTCCATAATGCCAGTGAGTCCTTTCACTGGCATTTTTCCCTTTTTTCTCCCACTGATGTGGTCATGTTATGAGTTCCTCTGTTTATCTTAAGCTATCCCAGATGAGAGGTGATTATTTCCTGCATGAATGAGATCCCCTTTTTTTCCTATTCTTTAGGATCCTCCTGTCCTCCCTACAGGAAGCAACGTGAGAGGCAGGAATTATGACAATATACAAATATATTTCCTGCCATATGACCACCACAAGCAACTTACAGCATGACCCACCTAGAAGGCCAGGCCAGCAGGGGTGTTTTTCTGTCTTTTTCTCTTAAAAAGCACCTCTAGTTAAGTTTAGCCCAATCAGGATAATCGCCCTTTTGATAAAAACAAAGTCGCCGGGTGCAGTGGCTCAAGACTGTAATCCCAGCACTTTGGGAGGCTGAGGTGGGTGGATCACGAGGTCAAGAGATCGAGACCATCCTGGTCAACATGTGAAACCCCGTCTCTACTAAAAATACAAAAAATTAGCTGGGCATGGTGGCGCGTGCCTGTAATCCCAGCTACTCAGGAGGCTGAGGCGGGAGAATTGCCTGAGCCCAGGAGGCGGAGGTTGCAGTGAGCCGAGATCGCGCCATTGCACTCCAGCCTGGGTAACAAGAACGAAACTCCTTCTCAAAAAAAAAAAAAAAAAAAAAAAACCTCAATCATTCCATATTACATACATATATTCAAAAATCATGTTTTACCCCATAAATTCATTAAACTTTGTCAATCAAAAATACCATTCATACATTAAAGAGAAAAAATAAACTTTCAGGAAATTGAGGCCAGGTGCGGTGGCTCACGCCTGTAATCCCAGCACTTTGGGAGGACGAGGCAGGTGGATCAGGAGGTCAGGAGTTCGAGACCAGCCTGACTGACATGGTGAAACCTCGTCTGTACTAAAAATACAAAAGTTAGCTGGGCGTGGTGGCACATGCCTATAATCCCAGCTACTCAGGAGGCTGAGACAGGAGAATTGCCTGAACCTGGAAGGCAGATATTGCAGTGAGCCAAGATCATGCCACTGCACTCCAGCCTGGGCAACAGAGTGAGACTTTGTCTAAAAAAAAAAAAAAAGAAAGAAAGAAAAGAAATTTGACCAGAGAAAAAAGAAAGAAGTGTTTATTTTAAAATCTTAGAAAATATATACATATCTTTTTCATGTATTTCACATGCCTTGCTCATTCAATGATGTAACTTTTTTTTTGAGAGGGAGTCTCCCTCTGTCACCCAGACTAGAGTGCAGTGGCATGATCTCCTCTCATTGCAACGTCCACCTTCCAGGTTCAAGCAATTCTCCCGCCTCAGCCTCCCGAGTAGATGGGATTACAGGTGCCCACTATCATGCCCGACTCATTTTTTTAATTTTAGTAAACGGGGTTTCACCATGTTGGCCAGGCTGCACTCAAACTCCTGACTTCAGGTGATCCACCCACCTCCACCTCCCGAAGTGCTGGGATTACAGGCATCAACTGCCACTCCCAGCCATAAGTAAACTTTTAATATAAAGAATAGTCTAAACCCACACTCAAGAATAAAATGTTTATTGTTAAAGTTCAAAATAATACTATAGGCCGGGTGCGGTGGCGCATGCCTGAAATCTCAGCACTTTGGGAGGCCGAGGCGGGCAGATCTCCTGAGGTTAGAAGTTCGAGAGCAGCCTGGCCAACATGGCAAAACCCCATCTCTACCTAAAAAATTACAAAAATTAGCCAGGTGTGGTGGCCTGCCCCTTTAATCCCAGCTGCTCGAGAGGCTGAGACAGGAGAATTGCTTGAACCTGGGAGGCGCAGTTTGTAGTGAGCTGAGGTGACTCTACTCCAGCCTAGGTGACAGAGTGAGTCTCCCTCTCAAAAGAAAAGATTTTCTTCAGTGACTAAAATAAAATAGATTGGAATTACTGATCAGTAACTTACAATGTGGTTTCAAATGTTACTTAATGAATATGTGAAGTTTCTTTTAAACTCATTTAACACATTACTATTGTTTTTTTCACTTCTATTAGAAAAAAAGTACTAAAATTTGTTATTACAAACCTATAATTTTTTTTAGATTTAAATATAGTGCTAATCTTAAAAGATCTGTATGCTTAGGATTTAAAAAAGCCTATTCTCCATTCAAACTTAGAAGATAAATAGCTGCTTTTCAGTAAACCCAACGGGGCAAGTGTGACTCACAAGTATAAGCTATTAAAATATTAATACTATCCCCTAGATGACACCTTCAGGTATCTGCATTTTCAAGTTAACTTGTAATAATTCAAAAATAATTTTTTATAAACTGTAAAAAACTAAAAATATTGTCAAAATTAGCTGGGCATGGTGGCGCGTGCCTGTAATCCCAGCTACTCAGGAGGCTGAGGCAGAATTGCCTGAACCCAGGAGGCGGAGGTTGCGGTGAGCCGAGATCGCGCCATTGCACTCCAGCCTGGGCAACAAGAGCAAAACTCCGTCTCAAAAAAAAAAAAATATTGTCAGAGGCGGTGGCTCATGCCTGTAATCCCAGCATTTTGGGGGGCTGAGGCAGGTGAATTCCAAGGTCAGGATATTGAGACCATCCTGGCAAACATGGTGAAACCTCGTCTCTACTAAAAATACAAAAAATTAGCTGGTGTGTGGTGGCACATGCCTATAATCCCAGCTACTCGACAGGCTGAGTCAGGAGAATCGCTTGAACCTGGAAAGCGGAGGTTGCAGGGAGCCAAAATTGCACCACTGCACTGCAGCCTGGGAGAGAGTGAGATTCCATTACCAAAAAAAACCCTAAAAATATGAAAAATTTGTTTTAGTTTTGAAATAATGTCATTATTTATAGTTGAAATAACACTAAATTTTAAGAGGCTGTGGCTTTAGAAACAAGAAATGTTATGGTTGACTCTGCTTTACTTTCTGCTTTATTTCACACAAACACAGTAGCACAAAAAAGGCCAGAAATGCAACACCTTGATTGCAAATACACCAGTACCCTTCTAGGGAGAACATATTTGTGACCATTTACTTGAAATTCATAACATCTTTTGAAGTACAGGCTTCTGTATGGCAAGAAATAAAGAAAAATTTTACACAGCAAAAGAATAAGAAATATACTCTCAAATTACCTTCTAACCCAAAATTTCCGTTTTCAGTAGCACGGTTGTGACAGAATGAGCATTTGCAGCAGTAATGGGCTTAACCTACACTCTCTGTTTCATCATTTTTGAGCTATAGCTGTTAAGTCTTTTATAATTTTATTAGAAAAATGCTTTTTTTTCTAATTCAGAAATTCAGGATGATTTCACAGCTTCACATATTCAGAAATGTCTCATTCTAAAAAAATGTAATTGGCTGGGCACAGTGGCTGACACCTGTAATTCCGGCACTTTGGGAGGCTGAGGCGGGTGGATCAAGGAATGTGAGGTCACGGGTTTGAGACCAGCCTGGCCAACATGGCAAAACCCTGTCTCTACTAAAATAGAAAAATTAGCCGGGGATGATAGTACATACCTATAAACCCACTTACTTGGGAGGCTGAGGCAGGAGAATTGATTGAACCTGGGAGTCAACAGAAATAAACATGAAGTCATCTTTTTTTTTTTTTTTTGAGATGAGAGCTTCCCTCATTACCCAGGTTGGAATGCAGTGGTGACATCTGGGCTCACTACAACCTCTGCCTCTCAGGTTTAGGCGATTCTCGTGCCTCAGCTTCCCTAGTGGCTGGCATTACAGGCATGTGCCACCATATCTGGCTAATTTTGTATTTTTAGTAGAGATGGGGTTTCACCATGTTGATCAGGCTGGTCTCTTACTCCTGATCATCCACCTCTGCCTCCCCAAGTGCTGGGATTACAGTCATGAGCCACCATGGCCAGCTTTAGTCCCTTTTTTTTTTTTTTGTTTAGTCCCTTCTTATCTAATATATGATACTGAAAATACTGGTTAGTAATATGGAGAAGAAAACTGGACCTCTACCTCTTGCTGTATAAACAACAGAACTCGCCGGACATGCTATTCCAGCTACTCAAGAGACCGAGGCAAAAAAATTGCTTGAACCCTGGGAGGTAGAGGTTGCACCGTGAGCCTAGATCACTCCACTGAACTCCAGCCTGGGAGACAGAACAAGACTGTCTCAAGACCAAAACAAAACAAAATATATAACTCGAGGTAGATGAAAGACTTAAAACTACCCTGACTCATATTTTTATTTCTGTTGTCTCTATCAAAAATAAACTGGTTGTATAAGTATACCTTTATTTCAGAGTTCTCTTCCATTTCATTGGTCTATATGTATTATTTTGTACCAGAATTAAAGTAATAGGAAGTCTCTAGGTTTATGCTTTTTCCCCTAAAGTTACTTTGGCTCTTGTATTCTTCAGTTTTATAATAGCATTCTTTTACTAATTCTATTTTTAAAAAGTCATTGATAGCTTGATACAAAAGAACTTAATCTGTAGATTGCTTTAGGTAGAATGGACATTCTAATTATATTGGTTCTTTAAATTCATGAGCATAAAATGCCTTTTGTCTCTGATTCCTTTCAGCAGTATTTTAGTTCTCATTGTAGAGGTATTTTATCTTAATTTAGTGTATTGCCTAGATATATTATTTTTTGGTTGTAGCTATTGTAAGTAACATCGTGTTCTCAATTTTCTGCTTGAATGGTACTCGTGCACAGAAATGCTACTTATTTGTATATTTTAGCTACTCCAGAGGTTGAGGCAGGAGAATCACTTGAACCCAGGAGGCAAAGTTTGCAGTGAGGCAAGATTGTGACATTGCACTCCAGTTTGAGTACCACAGTGAGGCTCCATCTCAAAAAAAAGGTGGGGGGCAGGGCACAATGGCTCACACCTGTAATCCCAGCACTTGGGAGGCTGAGGTGGGCGGATTAACTGAGGTTAGGTGTTCAAGACCAACCTGGCCAACATGATGAAACCCTGTATCTACTAAAAAATACATAAAATTAGCCAGATGTTGTAGCGGACACCTGTAATCCCAGTTACTCTGGAGGCTGAGGCAGAAGAATCACTTGAACCCAGGGGCAGAGGTTGCAGTGAGCCAAGATCAAGTCATTGCACTCCATTCTGGGCAACAAGAGCAAAACTGTCTCAAAACAAAACAAAACAAAAAACTCATCTACAATAACTGTATTAATTATACAGTGAAATAAATTTAACCAAAAAGTGGAAACATCTATGCATTATAATCTAAACAATATTTAAGTACAAAATTAATATATAAATTGAAAAATATTACCTTCAAATGAATTGGCATTACCAGTGTTAAATATCTGTATTAAAGAAAATCCACAAATATAATGTAACCTCTACAAAAATACCAGTGACATACTTTAAATTTTAAAACATAAATCTAAAATTTATGTGGTACCACAGAAGACCGTTAGTAGCCAAAGCAATAAAGATTAAAAAAAAAAAGGTGAAGGTATCACCCTACCTGACCTTAAAATATACTAAAAAGTTACATTAGCTAATACAATATGGCAATTGAGGAAAAACAAACATTCCAATGGATCAGGAAAAAAAAAAAGACCAGAAATGGCTGACTTGAAGTTACAATCTAACTTAAGCAGAAATATTTATGGCTTATTATGGAGCATCAGTTACACAGCAAGCAGTCATACTTTTTCTTCTTTTGAGACAGTCTCACTCTGTCCCCCAGGCTGGACTTTTGTTGCACAATCCCAGCCACTGCAACCTCCGCCTCCTGGGTGTAAGTGATTCTCTTGCCTTAGCTTCCTGAGTAGTTGGGATTACAGGTATGTGTCACCAGGCCCAGCTAATTTTAGTATTTTTAGTAGAGAGTTTCACCATATTGGGGATCAGACTGGTCTTGAACTCTTGACCTTATGATCTGCCTCCCAAAGTGCTGGGATTACAAGTGTGAGCCACCACACCAGCCTTAATTTTTTTTTTTTTTTGAGACAGAGTTTCACTCTTGTTACCCAGGCTGGAGTGCAATGGCGCGATCTCGGCTCACCGCAACCTCCGCCTCCTGGGTTCAGGCAATTCTCCTACCTCAGCCTCCCAAGTAGCTGGCTTGAGCCACTGCGCCCGGCCCCAGACTTAATTTTTGTTTTTAGTAGAAATGGGGTTTTGTTTGCCAGGCTGGTCTTGAATTCCTGGTCTGAGGTAATCTGCCCACCTTGGCCTCCCAAAGTGCATTAAAAGTAGGAGCCACCACACCTGGACTCAGTCATGTTTCTTTGATACATTTATGTACAAAAACATTCTCATGACTTATGAAGCTTTCCTAGAACTTACTTGACAAAAAGAAAAAGACTCAATAAATAAGTAAATTTACTTAGGTCTTCTACAGAAAGAGGACAATAAAGAAAAGTGGTCGGGGCGTGGTGGCTCATGCCTGTAATCCCAGCACTTTGGGAGGCCGAGGTGGGTGGATCACGAGGTCAAGGGATTGAGACCATCCTGGTCAACGTGGCGAAACCCCGTCTCTACTAAAAATACAAAAAATTAGTTGGGCATGGTGGCGCATGCCTGTAATCCCAGCTACTCAGAAGGCTGAGGCAGAATTGTCTGAACCCAGGAGGCGGAGGTTGCAGTGAGCCGAGATCGCGCCATTTCACTCCAGCCTGGGTAAGGAGCGAAACTCCGTCTCAGAAAAGAAAAAAAAAAAAGTAGGCTTACATAAACATCTATAACAAAATGGAATATTCTAAATAAAACATACTAATTATGGAATTACACCTTAAAATGTGTGCACTACTAAATTTTATTAACATTCTTATAATCAATGACCAGCTCACATAATGGATACTTCATAAACTATAAAACAAATAACAAGAAAAGTATAAATATAGCATGAGTACCAGGCAAAGAAAAACAGACTTTACATGGAGAACCATAAGATGTAGGGTTTTACAGTACTGAATACAAAACTGAGAGCACAAATTTGCTTTTGGCATTTTTTAGGTTATTATTATCTAGAAATTAATCACCTTATTAAAATGGCATGTTTTATTCCAATAGTGTTTTCTTTTGAAAATAGGACAAACTCACATTCATGTAAGCACACATACTCCATAATTTTCTTTCCTAAGGTTTATCTTTAATGTATCTGTTGTTTTTTTGTTTTGATATGGAGTTTCACTCTTGTTGTACAGGCTGCAGTGCAAGGCACAATCTTGGCTCACTGCAACCTCCGCCTCCATGGTTCAAGCCATTCTCCTCCTGTGTAGCTGAGATTATATGCACCACAATGCCTGGCTGTATTTTGTATTTTTAGTATAGATGGGGTTTCTCCATGTTGGTGTTGGTCAGGCTGGTTTCAAACTCCTGACCTCAGGTATTCTGCCCACATCGTCCTCCCAAAGTGCTGGAATTACAGGCATGAGCCACCATGCCTGGCTAACTTTATGTAAATCAAAATTAAAAGTCTGTATTTACAGGCAGGCAGGCCACATGTTCAAATAAAAATATTTAAGGAATTTATGAAAACATGTATTCAAGACTCACAAATACATGGATTTTATTAATACTTCTAAATAATATTACAACCAAAGAAATTACCCTGTAGTCAGTCAATACTATTTATTCATTTTGAGACAGTCTCACTCTGTTGCCCAGGTTGGAGTGCAGTGGTATGATCTCAGCTCACTGCAACCTTCACTTCCAGTTTCAAATGATTCTCCTGCCTCAGCCTCCAGAGTAACTGGGATTACAGACGTCCACCACCATGCCCAGCTAACTTTTTGTATCTTTGGCAGACAGGGTTTCACCATGTTGGCAAGGCTGGTCTCGAACTCCTGACCTCGTGATCCACCCACCTCACCCTCCTAAATTGCTGAGATTACAGGTGTGAGCCACAGTGCCCGGCCCAATAATTTTTGTATTTTTAGTACAAATGGGAGTTTTGACGTGTTGGCCACACTGGTCTCAAATTCCTGACCTCAGGTGATCCACCCACCTGGGGCTCCCAAAATGCGAGTAGTACAGGCATAAGCCACCATGTCCAGCCACCAGTAACAACCGTACCTTTTAAAATAACAAAAACTGTAAAACTAAATTTTCTGTAATATAAAGAATAAATGCGAGAGGTGATAGATACCTAATTTACCATGAGGTGATTATTATATATTGTATGCATGTATCAAAATATGCCATGTGGCATAAAAATGTAACCTTCAGAAACAACATTCTTTAACTTCTTTGCAGTTTAAAGCCATTGGCAAAAAAAGATTACTAGAGATGGTACTTTATTATGTCAACAAATATATTGTTATCATCCTTTAACTACACTCTTAAGGTGGAATGGGTTAAGGTCAGTGGCAAAATACCGCTTCATTGAGTGCACAATAGTATTTAACATGTTAAAAATGTTAAATTGAAAAATTAAGTCTAAACATAACTTCAAGGTTTTTATTTTTATTTATTTATTTTTGAGACAGAGTTTCGCTCTTGTTACCCAGGCTGAAGTGCAATGGCGCGATCTCGGCTCACTGCAACCTCCGCCTCCTGGGTTCAGGCAATTCTCCTGCCTCAGCCTCCCGAGTAGCTGGGATTATAGGCACACGCCACCATGCCCAGCTAATTTTTTGTATTTTTTTTTTTTTAGTAGAGACGGGGTTTCACCATGTTGACCAGGATGGTCTCGATCTCTTGAACTCGTGATCCACCCGCCTCGGCCTCCCAAAGTGCTGGGATTACAGGCGTGAGTCACCACGCCCAGCTAACTTCAAGGTTTTAAAATTTACTGGATTGTATAACATAAAAGTACAATTAGTAAAATAATATATTATTTTTAACTAAAATTAAATTTTTCTCATAATGCAGAATATTAAACTGAACAGCTACGTCAGCTATCAATATTGTACGTTAACCACAGAGAGCATCCCTACTTAGATTTGCATCATGCATCTTACACTTTAATGTCTTTATTATTTAATAGAAAAAGTAATAATGCCCATCTAATAAGAAAGAATCTCTCATATCTTTCATGCAGGAACAATTCATCATGTTTTCACATGTGAATACAACAGGAATAAAGATAGGGTCATCAATTTGAAAGTTGAATTACAAGCTGGGCACGGTGGCGCGTGCCTGTAATCCCAGCTACTCAGGAAGCTGAGGCAGGAGAATTGCCTGAACCCAGAAGGCGGAGGTTACAGTGAGCCAAGATCGCACCATTGCACTCCAGCCTGCGTAACAAGAGCGAAACTCCGTCTCAAAAAAATAAAAAAAGAAAGTTGAATTACATCCTTATTGAGGAACGATCGAAGATGGCCGATCGCTAACATATTGGGATTGCAGCTCGCAGTTAAAGCTCATAGAACTAGAGGACGCCACACTTTCAGACAAATCCTGGTCGCTCAGGAGCAGAAGATTCCCAGTGGAGGAGCCACACGGGGCAGTGGTTTCGCTGGCACAGCACAAGGCAGCACCTCCACAAGGCAGCTCTTGGAGCTGACTAGGCGGGGCTGGCTCCCCTTCTGACTGAGGTTTGGAGGAGCCACGCAGGTTTCCAGCGCCAACTCCTGAGGCTGGCGCAGAAGTTGTGCGGGCACCTCGGCGCAGAGTGAACGCGACTGGTTCCCCTTCTGACCGAGGTTTGGCGCTCCGGGAAGGCAGACTCGCCTATTACGGACACAACAAGGAAGCCAGACAGGAGAAGCCTGGGCAGAAAAACACCATCAGTCTTAACGCCGCTGTTCCTGGCCCCAGGAACTAACATCTAGGACGTCCACTCAAGAGACCTACTGAAAGCTGCTAATTTCAAAGACAACGGGAGAATAAATTTACAATGATGGGAAGAAACCCGTGTTAAAAGGCTGAGAATACTCAAAATCAGAACCCCTCTCCCCCTAAAGATGATCACAGTTCCTCATCAACAATGGAACAAGACTCCATGGAGAATGAGC
>CM052668.1:17439578-17482173 GCA_028533165.1 Leontopithecus rosalia
AAAGCAGCAGCAGGGGAAGAAATAGCACTGTGAGAGCGAGGGCGAGCATGTTCCGCTTGAGAGGAGCAGACACCATTCTTAAGCTTAGACCAAACAGAAAGTAAAACCTCAGTCTGGGGTGAAGCTTTATTATGAGAGGCATATTGTTCATTTTTCTCACCAATTACATCCCATGCAGTTTCCTCCAATATTCCTCCTTTCAGAACCCACGGGCAAATTTTACGAATAATGTGCACAAATTCCTCCACTGTTTTTAGCTTAATATCATTTCCATTGACTTAATTATTTTTTTGATAATTGTATAAACAAGTTACACCCCTTAGATTCTATATGCCCCATGTTTTACTCCAGATGAACTTAGAAATTCTGTTTACTTTGACTTGTATGTACAACAAAGAGAGAAAAAATTTGATTAATATACAAAATCAAAAATAGAGAGCTTACTTATGAGAAAAGCCAAACTTACTGCTGCAGCCTTACCTTTATAACCTGAGTGTCACTTTGATCCCTCATGTTCAGGGTCCCTGTTGGGGCACCAGATGTGGGGGCCCGGCACATCTGCCAGGGGGCTTCCGACTAGCGGAGAGCCTCAGCCCCACTCAAATGTTCTCAACCTGGAAGAGGGAGTGTATGAAAGAAAAGAGAAGGGGTCTGGAGGACTGCCAGGCAATGCCAGAGCAGCGAATTTATTTGTGCACTCTACAGGTTACATACCTTTCAGTGCTTGATGAATGACGTACATTCCATTGTATCTTGAAATAAAATCAAGAACATAAATCAAAAGAAAAAAGGTACAGAAAGTATGACTCCTAATCATAGAGTGTACAGCAAAGGGACAATAAAGTTGCAAAAGGGGGTCATAAATCTAAACATATGTTTATCTAAATTCAGTCAAGCAAGCAGGTAAGATCGTGAACAAGGTAAAGCTGGACCTTTCCAAATGTCATTCTAACCTTGCCTATTCATATAAGATCATATGCAAACAATATGATTGAGTTAGCAGACATAAACAAAGTCATACAGTTATTGTGCAGAGAAGAAACCAGGAGGTACACAATGTCTAACCACACAATGTCTCCTTAGACCACAAAGCCTGAGCTCAGCCATCCTGTTGCAAATGCCAAAGGCAATATTAAATGTTTATAAAATCAGTGCAACCAGACTTCCTCTTTTCCTTTAGCTCAGCAGCCTCCAGGAGAAGAGAAACATGTATGGACTCAAGCTCAAGATGGCAAGGGTCCTGTCAAGGGCCCTTTTCAGGAGTGATCCCCACAGATCAGCCTCTGGAATATCAATAGTCTACCAACAAAGCTGAATTCATTCTGGCTAAGTCAAGATTCTGGTGGCCCAGTTTCACACTATTTGTTACAAAAATACCATCAGCTGGGCATGGTGTCTCATGCCTGTAATCTAGGCACATTGGAGGCCAAGGCGGGTGGATCAACTGAGGTCAGGAGTTAAAGACCAGCCTGACCAACATGGTGAAACCCTGTCCTTTTTTTTTTTTTTTTTTAGAGACAGCATTTAAGTTCATGGCATCTTTTGTAGGAGTATGGACATCTATATGGCAAATAATAAAGACAAATAGGCCAGACACGGTGGCTCATGCCTATAATCCCAGCACTTTGGGAGGCTGAGGCAGGTGGATCTCTAGGTCAAGAGATCAAGACCATTTTGGTCAACATGGTGAAACCCCGTCTCTACTAAAAATATAAAAATTAGCTGGGCATGGTGGCGCAGGCCAGTAGTCCCAGCTACTCAGGAGGCTGAGGCAGGAGAATTGCTTGAACACATTAGACGGAGGTTGCAGTGAGCTGAGGTCACGCCATTGCACTCCAGTCTGGGTAACAAGAGCGAAACACCGTCTAAAAAAAAAAAAAAAAAATTCACCCCTGTGCTCAAAGGGAACATAATTTTGTGTCTCCTTTGACTCCTAATTCCAACTATTAACCCAAAACTAGAAGAAATGTAACATTTCATTATAGCACAAAACATTTTACGACTATTTTAGATTCAAGAGGAACAGGTGAAGATTTATTACATCGGTATACTGCATGATGTTAGGTTTTGGCACTTGATAATTCCATTGCCCAAGTAGTGTACATGGTATCAATGTCTTCTCCCTTCCTTTTTTATTTGTAGAATTCTGCATTTATTGTTCTATCTTTGTTTCCATGTTCACCCAATGTTTAGCACCCACTTATAAGTGAGAACATGTAGTACATGATGTACGCAATGCAATACTATCCAGTCACAAGAAAAAAAAGTGTTCTTTGCAGCAACATGGACATTAATTTTCTTTCTTTCTTTCTTTTTTTTTTGATACAGAGTCTTAAGTCTATTGCCCAGGCTGGAATGCAGTGATGTGATCTCAGCTCACTGCAACCTCTGCTGCCTGGGTTCAAGCAATTCTGCCTCAACCTCGCAAGTAGCTGGGATTACAAGTGCCTGCCACCATGTCATTTTTCTATTTTTAGTAGAGACGGGGCCAGGCTGGTTTGAACTTTTAACCTCGTGATCCACCTGCCTTGGCCTCCCAAAGTGCTGGGATTAGAGGTGTGAGCCACCGCGCCTGGCCTAATTTTCTTACTATAAGCAAGTTAACAAAAATAAATAAATCTGAAGGCCAGGCGTGGTGTCTCAAACCAGTAATCCCAGCACTTTGGGAGGCTGAGGTGGGCAGATCGCAATATCAAGACATCCTGGCCAACATGGTGAAACCCCCTCTCTACTAAAAATGCAAAACTAGCTGGGTGTGGTGTCACATACCTGTAGTCTCAGCCTCTCGGGAGGCTGAAGCAACAGAATTGCTTAAACCAGGGATGTGGAGGTTGTATTGAGCCAAGATTGCATCACTGCACTTCAGCCTGATGACAGAAGGGAGACTCCAGCTCAAAAAAAACAAAAAAAAAATCTAAAATTTATGGGTACTTGGTTATATTCTGTCTTTGCTATGGTGAATAGTGCTACCATAATTATGTGAGTTCAGGTGTTTTCTTTTAACTCTGTAAGTCTTTTTATTCTTTTTGTTGTTCAGACAGGGTTTCACTATTGTTACTGAGACTGGAGTGCAATGGCACAATCACGGCTCACTGCAACTTCCACCTCCTGGGTTCAGGCAATTCTCCTGCCTCAGCCTCCAGAGAAACTGGGATTACAGGCACGTACAACCATGCCCAGCTAATTTTTTGTATTTTTAGTAGAGACGGGGTTTCACCATGTTGACCAGGATGGTCTCTATCTCTTGACCTCGTGATCTAACCACCTCGTCCTCCCAAAGTGCAGGGATTATAGGCATGAGCCACCAAACCTGGCATAAACTACATTCTTGATTTTGTTCTCAGCTTGAATGTTATTAGTGTAAAAAATGCTAATCAGTTTTGTATGTTGATTTCATATCATCAGACATTGCTGAAATCATTTTTTAGTCTTAAATGTCTTTTGGTGAAATATTTAACTTTTCCCACATAAAGAATTATATCTTCGGTTGGGCGCAGTGCCTCACACCTATAATCCCAGCACTTTGGGAGGCCGAGGCGGGTGGATCATGAGATCAAGAGATGTTCATCCTGGTCAACAAGGTGAAACCCCGTTTCTACTAAGAATACAAAAATTAGCTGGGTATGGTGATGCACACCTGTAGTCCCAGCTACTCGGGAGGCTGAGGCAGGAGGATTGCTTGAACCCAGGAGGTGGAGGTTGCAGTGAGCCGAGATCCTGCCATTGCACTCCAGTCTGGGTAACAACAGCAAAACAAAACAAAAAAAAAAAAAAAAAAGAAGGAAAGAAAGGAGAGTAGTATAGGCCAGGCTCAATGGCTCATGCCTGTAATCACAGCACTTTGGGAGGCCAAGTCAGGTGGATCACTTGAGGTCAGGAGTTCCAAGCCAAAATGGCAAAACCCCACCTTTACTTAAGATACAAAATTAGCCCGGCATGGTGGTTCTTGACTCTAATTCCAGCTACTAGGGAGACTGAGGTAGGAGAATCGCTTGAACCTGGGAGGTGGAGGTTGTAGTGAGCCAAGATCATGCCACTGCACTCCAGCCTGGGCAACAAGAGCAAAACTGCACTTCCAAAAAAAGGAAAAGAAGAAAAGAAAGCGTATGGCTTTGGTTTCAGCATTTTTTAGGTTTATACTTTCCTAGTAAATTACTCACCTTACTAAAATGATTTGTTTTGTTCCAAAACTGCTCTTTCCTTCTGAAAATAGGTACCAATTTATACTCATACAAACATGCTTACTGACTCCAAAATTTTCTTTTTTTTGAGACGGAGTTTTGCTCTTTTTACCCAGACTGAAGTGTAATGGCACGATCTCGGCTCATGCAACCTCCGCCTCCTGTGTTTAAGCAATTCTCCTGCCTCAGCCTCCTGAGTAGCTGGGACAACAGGCATGCAGCACCACACCCAGCTAATTTTTGTATTTTTAGTAGAGACGGGGCTTCACCATGTTGACCAGGATGGTCACGATCTCTTGACCTTGTGATCCACCTGCCTTGGCCTCCCAAATTGCTGGGATTACAGGTGTGAGCCATTGTGCCCGACTGAAAATTTTCTTATACCTGAGGTTTAACATAAAAGTAATGCATATGTTTATTTAACTTTATGTAAATCAATACTAAGAACCTGTATGTGTTTAACAGGCAGAGAGGCCACATGTTCAAAAGTATATAACAATATTTTAATGTTTATTCGGAACTCAGAATGTGTGTACTTTATACTTCTATATAATTTTTATTATAATCATAAAAATAGACCTGTAGTCAATAACAACAGTTCATTTAAAAAGACTAAAACAGTAGAATTGGTTTGTAATACAAAGGAGTAATGCTGGAGATGATGGATACTTAATTTTCCCTGATGTAATTATTACATATTGTATGCGTGTATCAAAATATGCTATATATGCATAAATATATACACCTACAATGTATCCACAAGAATTAGAAAGCATAAATTTAAGTATGAAAAAATAAATATTTAACCTACGGGAACAATATTCTTTAACCTCCTTGGACTTTCAAGTCACTACGAAGGGAATTACTAGAAATATTTGTTACCAAATAGTGTATTGTTACCATCTTTTGCCTATATACTTGAGTAAGGTAAAATAAGTAGTGGAATAGTAACACTTTATGAAATGCACAATTCTCTAAGCATTGCTAAATAAAATTTTTAAAAATTGAGTTCACACATAATTAAAATTTTTTTTTTGTTAGACCGAGTTTCACTCTTGTTACCCAGGCTGGAGTGCAATCATACGATTTCGGCTCACCGCAACCTCTGTCTTCTGGGTTGAAGCAATTCTCCTGCCTCAGCCTCCCGAGTACCTAAGACTACAGGCGCGCGCCACCATGCCCTACTAATTTTTTTGTTTTTAGTAGAGACGTGGTTTCACCTTGTTGACCAGGATGGTCTCGATCTCTTGACATTGTGATCCACCTGCCTCGGCTCCCAAAGGGCTGGGATTATAGGCATGAGCCACCGTGCCCGGCCTTAAAATTTTAAGAATATACATTTTATTACATAACAGTACAACTAGTAAAATTATATACTACTAATTTAACTAAAATTTAAAATGCTTTTTTCTTGGCCAGGCACGGTGGCTCACGTCTGTAATCCCAGCACTTTGGGAGGCCGAGGCTGGTGGATCACGAGGTCAGGAGTTTGAGACCAGCCTGACCAACATGGTGAAACCCCGGCTTTACTAAAAATACAAAAATTAGCTGGGCGTAGTGGTGCACACCTGTAATCCCAACTACTCAGGAGGCTGAGGCTAGAGAATCCTTTGAACCCTGGGAGGTGGATGGAGGTTGCAGTGAGCCAAGATTGCACCACTGCACTCCAGTCTGGATGAAAGAGACTTCATCTCAAAAAACCAAACAAAAATCAAATGCTTCTTTCTCACTATAATGCAGAATATTATTCTGAACACCTACCTCAGGCACCACCTATGTTACAAAGAGCCTCTCAACTTAGATATTTATCATTTGTCTTACATTTAAATGCCCTTACGAATGCCCTCCTAATTTTAAAAAGTCTCATATAATAGGAACGAAGAGCATGAAGTAATTTGACAGTTGAAATTATGACATTATTCATGTTACAAACTTTTTTAAGGGATATATATATATAAATTTATTTTAGATAAAGTTTTGCTCTTGTTGCCCAGTCTGGAGTGCAATGCCATGATCTCGGCTTACCACAATCTCCATCTCCTGGACTGAAGCGATTCTCCTGCCTCAGCCTCCCAAGTAGATGGATTCCAGGTGTGTGCCACCATGCACAGCTAATTTTGTATTTTTAGTAGATGGGGTTTCTCCATTTTGATTAGGCTGGTTTTGAATTCCTCACCTCAGGTGATCTGCCTGCCTAAGCCTCCAAAAGTGCTGGGATTACAGGTTTGAGCCACGATGTGAAAAGTGTACTTTGAATGTAATTCTAACTTTTCAAAATATTTTTGCATCTTTTACAGTTATATACAAGTAATTTATCTGCCAACTTTAGCTCTGGATTATTTTTTATACTCAGCACTCTGATTTACTGTAAAGTCTCAGTCAGTGCCTTATATTTACTGTTATCTGATATTTACATAAACTTTGTATTGAGTTTTATATTTACTGCATCTGCAAATATGTGTATATATATATATATATATATATATATATATATTTAAGACAAGAGTTTCACTCTTGTCACCCAGGTGGGAGTGCAATGGCACAATCTTGGCTCACTGCTCCCAGGTTCAAGCGATTCTCCTGCCTCAGCCTCCTGAGTAGCTGGGAATACATTACAGGCACCAGCCACCATACCTGGGTAATTTTTGTATTTTTGGTAAGGATGAGGCTTTGCTATGTCGACCAGGCTAGTCTCGAACTCTTGACTTGAGGTGATCCACCTGCCTTGGCCTCCCAAAGTGCTGAAATTACAGGTGTGAGATACCATGTCTGGCCTCCAAAAACATATTTTAGTATAAACTCTTATGTTTTCTAAGCTATAGGTTTTAGAAAGTAGGTTTTTCCAAATTTCTTACATTTACAGAATTTTCCTCCAATACAGAATGCCTGATGTTGAATAAAGTTTGAGCAACTGCTTCAGGGTTTTTCTCTAGTACAAAATGTGGGTGATAAGATCTGTGATACACGTAAATGTACTAAAGCCTTCTTTACGGTTGTAATATTTGTCTTCAAAATGAATACACTTAGCTTTAAAGACTTATATTTTCCTTTTTGACAGTAATTCCATTTATTAGTCTTTTATTAAGTGCCAACATTCTGATATTAAGATGTGAGCAGATATTAATGGCTATTCCATATCCTTTTATTTTTTTGAGACAGTTTCGCTCTTGTTACCCAGGCTGGAGTGCAATGGCGTGATCTCGGCTCACTGCAACCTCCACCTCCTGGGTTCAGGCAATTCTCCTGCCTCAACCTCCTGAGTAGCTGGGATTACAGGCCTGTGCCACAGTGCCCAGCTAATTTTTTGTATTTTTAGTAGAGATGGGGTTTCACCATGTTGACCAGGATGATCTTGATCTCTTGACCTCATGATCCACCCACCACGGCCTCCCAAAGTGCTGGGATTACAGGCTTGAGCCACTGCACCCGGCCTATTCTTTGTATTTGTACAATTTTTCTCAAGTATAAATGCTTTCCTGTGCAATAAGATTTGGGCATTAACAGTATTGCCAAATACTTCACTTAGTTTTTTCCAGTATGAATTATCTTACGTACAATCAAGTGTGAAATCTATTTAAAGTCTTTGACACATTCTTTACATTCCTAGTATGTTTCACCAGTATGACTTTCGTTACATTTAGAAAAGTTTATGCTGTTGTCAAAATCATTGTCACATCCTTTAGTTTTGTATATTTCCTCTCCAATATGAATTTTTTTATGTCTAGCAAGGTTCCCAGATTGGTTAAAAGCTTTGTCACATCTTTCCCATTTATAGGGTTTCTCTCCGGTATGCACTATCTTATGTTCAGTAAGTTTTGTGGATCGGTTAAAAGCTTTGCCACATTCTTCTCATTTGCAGGGTTTCTTTCCAGTATGAAGTTTCTTATGTTCAGAAAGTTTTGAGGATTGGTAAAAAGCTTTTCCACATTCTTCACATTTGTAGGGCTTCTCACCAGTATGAATTCTTTTACCTATAGTAAGGGTTAAAGAGAGTTTAAAAGCTTTGTCACATTCTTTACATTTGTAGGGTTTCTCTCCGGTATAAATTCTCTGATGTGCACTAAGAGTTGAGGATCGGGTAAAAGCTTTGCCACATTCTTCACAGATGTAGGGTTGCTCTCTGGTATGAATTCTCTTATGAGTAGTAAGAGTTGAGGATTGGGTAAAAGCTTTGCCACATTCTTCACATTTGTAGGGTTTCTCTCCGGTATGAATTCTCTTATGTGCAGTAAGATTTGAGGATCGGGTAAAAGCTTTGCCGCATTCTTCACATTTGTAGGGTTTCTCTCCGGTATGAATTCTCTTATGTGAAGTAAGGGTTGAGGATTGGGTAAAAGCTTTGCCACATTCTTCACAGACATAGGGTTGCTCTCCAGTATGAATTTTCTTATGTGTAGTAAGATTTGAGAACTGATTAAAGGCTTTACCACATTCTTCACATCTGTAGGGTTTCTCTCCTGTATGAATTCTCTTATGTGTAGTAAGGTATGAGAAACGGTTAAAGGCTTTGCCACATTCTTCACATTTGTATGATTTTTCTCGAGTATAATTTTTTTTATATGCAGTAAGGTTTGAGAATTGCTTAAAAGCTTTGTCACATTCTTGACATTTGTAGAGTTTCTCACAAGTATAAATTCTCTTATGTGTAGTAAGCTTTGAAGATTGGTTAAAAGCTTTTTCACATTCTTCACATTTGCAGAAATTCACTCTAGTATAAATTCTTTTGCGTTGAGTTAGGTGTGAAAGCATGCAAAATGACTTGCCGCATTCTTTACATTTCAAATGTTTACTTTCCATATGTTTGATCTTATGTCTATCTGAATGTGAAAATTTATGAGACACTTTCACATATTTATCACACTGAAACATCTTGCTCTGAGTAGTTGGTAAACATTGGTTAAGTCCATTAAAACCTCCTTTGTGGACCTTACACTCAACCACAGTTTTGCAGCCATTTAATTGAAAATTCTCATGTCCATATTTTTCATATCTTCTCAGCGTCATATTTTGAGAAGAATCTTTTATGTTCTGCTCTGGCCAAAACTCCTGGGCAAAATGAGAACACATAACTGAAAAAAATAAAAATAACACATTACTTTGCAGACTCAGATAAACAGACTTTCCAAATACAACTTATAAAATTACACAAAGGACACAAGCAAGATGACACCACAGGCCGTAATTAAGTGACTGCATTGCCCCAGGTGGGTACAATGCAAAGAGCCACACAGAAGAAAAGAAATTCTGTCACATTTATCCAACACAGCTTTTTCTACTTCCCAAGATAACATAATGCTTTTAGAAGTAAATTGCCAACTTTACTACTTATAATTATTTATTGTATTTTATTTTTTTTGAGATGGAGTTTCGCTCCTCTTACCCAGGCTGGAGTGCAATGGCACAATCTTGGCACATAGCAACCTCTGCCTCCTGGGTTCAGGCAATTCTCCTGCCTCAGCCTCCTGAGTAGCTGGGATTACAGCCACGCACCAGTATGCCAGCTAATTTTTTGTATTTTTAGTAGAGATGGGGTTTTCACAATGTTGACCTGGATAGTCTTGATCTCTTCACGTTTTGATCCACCTGCCTCGACCTCCCAATGTGCTGGGATTACAGGTGTGAGCCACCACCAGGCCAGGTTTTTTTTCTTTTTTTGAGATGGAGTTTCGCTGTTGTTACCTAGACTGGAGTCCAATGGCACAGTCTGGGCTCACCGCAACCTCCGCCTTCTGGTTTCAAGCAATTCTCTTGCCCCAGCCTCTCGAGTAGCTGGGATTACAAGTGTGCACCACCATGCCCAGCTAATTTTTATATTTTTAGTAGAGACAGGGTTTTCACCATGTTGACCAGGACAGTCTCAATCTCTTGACCTCGTGATCCACACGCCTTGGCCTCCCTCCCAAAGTGCTGGGATTACAGGAGTGAGCCACTGTGCCCGGCAGCACTTAATTTTTCAATGATGTCAATGCAGCCAAACGTGGTGAACCAATTCAACATAGTTTTTACAAAAATTCCATTAGAGATGATTCATTCATATAATCCTATCACTTTGGGAGGCTGAGTGGGGCAGATCACCTTAGGTCAGGAGTTTGAGACCAGCCCAGGTAACATGGTGAAACCCTTTCTCTACTAAATATACAAAAATTAGCTGTGTGTGGTAGCACATGCCTGTAGTCCCAGCTACATGGGGGGTTGAGCCAGGAGAATTATTTGAACCCAGGAGGTGAAGGCTGCAGTGAGTGAGATTGTGCCACTGCACTCTAGCCTAGGCCACCAAAAAAAAAAAAGTTATACACACTAGAGACACATTGGAATATTATTTACCTTTAAATAAATCTTGTTACATTTTAAAATCAAGTTGGAGAATATTATGCCATATGAAGCCAGTAATAAAATGATGGATACTATATGATTCCACTTATATGAGGTATCTTAATAAGTAACATTAATCAAAACAAAAGGTAAAAGGGTGTTTGTCAAGGGCTGGAGAGAGGATAAAATGGGCAGTTATTACTTAATGGGTATCGAGCTGTAGTTTCACAAGATGAAGTTTATGGAAGTCATTTGCATAACAATATAAATATGCTCAACTTGCCTAAAGTCTCATTTCTTTGAGACAGGTTCTCATTCTGCCACCCACGTTTGAGTAAAGTGGCACAATTATGGCTTACTGTAGCCTCAAAGTCTCAGGTTAAAGTAATCATGCACCACCAATCTCCCACGAAGCTGGGATTACAAGTGCACACCTCCAAGCCTGGCTATTTTTAATTTTTTTTTTTTTTTTTTTTTTACAGAAAGAGAATCTCCGTACACTTCCCAGGCTAGTGTCATACTTTTGGGTTCAAGTGATTCTCCTGTCTTAGCCTCACAAAATCCTGGGATCAAAGATATGAGTCACTACCATGCCTGGCCATGAAATATAAACTGAAATAGATTTCAGATGGTAAAATTTATTGTATGTGGTTTTACAACATTCTGTTTTAAAGATAAATTTTAAAAATACAGAATCATAAATCTTTACCTTCAAATCACAGAAGCGTATCTCTCACATGAAAGAAATATACATTTATATAAACACAAGGTGAAAATAAGACTATCTCCATGACTAATCACTTAAACGAGATAAAACCACCATTGAAAATCAGCTAAGAATACATTCAAGATAAGGCATAATCAAAATTGGGGTCATATTTATAGATAAATACAGATATATAATATGACTGGGATAAACATACGGCTTGCTTATCTCTTAATTAAACCCTACATTGACTTAAAGTATACAACAGAATTTTGCAAATTGTCTAAAATGGTAAAACAAAAACCACAATAAACAGATTTCTTTTTATTGTACTTCAGGTTCTGGGGTACATGTGCAGATGATGCAGGATTGCTGCCGAGGCACATACATGCCAATGTGGTTTTCTGCTTCCATCTCCCCGATACCCATACTATATCTGCCATTTCTCCCCATGTTATCCCTACCGAACCTCCCCACTTCCTGCCGTCCCTCCTCTAGCCTCCACCAAGAGACCCCAGTGTGTGATGCTCCCCTCCCTGTGTCCATGTGTTCTCACTGTTCAACACCTGCCAATGAGTGAGAACATGTGCTGTTTGATTTTCTGTTCTTGTGTCAGTTTGCTGAGAATGATGGTTTCCAGATTCATCTATGTCCCTAACAATGTACACAAACTTATCATTTCTTATGGCTGCATAGTGTTACATGATATATCTGTGCCACGTTTTCCTTGTCCAGTCTATCATTGATGGGCATTTGGGTTGGTTCCAGGACTTTGCTATTGTAAACAGTGCCGCTATGAACATATGTGTGCATGTGTCTTTCTAACAGAATGATTTATAATCCTTTCGGTATATACCCAGTAATGGGATTGCTGGGTCAAATGGAATTTCTATTTCTAGGTCCTTGAGGAAGCGCCACACTGTCTTCCACAATGGTTGAACTAGTTTATACTCCCACCAACAGTGTAAAAGTGTCATTTCTCGACAGCCTCTCCACCATCAATAAATAGATTTTGTAGTGAAAAAGCACACTAATACAGAATGACAAAACTATTTGATAAGAGAAATGTTTACTCATAAAATCTTGCAGGCAACATTGATGTAGCATTAAAAATGTGTCAAGGGAACTGTATTATTTGACTGTAACTGTACTCATGGAAGGCAGGTATTCTGAATCCTTGGCATATGCTATATGGCAGTATAATTCCAGAAAAAATGCAGTATTATCATAAGCGAAAGATTTTGAGAAACTTTTTTTTTGAGACAAAGTTTTACTCTTGTTACCCAGGCTGGAGTGCAATGGCGCGATCTCAGCTGACCGCAACGTCAGCCTCATGAGTTCAGGCAATTCTCCTGCCTCAGCCTCCTGAGTAGCTGGGATTACAGGCATGTGCCACCATGCCCAGGTAATTTTTTGTATTTTTAGTAGAGAACGGGTTTCACCATGTTGACCAGGATGGTCTCATCTCTTGACCTCATGATCTACCCGCCTCAGCCTCCCAAAGTGCTGGGATTACAGGCTTCAGCCACTGCACCTGGCCCCTGAGAAACTTTTAATAAATAATCATCTAAAAAAACTAGAAGGCTGGGCGTGGTGGCTTACACCTCTAATCCCAGCACTTTGGGAGACTGAGGTGGATGGATAACCTGAGGTCAAGAGTTCAAGACCAGCCTGGCCAATGTGGTGAAACCCCATCTCTATTAAATATACAAAAATTAGCCAGATGTGGTGGTGGACATCTGCAATTCCAGCTACTTCGGAGGCTGAGGCAGGAGAATCACCTAACCCAGGAAGCAGAGGTGGAAGTAAGCCAAGATCACGCCATTGCACTCCAGCATAGGCAACAGGAGCAAAACTTCATCTCAAAAACAAAACAAGATAATTTTGGGCTGAGTGTGGTGGCTCACACCTGTAATCCCAGAAATTTGGGGGGTTGAGGCAGGTGGATCACCTGAGGTCAGGTCTTCAAAATCAGCCTGGCCAACATGGTAAAACCTGGTCTCTACTAAAAATACAAACATTAGCTGGGCGTGGTGGTGAGGGCCCATAGTCCCAGCTAGTCAGGAGGCTGAGGCAGGAGAATCGCTTGAACCTGAAAGGCGGAAGTTTCAGTGGGCCGAGATTGCACCACTGCACTACAGGCTGGACAACAGAACAAGACTCCATCTCAATAAAAACAAAAAGAAAAACCAGAGATAATTTTATGTTTTAAATACATGCTATTCTTACACAAAATGAAACTGCTGTAATCCAACTTTAGAAGCAAAAATTAGCCTTACATTGGTAAATATATATATAATGCTAAATATATATCAGAGTTAAATATATAAATATATATATTGCAGAATATGATTAGAGTGTCTGATATATAAAACAAATATTTGGGAATAAAATATATTATTTAGGTATATATTATTAGGCTGGAGAAAGTGGGTGCTAATCATAGAATTATTTTTTCTACAGAAAACTAAAATTTGTAACTGTTTTAGTAAATATGGAATACCTACTAAGTATCTAATTTACTTCGGGTATTACATGTAAATTCTAGCATACTGTTCTAAATTTCTGAATCTAAAATTCCAGACAAATTTGAAATAGAAAATGGAGAATAAAAATATACAGGGAGAATGAAATCAGTAGATGGGAGAATAAAAGGTGCCCTATTTTGTTATCTCCTGCACAGCAAGACAAACTGTCAGCCATCCCTGACAAAAATGCCTTTACGAAATAGCCAGGTGTTACGGCTCACACCTGTAATGAAAGACACACAGTACATTCAGTTTAGAGAACTGCTTCAGGTTAGGATTTCAAAACCAGCCTGAATTATGTAGCAAGACTCCATCTCAAAATAAGTGCCTTTGATAGCTTTGAGATCCAGAGAGAGACTTGTGGAACTCTCATACAGCCCAAGGTTGAAACGTTTCTTCAGAAGGCGAGACCTCATTCAGGCCCTAGGTGCAAACTACAGGATCCCGTTCCTAACTACAGACTAGGACATGGCCCACCCAACTCGGTCCCACTGAGAAATCTGAACTTAGAATGTAAACATCCCAAACTCCTCCGAGCCAAAGTCTGGGAAAGATCCTGCTTTTTCAGAGGCTGGTAGGAAGACACCCATTTATAGCCACGCAGGCAGGCCTGCAGTCCTTGGCCTTTACTGTGGTCTCTGAAGCAGTTCAATGACTCAGTTCCACCTCCCTGAGCCACAGTTTATGTCAGTTCTGCCTACATAGATATCCACCCAGTGACCTGGGAAGATCCTTTCTGGGACTCGCTGAAAGCTGTAATCATCCACATTTTGATATAAGGCCCATGATATGCAGACCGAACTGCAGAAACCTGGTCTAGTGTCTGCCCTACAGAACAAATTCTCCTCACAAAATTCAGTCTGTCTGAAAAATAAAATGAAAATTTAAACTATCCAAGTTTCTTATAAGAAGCCAACTAAAGGTAGACCCTAGACCAAGCAGCCTTATGACAAAGCTACAACCCCTCTCTACTAAAAAGCCACAGGGCATCCCATCTCCCTTAGGGTCAAACAAAAGAAGTGGTCCCAGAACCATTAATCCTCTTCAAACTTCCCTGGAATCTCTAAGAAATTTTGTTTATGTAAAGAAAATATCGCACATGTACACCATGGAATACTATGCAGCCAAAAAGAAAGAATGCGTTCATGTCCTTTGCAGGGACATAAGTGAAGCTGGAAACCATCGTTCTCAGCAAACTGTCACAAGAATAGACAACCGAACACTGCATTTTCTCACTCTTAAATGGTCTCTTTTTATTGCCCAGGCTGCAGTGCATTGGCATGATTTTGGCTCACTGCAACCTCTGCCTCTTGGGTTAAGGCAATTCTCCTGCCTCAGCCTCCCAAGTAGCTGCAATTACAGGCACATGCCACCTAATTTTGGCTGTTAAAAGTTGAGACAGGGTTTCACCATGTTGGCCAGGATGGTCTCCATCTCCTGACCTCATGATCTACCCCACTCAGCCTGCCAAAGTGCTGGGATTACAGGTGGGAGCCACCGCACCCAGTCTTCATTCTTTTCATAGTGTCTATCACAAAGTAAAAGATTTTGACCTTAATAAAATCCAACTTATCATTTAAAAAATAAAAAATACCTCCTGAAACCAGTTTACAAAAAGTTGAGCTGGGTGCAATGGGTCACACCTATAATCCTAGCCCTTTGGGAGGCTGAGGTGGGTGGATCACGAGGTCAAGAGATCGAGACCATCCTAGTCAACATGATGAAACCACGTCTCTACTAAAAATACAAAAAATTAGCTGGCCATGGTGGCGCGTGCCTGTAATCCCAGCTACTCAGGAGACTGAGGCAGGAGAATTGCCTGAACCCAGGAGTCAGAGGCTGTGGTGAGCCGAGATCGAGCCATTGCACTCCATCCTGAGTAACAAGAGTATAACTCTGTCTCAAAAAAAAAAAAAAAAATGAACAACTACAATAACTTGTGGTGTTTTATCCTTCTATACCCAGATGCCAATGCAAAAACTATATTGTGCCCATTGCCAATGCTGCTAATTTAATGTAACACTGAAAGTATGTAGCAGATTAGTCAAAAAATGAAAAAGAGCAATTGAAATTAAAAACAAGTAAGGTAAAAGTTGCTGGTGGTAGCTCATAATCACATAGATAAACACAAACAGTACAATTAAAACTTGTTTAAACTACTAAATATACTCAGTAAATTAGAATATATTATTAACATACAAGTTAAGGTTCCATACACTTAAACTCTTTGATAAAGTGAGGAACAAAATGTTATTTACAACAGCATTAAAATAATAAATTTCTGAGAATATAACCAAGGAGGTACAAAATTTTTACAATGAGAAATGTATAAAGGAAAGAAATTTAAAAAGACATAAATAGTCCAGGTGTGGTTGATTACACCTATAATCCCAGCACTTTGGGAGGCCAAGGCGGGTGGATCACGAAATGAAGAGATCGAGATCATGGTCAACGAGGTGAAACCCCATCTCTACTAAAAATACAAAAATTAGCTGGGCATGGTGGTGCCTGCAGTCTGAGCTACTTGGGAGGCTGAGGCAGAAGAATTGCTTGAACCCAGAAGACAGAGGTTGTGGTGAGCCGAGATCATGCCGTTGCACTCCAGTGTGGGTAACAAGAGCGAAACTCCGTTTCAAAAAAAAAAAAGACATGAATAAATTTGAAGATATTTTATGTCTATAAATTGAAAGAATATTATTAAAGTGGCATGTTGTCCTAAGTAACCTATAGATTCAATAAACTCCCTATCAAAATTCCAGTGGCATTTGTTTTTCACAGTAATAAAAAAGATAATTTTAAAATTTACATGAAACTATGATATACTTTAAATAGTCAAAGCAATCATGAGAAAAAAAAGGAGAAACATAGCATACTTTATTTTATTTTTTATTTTTTTATTTTTTTGAGACGGAGTTTCTCTGTTGTTACCCAGACTGGAGTGCAATGGCACAATCTCGGCTCATTGCAACCTCCGTCTCATTTGTTCAAGCAATTCTCCTGCCTCAGCTTCCCGAGTAGCTGGAATTACAGGCATGCACCACCATGTCCAGCTAATTTTTTGTATTTTAGTAGAGACAGGGTTTCACCTTGTTGACCAAGATGATCTCGATTTCTTGACCTTGTAATCCACCGCCTCAGCCTCCCAAAGTGCTGGGATTATAAGCGTGAGCTACCATGCCCAGCCCAAAAATAGCATACCTTAAAATTTCAAGACTACATTTGAAGATTATAGAAATAAAAACAAGATAAAATGTGCAAGAAAAAAAAAAGTCTGGGAACAGTGGCTCACACCTGTAATCCCAGCACTTTGGGAAGCTGAGGCAGACAAATCACTTGAGGGCAGGAGTTCAAGACCGGCCTGACCATCATGGTGAAACCCCAGCTCTACCAAAAATACAAAATTAGCGTGGTATAGGTGCACAAACGTGTAATCCCAGCTACTCGGAAGGCTGAGGCAGGAGAAATGCTTAAACCCAGCAGGGAGAGTCGCAGTGAAACGAGATTGTGCCACTGTGATGTAGCCTGGGCAACAGAGTGATGCTGTGTCTCAAAAAAAAAAAAAAAAAAAGGTAAAGAAACCCACTTCTCATACGTTTCAGAAACGATGCAAAAAAATTATTTAAAAAAATTATTGAACATCAAGTTGCTCAAAATTATGCAGATATTTCTGTGTCTCCAAAAAAACTGAATAAGCATTCAGATTGCAGAGTCTCTTATATGCCATGAAGAGGACATTAGTCCTCACTGAAAACTTGAAGGAAGATCACCAAGAAAGTAAATAGAAACCTTAAAGAATTTAAAAGCATATGACAGAAAATGCTCAAATGTGAGAACAAATAAAAAAAATTAGGTTTTCCAGAAACTATTTCCTTTAAAACAGATTCCCAAATTGCTATTTTAAGAACTGCCTTTCCCTTTGACCTTTGGACCCTCATCTGTGTCATGTGTTGTATTCACCTTTACTCTCACTTACCTGGGGGTTCATCTGCCACCTCCTCTCTCTTCATAATCAGAGGCTCCTTTTCCTGCTCCAGACAGGCGATCAGGTCTGGTTTAGAGGCAGCAATACCTGTTTGATTACAAATAACTAACATGAATCTTGCTCGTATTCTCCAATTACCAACCTAGTAATGTGCTCAGTAAAGACGATGCAATAGAATAGTCCAACGTATAACAGAAATTTTTAAATATTCAGAAAAATATTCTACATTTGTAAGTTCTTAATTTCATTACCCAGTAATACTGAGTCAAAACTTGGTGTTGGCAATTAGATTTTAAGGTATGGGCAACAATATGTCACTAAATTTCTCAAATTACCACTTATCTAGAATGAGTGACACAGATCAAGTCAGAAATGTGGTAAATTCACGTCAAAATGAAACATAATAGGCCAGGCATGGTGGCTCATGCCTGTAATCCCAGCACTTTGGGAGGCTGGGGCAGGTGGATCACGAGGTGAAGAGATGAGACCATCCTGGTCAACATGGTGAATCCCCATCTCTACTAAAAGTACAAAAAATTAGCTAAGCATGGTGGTGTGCCTGTAATCCCAGCTACTCAGGAGGCTGAGGCAGAAGAATTGCCTGAACCCAGGAGGTGGTGGTTGCAGTGATCCGTGATCACACCATTGCACTCCAGCCTGGGTAACAAGAGCAAAACTCCATCTCATAAGAGAAAAATAAATAAATAGATAAAAAATAAAACATATTAAAGAACCTTTTTTCTATTTATATAAATCCTTAAGAGTTTCTCAAAAACGGGAATCTGAAACTCATTTATGCAAAGCATATATTACCCAAATCCATTTTAGAAATAAGAGAAATAAAACCTTTAGGGTATATTAGAAACTGTGTGTTGAAATTATCCTTACCCAGGAAGACAAGGTTTCTGTAGTTTTCTAAAATCACATTTTTATATAAATTCCGCTGTGCAGCGTCCAGGCATTGCCACTCTTCCAGAGAAAATTCTATGGCCACATCCCTAAATGTCAACAGTCCCTGAAAAACACACACACACAAACATATATACCAGGTAGCCAACAGAATTCATAATTTGAATCAAGGTAAAATGAGAGAGTAACAAGAAAAGGTTCTGACTTGTAGGAGTGACAGAAATTATTCAGTAAAATAAATTTGTACACAGACATATTTCCTAATGTGTTCTCTAACCCTGAGAAAACAGAGCGGCAAAAGAGGCACAACATCAGTATATATAGAACAATTTTCTAGATAATAACATATGTAATAGACCAAGTGAGGTGGCTCACGCCTTTAATCCCAGCACTTTGGGAGGCTGAGGTAGGCGGATCACCTGAGGTCAGGAGACCAGCATGATCAACAAGGAGAAACCCCATCTCTACTAAAAATACAAAATTAGCCAGGCATGGTGGCACAGGCCTCTAAGCCCAGCTACTCAGGAGGCTGAGACAAAAGAATTGCTTGAACCCAAAATGCGGAGGCTGTGGTGAGCCGAGATCACTCCATTGCATTTCAGCCTGGGCAGCAAAGAGTAAGATGCCATCTCAAAAACAAAACAAAAACCAACAACAACCACAAAATAAAAATAAATAACATACATAATTAAGGGCATAAACACAAACATGTACCTTTTTTAGTGCTTCAGAAGTTTCTGCATAATAAAGACTATCTTGTTAAATAAGCATTTTGTTAATAGTGTTCTGCATAGAGCTAATGGAGAACAGATTGCACCTCAACGTTAGATGTTCTTCATCTTTATTAAAATCCCCAGCTTTTCCCAACACAAACCATGAGTTTCCACAACTTCCCATGTCCAATAGCCACCTGAAAAATTTTTAATATTGCAGATTATAAAATAATGGTGAGAATTCCACATGGCATATAAGAAGCCTTGATGTAGAGAAGACTGATAGAAAAGAAATATTTTTCAGATATTCCGGACTAATATTGGAAGTTTTAGAATGCCAATTTTTACATTCATGCAAGTACTACATGCATGGCATTCCAGGAGAAAAACACAGCTCTTGGTCTACGACATGTTTAACTGAAAATAAGTCAGTTTTTTCCTCTTTCTCTGAAAATTCTTTTCAGATGCAATTCTCTGAACAAATCACACGTGCATCTGGAGAATATGTCTTTAAAGGTGTCATCACCACACGTTTACCTGCTACCACCACACCCACAGGCAGAAAGACCAAGACTCGCAGAAAAAGTCCACCCATTTCTGTTCTTTATACCAGAGGAGATTCAGGAACACTGAGCTGCTCCACAGAGATAAAAGTAAAGGTTTCTTTTTCTTTTTTTGAGACGGAGTCTTGCTGGAGTGCCATCGCCAGGCTGGTGTGCCGTGGCCAATCTCGGCTCACTGCAACCTCTGCCTCCTGGGTTCAAAAGATTCTTCCGCCTCAGCCTCCCGAGTAGCTGGGACCACAGGTGTGTGCCACCACGCCCAGCTAATTTTTGTATTTGTAGTAGAGATGGGGTTTCACCATGTTGACCAGAATGGTCTAGATCTCTTGACCTCATGATCCGCCCACCTCGGTTTCCCAAAGTGCTCGGATTACAGGCGTGAGCCACTGCATCTGGCCCAAAAGTTTCTTTTTGGTCCTCAGGTGCCCTCTTCTGCCATGGACACCATCAATTTCTTCTACAGTGATGAAAATATGGGTCACACTTTCCTGTCACTACCAAACCAAACAGAACCAGCCCTCTGACCACTCTTTGGTGCAGAGGTGAAACTTAACTCTCATGAATGTATCTTGAACCCCACATACTTGATTCTGGCCTCATCCTTTATTTAAAATAAAGGAGAGCAAAGACACAGCATACCAGAATCACTGCAACACAGCTAAGGAAGAAGTAAGAGAGAAATTTATATTAAATGAAAGTTGCCAGGAAATTTTAAAAATTTTTAAAAAAGAAATAAGAGAAATTTGTAGCATTAAAGGCTCAAATCGTAAAGCTAGAAATATCTGTTTAATGACCTGACATCCTAAACAAAATAATGAGAGAATTGAGAGCAAATCAACCCCTAAGCTAGCAGAAAACAAGAAATAACTAAAATCACACCTGAGCTGACGATTTAGACATAAAAAACTACAAAAGACTGGCCAAGCACAGTGGCTTATGCCTGTAATCCCAGTACTTTGGGAGGCTGAGGCAAGCGGATTGCCTGAACTCAGGAGTTCAAGACCAGCACGGGCAACACGGTGAAACCATGTCTCCACTAAAATACAAAAAGATCAGCCAGGCATGGCAGCATGTACCTATAGTCCCAGCTACTCTGGAGGCTGAGTCAAAAGAATTGCTTGAACTCAGGAGGCGAAGCTTGCAGCGAGCACACTGCACTCCATCCTGAATGACAGAGACTCCATCTCAAAACAAACAAACAAACAAAAAAGCAAAACTACAAAAGATTAAAAAATTAAATGTTTTGCAAAAACTGATAAGATAAATAAACCACTACCTAGATTAATTAAAAAAAGAAGATTTAAAAAAAATTAAGGCAGGCACGATGGCTCACGCCTATAATCCCAGCACTTTGGGAGGCTGAGGCGGGTGGATCACGAGGTCAACAGATCGACACCATCCTGGTCAACATGGTGAAACGCCGTCTCTACTAAAAATACAAAAATTAGCTGGGCATGGTAGTGTGTGCCTGTAATCCCAGCTACTCAGGAGGCTGAGGCAGGAGAATTGCCTGAACCCAGGAGGTGAAGGTTGCAGTGAGCCGAGATCGCACCATTGCACTCCAGCCTGGGTAACAACAGAGAAACTCCGTCTCAAAAAAAAAAAAATTACTAATGACAAATGGGCATTACCACTGACCTGACAAAAATACAATTGAAGTCTACAATGAGCACCTCTATGTAAAAAATCTAGAAGAAATCAATACATTCCTGGAAAAATACCTCCTCTTTAGACTGAACAAAAAAGAAATTGAACCCATGAATAAACCAATAAAAAGCTCCAAAATCGAATTAGTAACAAGTAGCTTACAACCAAAAAAATATCAGGACCAGATGGACTTACAGCTGAATTCTACCAGATGTACAAAGAAGAGCTGGTATTATTTTTACTAAAACTATTCCAAATAATTGAGAAATGACTTCTCCCCAAGTTATTATATAAGAACAGCATCCTTCTGATTAAAAAAAAAACTGGCAGAAAAAAACAAACAAAAAAACTTAATGCCAGTTTTTTGTTTTTTTTTTTGAGACAGAGTTTCCCTCTTGTTACCCAGGCTGGAGTGCAATGGAGTGATCTTGGCTCACCACAACCTCTGCCTCCTGGGTTCAAGCAATTCTCCTACCTTAGCATCCCAAGTAGCTGGGACTACAGGCGTGCGCCAACATGTCCAGCAAATTTTTGTATTTTTAGTAGAAACGGGGTTTCACCATGTTGACCAGGATGGTCTCAATCTCTTGACCTTGTGATCCACCTGCCTCTGCCTCCCAATGTGCTGAGATTACAGGCGTGAGCCACCGTGCCCGGCCGAGGCCAGTATTTTTAATATTTAATAAATATTAACAAAAAATCTTCAACAAAATACTGAAAAACCAAATCCAGCAGTACATCAGAAAGTTAATTAATTATGATCAAGTAGGACTTATCCCTCGGATGCAAGGTTGGTTCCAAATATACAGATCGGCAGGGCGTGATGGCTCATGCCTGTAATCCATGCACTTCGAAGGCCAAGGCGGGCAGATCACCCGAGGTCAGGAGTTCAAGACCAGACTGACCGACATGTTGAAACCCCATCTTATAAAATAAATAAGTAATAAATAAATAAAAATGAAAAAAACAAAATATACAAATCAATAATTATCATGCATCACATAAACAGAACTAAAGACAAACCACAAAACTATCTCAATAGATGCAGAAAAAAAGCTTTTAATAAAATTTAATAATCTTTATGATATAACCTTCAACAAGGTAGGCATTGAAGGTACACTCCTCAAAATAACAAGTGATGTTTGACACATTTACAGCCAACATACCAAACAGACACAACTTGGAACCTTTTTTTTTTAACTGACATAAGACAAGAATGCCTTCTCACCACTCCTATTCAACATAGAATCTGAAGTCCTGGCAAGAGCAATCAGGCAAGACAAAACAATAAAAGGCACCCAAACAGAAAGAGAGGCACTCAAACTACATCCTCAGCAGGAAAGTTGTGTAAGCTGACAACTTCAACAAAGTTTCAGAAGACAAAATAAACACACAAAAATTAGTAGCCCCTCTGTACATTAACAATATCCAAGCCAAAGGCCAAATTAAAAATACAATCCCATTTATAACTGCCACAAAAAAGAATAAAATATCTAGAAATACAGCTAAATAGGGAGATGAAAGATCTCTAGGACAAGTATTACAAAACATTTCGTCTTCTTTTTTTTTTTTTTGAGACAAAATTTCACTCTTGTTAGCCAGGCTGAAGTGCAATGGTGTAATCTTGGCTCACCGCAACCTTTGTCTCCTGGGTTCAAGCAATTCTCCTGCCTCAGCCTCCCGAGTGGCTGGGACTACAGGTGTGCACCACCATGCCCAGCAAATTTTTTGTATTTTTAGTAGAGATGGCGTTTCACCATGTTGACCAGGATGGTCTCGATCTCTTGACCTCATGACCCACTCGCCTTGGCCTCCCAAAGTGCTGGGATTATAGGCATAAGCCCCCACGCCTGGCCACAAAACACTTCTTAAAGAAGTCAAAGATTACCCTGGCATGGTGGTACATGCCTGTAGTCCCAGCTACTTAGGAGGCTGAGGCAGGAGAATCACTTGAACCCAGGAGGCGGAGGTTGCAGCGAGCCGAAATTGTAACACTGCACTCCAGCTTGGGCAACAGAGTGATTCCTTCCTTACAACATATACAAAAATTAACATGATGAATAAATTCTTAAATGTAAAACTTAGAATTATAAAAAACTGTAGAAGATAACCTAGGAAATATCATTCTAGACGTGGGAACCGGCAAATTTTATAATGACGATACCAAAAGCAATTGCAACTAACTGACAAATGGGACCTAATTGAACTAAAAAGTTTCTTCACAGAAAAGAAAACTATTAGAGTAAAAACAACCTATAGAATTTAAAAAAATATATATTTGCAAACTATGCTTTTGATAAGTCTAATATCCAGAATCCATAATGACCTTAATTAAATTTACAAGAAAAAAACAATTTTATTCAAAAGTAGGTAACTGGGCATGGTGGTTCACGCCTGTAATCCCAGCACTTTGGGATGCTGAGGCAGGTGGATCACCCGAGGTCAGAAGTTCGAAACCAGCCTAGCCACCATGGTAATACCTTGTCTCTACTAAAAATACAAAATTAGCCAGGTGTGGTAGTGCTTATGCCTCTAAAATTCCAGCTACTTGGGAGGCTTAGGAAAAAGAACAGCTTGAACCTGGGAGGCGAAGTTGAAGTGAGCCAAGATCACACCATTGCATTCTGGCCTGAGCAACAACAGCAAAACTCGGTCTCAAAAAAAAAGCAAAGAAAAGTAGAGAAAAAACATGAGCAGTTTTTTGCCTGCTTTTCAAAAGACATACATGTAGTAGCTAAAAAGCATATTAAAAATGCTCATTACCAGGCTGGGGGCAGTGGCTCATGCCTGTAATCCCAGCCCTTTGGAAGGCTGAGGCGGGCAGATCGCCTGAGTTCAGGAGTTTGAGACCAGCCTGGGAAACACGGTGAAACCCTGTCACTACTAAAACACAGATCAGCTAGGTGTGGCAGTATTCACCTATAGTCCCAACTACTCTGGAGGCTGATGAAGGAGAATCACTTGAACTCAGGAGGTGGAAGTTGCAAAGAGCAGAGATCGTGTTATTGCACTCCAGCCTGGACAACAGAGAGAGACTAGGTGTCAATAAATAAATAAATAAATGAATGAATAAATAAATAATAAAATAAAAATAAAAACTGCACAATACTATTTAGAGAAATCACAATGAGAGACCATACCAGTCAAAATGGCTATTATACAAAATAAAAAAAGAAACAAAGGTGCTGGCCAGATGTACGCCACCAGCGCTTTGGGAAGCCGAGGCAGGTGAACAGCCTGAGGTCAGGAGTTCAAGACCAATCTGGCCAACATGGCGAGACCCCACCTCTACTAAAAATGCAAAAATTAGGCCAAGTGTGGTGGCTCATGCCTGTAATCCAGTACTGTGGGAGGCCGAGGCAGACAGATTGCGAGTTTAGGCATTTGAGATCAGTCTGCCCAACATAGTGAAACTCCATCTCTACTAAAAGTACAAAGAAAATTAGCTGGGTGTGGTGGTGCGCAACTGTAATCCCAGCTACTCGGGAGCCAGGAGTATCACTTGAACACAGGAGGCAGAGGTTGCAGCGAGCTGAGATGGAGCCATTGCGCTCCAGCCTGGGCGACAGTGGAAGGCTGCATCACACACACACAAAAATAATAAAAGCAAAAATTAGCTGGGTGGGGTGGCAGGCACCTGTAATCTCAGCTACTTGGAAGGCTAAGATAGGACACTCCAGCCTAGGTGACAGAACAAGCCTCCATCTCAAAAGGAAAATAAAAAGATTGCTTGAGCCGGGGAGGTCGAGGCTGCAGTGAGCGGAGATCATGCCACTTGCACTCCACCCTGGGTAACAAAGTGAAACTCTGTCTCCAAAAATAAAATAAAATAATTTAATAAAAACATAATATGGTAAATAAATATCATGAAATACTGTGTGGCCAGAACAAGAGATCAAGATAATTTCTTTTCTAGCAACATGGATGGAGCTAGAGACCATTATCCTTTAAAAACTAATGTAGAAACAGAAAACCAAATTCATGTTATTGTTTATAAATAGGTGGCTGAGGGCTCACATCTGTAATCCCAGCACTTTGTGAGGCCGAGGCAGGTGGATCACTAAGTAAGGAGTTCGAGACCACCATGGCCAACATGGTGAAACCCTGTCTCTACAAAAATACTAAAAATAGCCAGGCATGTTGGCAGGCACCGGTAATCCCAGCTACTCAGGAGGCTAAGACAAAAGAATCACTTGAACCCACAAAAGTTACAGTGAGCCAAGATCGAGCCATTGCACTCCAGCCTGAGCAACAAGAGAAAAACTCTGCCTAAAAAAAAAAAAAAAGAAAGAAAGAAAAGAAAAAGCAAAAGCTGAATTATAAGAACACCTGGACACAAAGAAGAGAGCAACAGGCCAGGCATGGTGGCTCATGCCTATAATCCATGCACTTTGGAGGCCAAGGCAGATGAATCACCTGAGATTGGGAGTTTAAGACCAGCCTGATCAACATGGTGAAACCCCGTCTTAAAAAAAAAAAAAGGAAAGAAAGAAAGAAAAAACACACACTGAGACTTAGTTGAGAGTGGAGGGCAGGAGGACAAAGAGAATCAGAAAAAAATACTGGTTTGGCACCAGGCTTAGTACCTCAGTGACAAAATCTGCACATTAACCTTCATGACACAATTTTATTTAGATAACAAACCTACAGATGTACCCATGAAACAAAAATAAAAGTTAAAACTAAAAACTCCATGGGTGGGGAGAGTGCGACGCAGGCTGAAAGACTGGTTTGTACTACAAACAGTGGCTTAGGTGGGGCTGCATTCTGATTTATTTTTGTGTCCATGCAGGCAGATGGGATTATGAACAGTTGGTCCAGAACCCTAGGATGGTGGAGAAATCATATTACTGCTGCAGATTCAGTGTCTGCTGGTGGGGATGTTCCAGGAGACTTGTAACCATTTTTTTTTTTTAGGGTTTTGGCAAGAGGCACTGGGATCAAAAATGATGTGAATTTTCTGAGGGTGGTGCCTAGTCCTGGGAGGGTTGTGGGCATGTCAATGTTTTGTGGGTGTGTTTGTAAGTGGGTGAAAATCTTGTGGAGGCAGCTGTGGGAAAGTGGGTTTTGTTATCAGAGCTCGGTCCTCTTAGAGGAGACCTGAAATCACAGGACAATGAGCAGTGTGACAGCTTGTGTACAGGAGAGCACAGCCTCCCATCCCAGGCACGCAGAGTTCCATTCCAGGGAAGGCCTCTGTGATATCTTTTTTCTGGTACAAAATGTGTCGTTTACTAAACACCAAGCAATTCTCCAACACTCACTGTCCAACATTTGAATTCTGACACCACACAGAGTCAGCGCAGACCCTGATTCAGTGCACAGTCCCACAACACTGTCTTTACTACAGATGCCAGTCACAAACTTCATAGGCTGATCTATGCTTCTGAGCCACTGTTTAATAATTGGGGACTCCCAGATCATTCCTGAAGTTCAGTAATGTAATAGACTAACTCACAGAACTCAGTGAAACACTGGAGTTACGTTTACTAGTTTATTATAAAAGATACAACTCAGGCCAGGCTCGGTGGCTCAAACCTGTAATCCCAGCACTTTGAAAAACCCAGTCAGGTGAATCACCTGAAGTCAGAAGTTAGACACCATGCTGACCAACATGTCAAAACCCCATCTCTACTAAAAATATCAAAAAAAAAAAAAAATTAGCTGGCTGTGGTGGCACGCACCTGTAGTCCCAGCTACTCAGGAGGCTGAGGCAGGAGAATCGCTTGAACCTGGGAAATGGAGGTTGCAGTGAGTTGAGATTGCACCACTGCACTGCACTCGCCTGGGAACAGAGTGAGACTCCATCTCAAAAAGCAATAATAACCCAGTGCAGTGGTTCACGCCAGTAATCCTGGCACTTTGGGAGGCTGAGGTGGGTGGATCACGAGGTCAAGAGATGGAGACCATCCTGGTCAACATGGTGAAACCCTGTCTCTACTAAAAATACAAAAAATTAGCTGGGCATGGTGGCGTGTGCCTGTAATCCCAGCTACTCAGGAGGCTGAGACAGGAGAATGGCCTGAACCCAGGAGGCGGAGGTTGCGGTGAGCCGAGATCACGCTATTGCACTACAGCCTGGGCAAGAAGAGTGAAACTCTGTCTCAAATAAATAAATAAATAAATAAACACTCTCATTCAAATGTCCGTTCTCGCCAAAGGCTTGAGACAGTGTGACTCGCCCCATTTTGGCTGCTGGACCTATCTGCAATCAACCCTCTCGAGGGCTGTCGAGATGAGAGAAAGGTCATGGGCTGAGTCACTGAGGCAAAAACAGAATACAAAGCAAAGGTCTGTGGTTTACGAGGACATTGTGCTGTTTGCTTTTATGTCCCCATCAGTCTCTGTGTAAGCAATAGTCTTGCCGCAATTGAGACGCCTGAGAGGGGCAGAGACCCCTGCCCATATTTTCCCAGGAGCTAAGCGTTTGTTCTACCTCCTGATGGAATTAACAAGCCACCTTAAAGGCACCATTTTTTGCTTGCACTGTGTATCTTTGAAAAACATAAACTGCTTTGTAAGCTATTATCACAAGCCCCTGATAACTATTTTTATGAAGTTTCTATTCCCTTTCTGTTTACCCTTTTTCTGCTGAGATAAAGTAAATGTAACAAGAAAAAAGGTATAAAAACTGTTACTTGCTTACCTTGGGACTTAAGTATTTACAATTGTTAAGTACTTACTGGGCGTAACTTACTTACTGGGCGTAACTTACTTCCTGGGCTTAACTTACTTACTGGGTGTAGCTTAGTGGGTGTAACTTGCTTACTGTAACTTAAGTATGTTGATCTGGCGTAAACAACATTAATGTTAGAAAAGTATATAATGGAACATATTGAAAAATAAAATTGCTGCTTGGACATAGCCCAAGCCAGCCCTCCAGACTCCGCTTTCCTTTTTTCTTTCACTTCCGTGCACTCTCTCCCTCAGGTTGAACGAGACATCTACGTTGGAGGTCTCGGGGACTCCCACAGGTCAGTAGCCCCCGGGGAGACGTGCCGGACCCCAACACAAATGCATTTTTTAGGTATATTACTGGATTGAGAGAAACAAAATTCAGGCTTAACCAACCATAAACTGCCAATTAACCTCTGATCACATAAGCAGAGAAAGTATACCTTGCAGCGTTCGCGCCAAAGGCTTGAGACAGTTAGCTTGAGACAGTTAGCATGACTCGCCCTATTTTGGCTGCTGGACCTATCTGCAATCATCCTCTTGAGGGCTGTCGAGATCAGAGAAAGGTCCCGGGCTGAATCACTGAGGCAAAAACAGAATACAAAGCAAAGGTTCACGGTTTACAAGGACATTGTGCTGTCTGTTTTCATGTCCCATTAGTCTCTGTGTAAGCAATAGTCTTGCCGAAATTGAGATGCCTGAGAAGGGCAGAGACCCCTGCCCATATTTTCCCAGGAGCTAAGCCTTTGTTCTACCTCCTGATGGAAAGCAGGATTAACAAGCCACCTTAAGGGCACCATTGTTTGCTTGCACTGTGTATCTTTGAAAAACATAAACTGCTTTGTAAGCTATTATCCCAAGCCCCTGATAACTATTTTTATGAGGTTTCTATTCCCTATCTGTTTACCCTTTTTCTGCTGGGATAAACAGAAATGTAACAAGAAAAAAGGTATAAAAACTGTAACTTGCTTACCTTATGACTTAAGTATTTACAATTGTTAAGTATTTACTGGGCGTAACTTACTTGCTGGGTGTAGCTTACTTGCCTTGACTAGCTGGGCGTAACTTCCTGGGCCTAACTTACTTACTGGGCTTAACTTACTGGGCGTAACTTAGTGGGTGTAACTTGCTTACTGTAACTTACCTACTGGGTGTAACTCAGTGGGTGTAACTTGCTTACTGTAACTTAAGTATGTTGATCTGGCGTAAACAACATTAAGGTCAGGAAAGTATATAATGGAACGTATTGCAAAAATAAGTGGCTGCTTGGACATAGCCCAAGCCAACCCTCCAGACCCCGCTTTCCTTTTTTCTTTTACTTCCGTGCTCTGTCTCCCTCAGGTTGAACAAGACATCTAAGTTGGCAGTCTCGGGGACTAGCGCAGGTCGGTAGCCCCCTGGCAGATGTGCCAGACCGCAACAATACCTTAATCATACAAATCAAGCAACAATGTAACTGTACCTAACCAATTATTTAATTTTGTTTTCTTCATTGTGCTCCTTTAAAAGTCTTTCCTTCAAGCTGCTCCCATAAACCACAAACTACAAACCACAGCTGGGTGGTCCACAATTTTTGAATCACACTTTGATTAAATTTCTTCTCAATTTTTGCGGTGATGCCCATAATTTTTTTTTTTTTTGGAAACGGAGTTTCGCTCTTGTTGCCCAGGCTTGCAATGGCCTGATCCTGCCTCACCGCAATCTCCACCTTCCGGGTTCAAGCGATTTTCCTGCCTCAGCGTGTCGAGTAGCTGGGATTACACGCATGCGCCTCCACGCCCTGATAATTTTGTATTTTTAATAGAGACGGGGTTTCACCGTGTTGGTCAGGCTGATCGAAGTCCTAACCTCAGGTGATCCGCCCGCTTCGGCCTCCCAAAGTGCAACATCACTGGCTTGAGCCACTGCGCCCGACACTCTCATGAATTTGTAATAGGTGAAAAGAGGAACTGGGAACCCGGGACCAAAGCTCTTCGCATTCATGAACCCGCACCCTGAATCAGGATTCTCCCCCGATGACCTTCCCGTGGTCCCTGCACAATCTGGGAGAGACGCGGCCTTGTGGATGCCGAACAGCCCAGAAATGGTTCCAGGCCAGGGCACAGTCACTGCCCAGGGAAGAGACGGGAGGCCTGGAGCCCGCAGTCAGAGAAGCCGCCATCTTATGGCTGAAGGGGACTGAGGCCGAGCTCGGCAAGCAGAACTCCGGAGAACTCCGGGCGCAGACTGTGGAGCTGACTGCGGGGAGGCCTGAGTCCCGCCACAGCCCCTTCCCCACGATTTCAACCAGCCCCTCCCTCTCTCCGGATGTCGCACCCAGCACTCTCACCATCTCTAGGCTTCCAGAGGGTCCCGGCGTCTTAGCTGCGGATCTCCCAATTTATGCAGGTCGCAAGGCCACAGAGGCTGGACCTCTAGGAGGTGAGGACACAGCAGGGAAAGCGAGACCTAGAGCTCCGGCTGCAGGGAGACACAAAAGTGCCGCCAAATCCCGGAAGCCATCTTGTCTGCTCCAGCTGCGTGCCTGATTGGACGGTTCCCAGCCCAGAGTTTTTGATTGGATAACGTTTAAGGTCCCGACCCTTCAGGACCTGAGTGACAGAAGACGTGATCAGCCTCTGGGCTGAATGAAGAGTGAAAGCTTAAGCTGCAGCCTTTACAGCCAGAGCTTCTTTTTTTAACTGAGCCAAGCCCATCCCAGAGGGTATTTGCATTTAACCTTGTGTATAAGATCATATACATTTACAAATGATATACGGCTACTCACAAATAAAAATAATGTAATTATTATTTTAGAATTTCAGATTTTATGACCTTTGTGGATTCTGGTCCATTGAGTTGGGAGCTTGAGATTTTAAAAAGAAAGGGGCTTTTTGCAAGGGATTGAAAAAAAAAAAGGGACAAAGCAAAAAAAAAAAAAAAAAAAGAGAAAGAGAGAGACAATCTTCTGAATAAAATCTGAGTCATACGTGAATTTTAAATTTTCTAGTAGTCAGGCCGGGCGCGGTGGCTCACGCCTGTAATCCCGGCACTTTGGGAGGCTGAGGGAGGTGGATCACGAGGTCAAGAGATTGAGACCATCCTGGTCAACACGGTGAAATCCTGTCTCTACTAAAAATACAAAAAATTAGCTGGGCATGGTGGCGCGTGCCTGTAATCCCAGCTACTCAGGAGGCTGAGGCAGGAGAATTGCCTGAATCCAGGAGGCAGAGGTTGCGGTGAGCCGAGATCGTGCCACTGCACTCCAGCCTGGGTAACCAGTGAAACTCCGTCTCAAAAAAAAAAATAATAATAATAATAAATAAAAATAAATTTTCTAGTAGTCAAACTTTAAAAAGAAAAAAACAGTGGAATTGATTGTTACAATCTAATTAACCTAATATTTCCAAAGTATTTAATATGGATACAAAATGCAATTATTAATGAAACACACACACACACACACACACATACACATGTATATGGAAGTAAATCTTTGAAAATCACTCTGTATTTTACCTTTCTAGCACATTGCAATTCAGACCAGCCACATTCCAGGCTCCCAGTAGCCACAAGTCACCAATAGCTGCCACATTAAAGTGCAGCTCTGATGTCTGGTGGGGGAAGAGCCTGAGCATTCCTTTTTTGCCAGAGGGGAGGAGACAGCCTCTCTCTACCAACATCTCTTCAGTTCTGAGAAAGAAACAGTGACCACAGAATGAACAGAGGACAGAAAGAATAAAATAAGCACAAGTGGATGTGGTTTTCTGGGGTTATTTTATTAACCCCTGCTTTCCACCTGTTGCTCACCTTAATTCCAAACATCAGACAGTGAAAAACGAATGCTGAGGCCACAGCGGGGCACGGTGGCACATGCCTGTAGTCTCAGCTACTCGGGAGGCTGAGGTGGGAGGATCGCTTGAACCCAGGAGTAGTGCACTATGCCGATCGGGTGTCCTAAGTTTGGCATCAATATGGTGACCTACCGGGAGCGGGGGACCACCAGGTTGCCTCAGGAAGGGTGAATCGGCCCAGGTCAAAAACAGAGCAGGTCAAAACTCCCGTGCTGATAAGTAATGGGATCGCGCCTGTGAATAGCCACTGCACTCCAGCCTGAGCAACATAGGGAGATTCTGTCTCTAAAAAAAAAAAAATGATGGGGCCACAAAACAAGAAAACTCTAGATCTGTCCACAGTCTTAACCTGCAATGTTTAGAGAAGGAGAAAATAGACTAAAGGCAAACTTATTTTGTTATTTGGCCTTGGTCCTAATGGTCAGCCTGTGGTTATCTGTTCTCTTCTGTGGTGTGGGGTCGGTGTGAGTATAAGCACCAATCACGCACAGACATGTCTACATGTATCTTTTCATATTTAATATTCTCTTACAAGACATGCACTTTAAATCAGGAATAAAGGTGCTGTGAGGATTTTTTTCTTGCCTTGGCACTGTGCACAGGGTGCACTGTGACATATTGCTAAGTTCTGCATTCAGGTTATGTGACTCTTTTCTTTTACCTTGGCCCAGAATATTTTGCACAAGAAGACATATTACTGGCCCCAACATATATAAACTGTGAGGCCCTCACCTGGGTCCCTTCTACAGAGGGACTTGTGCCATATCTCTGCATCAATCATCTAAGAGATGTGATGCTCCATTTTTGCCTGCACTCTGCCCACAGGAAAAATTGTGACTTACCACTCAGCCTAGGTACCAGATGATGTGTCTCTTCTGCCTGGGCCTTGACCACAGAGAGTGTTGTTACTCATTGCTGGGCTCAGCACCCAGGTGATGTGACTTTGCTTCCTGTGTTCTGTTTTCAGGAGTAAGTTGCAACATATTTGTGGCTGAGAATTCAGGTGATGATACACCCCTGTGTGGTCTCTGCCCTCAAAAAAGATTGTGAGTATGGGCGCGGTGGCTCACGCCTGTAATCCCAGCACTTTGGGAGGCCGAGGCGGGTGGATCACGAGGTCAAGAGATGGAGACCATCCTGGTCAACATGGTGAAACCCCGTATCTACTAAAAATACAGAAATTAGCTGGGCATGTTGGTGGGTTCCTGTAATCCCTGCTACTGAGGAGGCTAAGGCAGGAGAATTGCCTGAACCCAGGAGACGGAGGTTGCGGTGAGCCAAGATCGCACCATTGCACTCCAGCCTGGGTGAAAAGAGCGAAACTTTGTCTCAAAATAATAATTATTATAATAAAATAAATAAATAAAAATAAATTCATTAGGGAGAAAAAACACAAGTAGAAAAGTCAATACTTGTCCGGGTGTGGTGGCTCTCACCTGTAATCTCAGCACTTTGGGAGGCTGAGGCAGGTGGATTACCTGAGGTCAGGAGTTCAAGACCAGTGTGACCAACATGGTGAAACCCCATCTGAAAAAAAAAAAGAAAGTAAATACTTTTGGATACTAAATGCATGGCCTTGCAGGAGGCAGAGTGGATGCAGCTCTTGACCTGAGACATATTTAGATTAAGAAGGAAGCCTTTTTTTTCCCTTTTTCTCCTCCTTTTCTGGAAATCTTTCTCAGAGGAGATTCTCTGGACAAAGCACATCTGCATTTTGAGAATATGCCTTTGAAGGTGTCGACACTACCAGTTTATCTGCTACCACCACACTCACAGGCAGAAGGACCAGGACCTGCAGAAAAAGTCTACCCATTTATGTCCTTTATACAAAAAAGTGTGAAGATTAAGATACAATTTCTGTCCTTTTTTTTGAGATAGAGTCTCTCTCTGTCACCCAAGGCTGGAGTGCAGGGGAGAAATCTCAGCTCACTGCAACCTCCGCCTCCCAGGTTCAAGTGATTCTCCTGCCTCAGCTTCCTGAGTAGCTGAGATTACAGGTGTGTGGCACCACGACCAGGTAATTTTTATTTTATTTCATTATGGAGAAGGAGGCTTGCTCCATTGCTCAGAAGCTGGAGTGCAGTGGAGCAATCTCAGTTCACTGCAACCTCCGCCTCACAGGTTCAAGAATTCTCCAGTCTTACTCTCCTGAGTAGCTGGGACTACAGGTGCCTGCCACCATGCCTGGCTAATTTTTGTATTTTTAGCAGAGATGGGGTTTCACCTTGCTGGTCAGGCTGGTCTTGAGTTCCTGACCTCAGGTGATCCACTGTCTTGGCCTTCCAAAGTGCTGGGATTACAGGCGTGAGCGACCTCGCTCAGCCCTGTATTTTTAGTAGAGATGGGGTTTCACCACAGTGGTCAGGCTAGTCTCAAACTCCTTACCTTGTGAGTCAACGTGCTGGAATTACAGGCGTGAGTCAGCGCACCTGGCCAATTTCTTTTTTCTTGTCTTTAGAAGCCCTCCCTTGCCACAGAAACCAGCAATTTTTTCTTCGGTAATGGAAATATGGGCCACACAGTCCTGTCCTGTCCCTACCAAACCCAACCAGGACAGGCCCTGTGACCACCCTTTAGTTCAAAGGTGGAACTTAGCTCTCACGAACGTCTTGAACCCGTCATACTTGATTCTGGTCTCACCTTAGAGTTACATGAGGAACTTTATTAAAAAAAAACATGATGCACCAGGTGCAGTGGCTCATGCCTGTAATCCCAGCACTTTGGGAGGCTGAGGTGGATGGATCACAAGGTCAAGAGATAGAGACCATCTTGGCCAACGCGGTGAAACCCAGTCTCTACTAAAACTACAACAATTTGCTGGGTGTGGTGGCGCACCCTGTAGTCCCAGCTACTCATGAGAATGAGGCAGGGGAATCACTTAAAAAACTGGGAGGTGGAGGTTGCAGTGAGCTGAGTTCCCGCCACTGCACTCCAACCTGACAACAGAGTGAGATTCCATCTAAAAAACAAACAAACAACATGAATGCTTCCACCCAGAACATTAAACAGAACCTGTGGAAAAAACAAAAGTAAAGAGATGGCTGCAGATTGGCCATTGGATTCTAATGAGAACCTGGGCTTGTAACACTTTGATAAGCATTGCCTCTCAAGCTTTAATGTGTTTATAATCACTTGGTAATTGTGGCCCCACTCGATGTAATGTGATTTTGCAGGATTGGAAAGGGTCTATGAATGGGTGTTTTAAACAAGTTTCCTGTCAAAGCTGATGTTGCTCGCTCTGTGATTATTATTAACACTAGTTAGAGGCTAGGAGCGGTGGCTCAAGCCTGTAATCCCAGCACTTTGGAAGGCCGAGGCGGGTGGATCATGAGGTCAAGAGATCGAGACCATCCTGGGCAACACAGGGAAACCCCGTCTCTACTGAAAATACAAAAAATTAGCTGGGCATGGTGGCGCCTGCCTGTAATCTCAGCTACTCAGGAGGCTGAGGCAGGAGAATTGCCTGAACCCAGGAGGTGGAGGTTGCGGTGAGCCGAGATCACGCCATTACACTCCAGCCTGGGTAACAAGAGCAAAACTCCATTTCAAACAAACAAACAACAAAAAAAAAAACACTAGTTAGAGAAGCAGGCACAGCACAGAGTCCCTTACACTCAGCACTCTTGTCACAACACAAATACCTGTAGTACAAATGAAGACAACCACATAGCATCTGAATTCTTTGCTGACTCCTTAAAACTTACAGGCTAGGCTGGGTGCAGTGGCTCACGCCTATAATCCCAAGACTTGTGGAGGCTGAGTCAGGCAGATACCCTGAGGTCAGGAGTTCGAGACCAGCCTGACCAACATGCTGAAACCCCATCTCTACCTAAAATACAAAAGTTAGCCAGGCATACGCCTGTAATCCCAGCTACTCAGGAGGCTGACATGGGAGAATTGCTTGAACCCAGGAGGTAGAGGTTGCAGTGAATGGAGATCAGGCCATTGCACTCTAGCCTAGGCAACACAGCAAGACTCCATCTCAAAAAAAAGAAAGACTTACAGGCTAAACAGAAGGCAGCAATGTCTGAATAAATCTGTATTCTGAGAACAACACATACACACATATTAATGCAGTACATTCTAAACAGGTACTATGTGCTCAACATTATGTTACAGAGTGCTCACTTTGGCAGCACACACACTAACATTGAAATGATACAGAGAAGATTAACAATGGCTCCTGTGCAAGGATGACATGCAATTCTGTAATGCATTTCATATGTTTACAGCCAGGACAATCCTAAGCAAAACGAAAAAAGCTAGAGGTATCACACTACCTGACTTCAAACTACACTACAAGGCTACAGTAACAAAAACAACATGGTGCTGGTACCTAAACAGCATGGTGCTGTTACTAAAACAGATATATAGACCAATGAAACAGAACATACGCCTCAGAAATAATGCCACACATAGACAATCATCTGATCTTTGACAAACGTGACACAAACAAGCAATGGGGAAAGGAATCCCTACTTAATAAATGGTATTTGGAAAACTGGCTAGCCATATGCAGAAAACTAAATCTAGACCCCTGCCTTACACCTTATACAAAAAGTACCTCAAGATACATCAAAGACTTAAACGTGCCAGGTGCGGTGGCTCCTACCTGTAATCCCAGCTACTTGGAAGGCTGAGGCAGGAGAATCACTTGAACCTGGGAGGTGGAGGTTGCAGTGAGCTGAAATTGTGCCAGTACACTCAAGCCTGGGTGACAGAGTGAGAATTTCTCAAAAAAGAAAGAAAGAAAGAGCCAGGCATGGTGGCTCACACCCGTAATACAAGCACTTTGGAGGCCAAGGTGAGTGGATCAGCTGAGTTCAGGAGTTCAAGAAGAGCCTGACCAATATGATGAAACCCCATCTTTAAATATATATATATATATATATATATATACATATATGAAAGAAAGAAAAAATGAAATAGGTAAATGAGAATTTTTAACCAAAGAAATATATTATTAGATTCTATTAGATTCTTTTGAGACTCACCTTCTTTATGCCCTTGTAAATACTTTACCTTTCAAGCTCTATTAATAAAATGCAATTTACAGTTAAAAAACTGATATATGGGCCGGGCACGGTGGCTCATGCCTATAATCCTAGCAATTTGGGAGCCTGAGGCTGGTGGATCACAAGGTCAAGAGATCCAGACCATCCTGGCCAATGAGGTGAAACCCCATCTCTACTAAAAATACAAAAAATTAGCTGGGCATGGTTGGGGTCTCCTGTAGTCCCCACTACTTGGGAGGCTGAGGAAGGAGAATTGCTTGAACCCAGGAGGTGGAGGTTGCGGTGAGCCGAGATGGTGCCACCGCAGTCTGGGTAACAAGAGCGAAACTCCGTCTCAAAAAACAAAACAAAACAAAACAAAACAAAACAAAACAAAACAAAACAAAACCCTGATATTTGGCTCAAGCCTGTAATCCCAACACTTTGGGAGGCTGAGTCGGGCAGATCACGAGGTCAAGAGATCAAGACCATCCTGGCCAACACGGTGAAACCTTGTCTCTACTAAAAATACAAAAATTAGCTGGGTGTGGTGGCATGCTCCTGTACTCCCAGCTACTCGGGAGGTTGAGGCAAGATAATTGCTTGAACTCGGGAGGCGGAGGTTGTAGTGAGCCGAGTTTGTGTCACTGCACTCCAGCCTGGCACCTGTTGACAGAGTGAGACTCTGTCTTAAAAAAAAACCCTCCTGGGTTCAGGCAATTCTCCTGCCTTAGCCTGTTGAGTAGCTGGGATTACAGGCCCGCGCCACCATGCCCACTGAATTTTTTGTATTTTTAGTAGAGATGGGATTTCACCATGTTGATCAGGATTGTCTCGATTTCTTGACCTCGTGACCGACCTGCCTCTGCCTCCCAAAGTGTTGGGATTACAGCCGTGAGCCACCGCACCCAGCTCCATTTTTTTCCTGTTTTTAAATACTGTCATTATTTCTAGTTGACACAGCATAAAAATTTACTTGCTGTGTCTGTAGAAACCAGAAATGCCGCAGGTCGTGGTGGCTCATGTCTGTAATCCCAGCACTTTGGGAGGCTGAGGCAGGCAGATCACCTGAGGTCAGGAGTTCGAGAGCAATCTGACTAACATGGTGAAACCCTTTCTGTTAAAAAAAGAAAGAAAGAAAGAAAGAAATAAACTGAAAATGCCCTAGTTGACTCTGCTTTACTTCTTGCCTTCCTTTCTTATAGAAAAAAAGCAGCACAAGAGAGACAAGAAAGGATATACCCACGGCGTGGTGGCTCAGGCCTATAATCCCAGCACTTTGGGAGGCCGAGGTGGGTGGATAATGAGGTCCAGAAATCGAGACCATCCTGGTCAACAAGGTGAAACCCCATCTCTACTAAAAATAGAAAAATTAGCTGGGCACGATCGCACATGCCTGTAGTCCCAGCTACTCGGGAGGCTGAGGCAGGAGAATTACTTAAGCCCAGGAGGTGGAGGTTGCAGTGATCTGAGATCGTTCCATTGCACTCCAGCCTTGGTAACAAGAGTGAAACTCTGTCTCAAAAAAAAAAAAAAAAGAAAGAAAGAAAGGATACACCCTGATTGCAAACACATTGGTGTCTTTCTAGAGAGAATATATGAGTAAGAATATGAACTTGAAATTCATGGCATCTTTTGTAGGAGTACGGACATCTATATGGTAAATAATAAAGACAAGTAGGCCAGATGCGGTGACTCATGCCTATAATCTCAGCACTTTGGGACGCTGAGGCCAGTGGATCACAAGTCAAGAGATCGAGACCATTCTGGTCAACATGGTGAAACCCCGTCTCTACTAAAAATATAAAAATTAGCTGGGCATGGTGGCACAGGCCTGTAGTCCCAGCTACTCGGGAGGCTAAGGCAGGAGAATTGCTTGAACCCAGGAGGCGGAGGTTGCGGTGAGCCGAGGTAATGCCATTGCACTCCAGTCTGGGTAACAAGAGCAAAACACCATCTTTAAAAAAAAAAATTCACCCCTATGCTCAAAGGGAACATAATTTCATGTCTTCTTTGACTCCTAATTCCTATTAACCTAGAACTAGAAGAAATGTAACATTTTATTATAATACAAAACATTTTACGTCTATTTTAGATTCAAGAGGAACAGGTGAAGATTTGTTACATCGGTATACTGCATGATGTTAAGGTTTTGGCACTTGATAATTCCATTGCCCAAGTAGTGTACATCGTACCAATGTCTTCTCCCTTCCTTTTTTATTTGTAGAATTCTGCGTTTATTGTTTCTATCTTTGTTTCCATGTTCACCTAATGTTTAGCACCCACTTATAAGTGAGAACACGTAGTACATGATGTACGCAATGAAATACTATCCAGTCACAAGAAAGAAAAATAGTGTTTTTTCAGCAACATGGATGCAGCAGAAGTAATGTTCTTTGCAGCAACATGGACATTGATTTTCTTTGTTTCTTTCTTTCTTTTTTGAGACAGATTCTTACTCTATTGCCCAGGCTGGAGTGCAGTGGCGTGATCTCAGCTCACTGCAACCTCTGCTGCCTGGGTTCAAGCAATTCTGCCTCAACCTCCCAAGTAGCTGGGATTACAGGTGCCTGCCACCATGTAATTTTTCTATTTTTAGTAGAGATGGGGCAAGGCTGGTCTTGAACTTCTTTTTTTTTTATCTTTATTTTTTTGAGATGGAGTTTCACTCTTGTTACCCAGGCTGGTGTACAATGGTGCGATCTCGGCTCACCACAACCTTCGCCTTCTGGGTTCAGGCAATTCTCCTGCTTCAGCCTCCTGAGTAGCTGGGTTTACAGGCATGCGCCACTGTGCCCAGCTAATTTTTTGTATTTTTAATAGAGACGGGGTTTCACCATATTGACCATAATAATCTCGATCTCTTGACATTGTGATCCACCCGTCTTGGCCTCCCAAAGTGCTGGGATTACAGGTGTGAGCCATCGCACCCGGCCTAATTTTTTTACTATAAGCAAGTTAACAAAGAAAATGAATCTGAAGGCCAGGTGCGGTAGCTCACACCTGTAATCCCAGCACTTTGGGAGGCTGAGGTAGGCAGATGACAAGATCAAGAGATCCTGGCCAACATGGTGAAACCCTGTCTGTACTAAAAATGCAAAACTAGCTGGGTATGGTGTCACATACCTGTAGTCTCAGCTACTCAGGAGGCTGAAGGAAGAGAATTGCTTGAGCCAGAAATGTGGAGATTGCAGTGAGCCAAGATTGTACCACTGCACTTCAGCCTGATGACAGAAGGGAGACTCCAGCTCAAAAAAAAAAAAAAAGGAAAATGAATTTAAAATTTACAGGTACCTGGTTACATTCTATGTCTTTGCTATGGTGAATAGTGCTACCATAATTATGTGAGTTCAAGTGTTTTTTTTTTTTTTAATTGTATAAGCATTTTTATTCTTTTTCTTTGAGACGGATTTTCGCTACTGTTACCCAGACTGGAGTGCAATGTCGCGATCTAGGCTCACCGCAAACTCCACCTCTTGCCTCCAGCTAATTTTTCGTATTTTTAGTAGAGACGGGGGTTTCACCATGTTGACCAGGATGGTCTCCATCTCTTGACCTCGTGATCCACCTGCCTCACTCTCCCAAAGTGCTGGGATTACAGGCTTGAGCCACCGCTCTCGGCGTTTGCAAATATTTTATTTTATACTATAGGTTGTCTGTTTGTCAGTAGTTCCTTTGCTATGAAGCTATTAGGTGCCAATTTCCAAGAGTTTTGGTTGCATTTCACAATTACAATTCGTGACTTGGTGTTGGTCATGAATTATTCACGGAGGCCTGTGTCTAGAAGAGTACTTTCTTTCTTTCTTTTTTGAGACGGAGTTTCACTCTTGTTAACCAGGCTGGAGTGCAATGGCGTGATCTCGGCTCACCGCAACCTCTGCCTTCTGGGTTCAAGTAAATCTCCTGCCTCAGCCTCCTGAGTAGCTGGGACTACAGGCATGCGCCACCATGCCCAGCTAATTTTTGTATTTTTAGTAGAGACGGTGTTTCACCATGTTGACCAGGATGGTCTTGATCTCTTGACCTCGTGATCCACCTGCCTCGGCCTCCCAAAGTGTTGGGATTATAGGCGTGAGCCACCGCACCCGGCCTTTTTTTTTTTGAGACGGAGTTTTGCTCTGGCGGGATCTCGGCTTACCGCAACCTCCGCCTCCTGGGTTCAAACGATTCTCTTGTCTCAGCCTCCCAAGTAGCTGGGATTACAGCCATGTGCCACCATGCCCGGCTAATTTTTTTTGTATTTAGTAGAGACGGGGTTTCACCATGTTGGCCAGGATTGTCCCGATCTCTTGACCGCGTGAGCCACCGTGCCCGGCCCGTGTGTGTGTTTCAATTAGATTTTCGTATTAGGATGATACTGGTTTCATATAAATCCCACTTTGATTTTTTATATACATTCACTAGAATTGTCCCAGTTCATCTTGTTTATATGTGGTAAAATTTGCAGGTGAATGTATCTGATTCAGGGCTATTCATGGTTTTTTATTAGTAATTCAATTTCATTATACATTTTTGCTCTGCTCTAGATTTTTGTTTCATAATGGTTCAATTTTGGGAGATTGTGTGTATTTATGAGTTCATTTATTTTCTCTAAATTTTTTACTTTGCATGCATAGAATTGTTCATAGCAGTCTCTGAGGATGTTTTGTATTTATGTGGAATTAGCTGTGCTTTCACATGTTTAACATTTAAATACATGCAGAATAAAAGTTTGACAAAAGTCACATTCCCTCGTGATAAAGATGTGAATAAATTAGCTATAGGGAAAATTCACTGTAAGCCAATAAATGCCACATATAACAAAAATCGCACAGCCGATTGTCGCACGCCGGTAGTCCAAGCACTTTGGAAGCCAAGGTGGGCGGATCACCTGAGGTTGAAAGTTCAAGACCAGCCTGACCAACACTGGTGAGACCCCATCTTATATTTTTTTAAAAAAATCTATCTATCTATCATCTATCTATCTATCTATCTATCTATCTATCTATCTATCTATCTATCTAAATGAGCTACAATAACACAAGGATGCCTTCTCTCTTCATTCTTACTAAGCATAGTACTAAATTAGCTGGTTCAAGCCTGTAGTCCCAGCTACTCGGAAGGCTAAAGAATGAGAATTGCTTGAACCTGGGAGGTGGAGGTAGCAGTGAGCCACAATAGCGCCACTGCACTCCAGCCTGACAACAGAGTGAGACTTGGTGTCAAAAAAAGAAAAAAGTTATATTGACAAGCAAATTCTCCAGTTAAAACCAAGGTTTTAAGTGCATTAAAAATACAAACTTTTGCCGGGCGTGGTGGCTCAAGCCTGTAATCCCAGCACTTTGGGAGGCCGAGGCGGGTGGATCACGAGGTAAACAGATCGAGACCATCCTGGTCAACATAGTGAAACCCCGTCTCTACTAAAGATACAAAAAATTAGCTGGGCCCGGTGGCGCGTGCCTGTAATCCCAGCTACTCGGGAGGCTGAGGCGGGAGAATTGCCTGAACCCAGGAGGCGGAGGTTGCGGTGAGCCGAGATCGGGCCATTGCACTCCAGCCTGGGTAACAAGAGC
>CM052668.1:17499831-17515868 GCA_028533165.1 Leontopithecus rosalia
AACTCATCGCTTTAACTCAAGCCCTAGAGCTGAGTAAAGATAAGGCTGTAAATATTTACTCTGACTCTCGATATGCCTTCCTGACTCTCCAAGTACATGGAGCACTGTACAAAGAGAGAGGCCTGTTAACTTCAGGGGGAAAAGAAATAAAGTACCAGCATGAAATTTTGCAGCTGCTAGAAGCAGTCTGGAAGCCCCACAGGGTGGCGGTCATACATTGCCGAGGACATCAGAGGGGCCACACCTCGGTGGCCCTGGGAAATTCCCGAGCTGATTCAGCAGCTCATTAGGCAGCATCTACCCCCTACCGAATGGCAGTTACAGCCCCTCTGATTCCCCAGATCCCTGATCTAACACCTACTTACTCTAAGGAGGAAAGATACTTTCTCCACACAGAAGGGGGGCAACTGATTAAAGAAGGATGGATCCAACTGCCAGATGGAAGAATAGCAGTACCACAGCTGCTGGGGGCAGCAGGTGTACAAGCCGTACATGAGACCACTCATTTAGGCCAAGAGTCACTTGAAAAGATGTTGGGCTGGTACTTTTACATCTCACACTTAGCAGCCTTGACCAAAACTGTGGCACAGCGATGCATTACACGTCGGCAACACAACTCGAGGCAGGGTCCAACTATTCCCCCTGGAATTCAAGCCTATGGAGCAGCTCCATTTGAAGACCTCTGGGTAGACTTTATGGAAATGTCCAAGTGTGGAGGACATAAGTATTTGTTGGTCCTGGTGTGCACATACTCTGGATGGGACTGAAAAAGCCCATGAAGTAACCCGTGTGCTGCTTTGAGATCTTATCCCTAGGTTTGCACTGTCATTGAGCATTGGATGAGACAATGGGCCAGCATTTGTGGTAGATTTAGTCCAGAAAATAGCACTGGCCTTGGGTATCACCTGGAAAACTGCACACTGCCTACTGACCTCAGAGGTCCGGAAAGGTGGAAAGAATGAACCGGACCATCAAAAACAGCTTAGGGAAAGTGTGTCAGGGAACAAGATTAGAGTGAGTGCAGGCATTTCCCTCTGGGTTTTTCAAAATTAGAGGCACCCCCTTCAGGAAAAACAGGATATTTCCCTATGAAGTCTTACACCATAGGCCCCCTCCCCTACTCTGGGCACTCCTAGGAACTCCTCAGGAGTGGGGAGAGATTGAGTTAGGGTGCTAGTAAATAACAAATGTCCTTAGTAAATAACAAATGTCCTAAGTAAATAACAACCTAAGTAAATAACAAATGTCCTGTAAGCCTTTTTCTCCAATTCACCCTTTCTCACTAGGTAATCACGTGTGGATAAAGGTCGGGAGTACAGACCCTCTAAAGCCACAATGGAAAGGACATCAGACCTGATCCCGACCAATCCCACAGCTGGGAAGGTAGAGGGAATCCCAGCCTGAATGCACCACAGCTGTGCAAAAACCAGCAACAGCTGAGACTTAGACCAAGGCAAGGACTGCAGAATCACCTTAAAAGGACAACAAGCCTTGCTTCAGCCACGTCCCAGAAGCTCGCTGGTCCCCACATGGCTGAAGCATGAGGAGATTCATCGTGGGACTTGTTCTTCTCAATATTTGGACTTGCACAGTAGGAGCATTAACTAATTTTGAAGAATGCCCTCAGTATGTACACCAGGTAGGGCATAAAAGTTACTGCCATTCTTTATCCTGTAGTTCTGATAAATGTATGGGGACACAGAAGGAACCTGTTTATATAATGGCACACAGTGTAAGGTGTGTAATCCATGAGACGGACAGGCAGCTGTCATAGGCATCATTAAGCCCTCTTTCTTCCTATTATCTGTTAAGATATGAGAGCTGTTAGGGCATCCAGTTTACTACGCTGGGGAGAAGAGAGACCTAAAACTAGGGAATTGGACAGATGATGAGTGGCCACTGAAGATAATTATTGAGTACTATGGGCCGGCCACATGGGCTGAAGATGGCTCATGGGGATACCGGACCCCTATTTACATGCTCAACCGGATCATCTGGCTGCAAACTATTTTGGAAATACCCACTAATAAAATGGGCAAAGCTCTGTCCCTCTTGGCCTGACAAGAAACTCAAATGAGAAACGTAATTTATCAGAACCGGCTGGCCCTAGATTATTTGCTAGCAGCCAAAGGGGGAGTCTGTGGAATATTCAATCGAACCAACTGCCATCTGCACATAGATGACCAGGGACAAGCAGCAGGGGATATTGTGCGAGACAGGACCAAACTGGCACACTTGCCTGTACAGGTCTGGCACGGATTTAACCCTGAGTCCTTATTTGGAGGTTGGTTCTCATCTTTGAGAGGATTCAAAACCCTCATCCTAAGTGTTATAATAATAATAGGTGTTTGTTTACTGCTCTCTTGTCTACTCCTCCTGTTCCTTCAGATGATTAGGGATTCATCACTACTGCAATTAGCCAAAAAATGACATCAGAAGTGTATGACATGAAACATGATCAGTCGGTTTCTTCAGAAAATCAGAAAGTGAGAACAAAAGTGAGACCTCTCACTAGTATTATAAAGCGGTGAGGGTCTCAAAGGGGGGATGAAGATGGAGACCCAGGCATCTCAGATAAACTTCCCCTTTTTTTTCTAAGACTGTAAACCTCCCCTTTTAATTCCTAAGACTGTAAACCAAAGCCCTTTTCATATGTAATTTCTAAGACTGTAAACTGAAACCCTTTTCATATGTTAAGCTCTAAACCTAAAATTCTTCCATGTGTAACATCGAAAGTATAAGTCTCTATAAAGAAGGAACCTTCCTTTGTTTGGGGAGCTTGGCTGTTAGGCAACTATGCCGCCTTGCTCCTGGACGAATAAACTTCTTCCTCCTGTATTCAGTGTCTGAGATATCCATTTCCCATGCTACACCAGCTCAGGCTCAGGCTCTCAAAGCCCAGGCCCCTACAAAGGCTTCAGAGTAGATATCTCTATCTGCCAATGTAAGGACAAGTACTGGTGTGACCCCCCCGAGACTGTCATCTGCATGGGGCTGGGGTCCTGCTGTGCTATTTGTACAAATAGACCTGAGGCAGAATTTGTTTAAAAAAAAAAACACCCTGAGTCACGCCATGTACCCTGGCTTATACCTATAATCCCATCACTTTGAAAGGCCAAGACAATGTATCACCTGAAGTCAGGAGTTTGGGAACAGTCTGGTCAATGTGGCCAAACTCCATCTCTACTAAAAATGTAACACTTAGCTGGGCATGGTGGTGGGCACCTGTAATCCCAGCTACTAGGAAGGCTGAGGCAGGAGAATTGCTTGAACCTTGGAGGCAGAGGTGCAGTGAGCCGAAATTGAGACATTGCACCATAGCCTGTGTGACAAGAGCAAAACTCCATCTCAAAAAAAAAAGTAAAACAATCCTGAGTCAAAAAAGGGAAAAAGATTTAGCTGCTAAAATGATATACACATATTTAAAAAGCAGAGAAAAACATCTACATATAATCTAAATGCTTTAAGAAGAGAGAGATTAGCAAAATATTCTTTATATTCAGTTATGAAAATAGAGCCCTTTAGGCCATTTGTGGTGGCTCACGCCTATAACCCCAGCACTTTGGGAGGCTGAGGTGGGTGGATCACAAGGTCAGGAGGTCAAGACCATCCTGACTAATATGGTTAAACCCCATCTCTACTAAAAATACAAAAAAATTAGCTGGGCATGGTAGCGCATGCCTGTAGTCCCTGCTACTAGGGAGGCTGAGGCAGGACAGTCACTTGAACCTGGGAGGTAGAGGTTGTAGTGAGCTGAGATCATGCCACTGAACTCCAGCCTTGGTGACAGAGAAGACTATGTCTCAAAAAAAAAAAAAGAGAGAGAGAGAGAGAGAGATGAAAAGATATCCACCTAACAAAAAGAAAAGAAAAAGAAAAAGATGCCCCATGGGAGCCTCACAAAAAAGAAAAGAAAAGAAAAGAAAGCTCTATGTTTGGATGCAGTGATTCATGCCTGTAATCCCACTGAGGCAGGTGGATCACTTAAGGTCAAAAGTTCAAGACTAGCCTGTCTAACATGGTGAAGCCCTGTCTCTACTAAAAATAAAAAAATAATAGGCCAGGTGTGGTGGCTCAAGCCTGTAATGTAAGCACTTTGGAGGCTAAGGCAGGTAGATCACCTGAGGTCGGGAGTTCAAGACCAGCCTGACCAACATGGTGAAACTCCGTCTTTAAAAGAAAAAAATAAATAAATAAGAAAACATAAAAATTATTAGCTGGGTCTGGTGGCATGTGCCTATAATCCCAGCTACTTGGGAAGCTGAGGCACAAGAATCTCTTGAGCCTGGGAGGTGGAGGCTACAGCGAGTGAAGATCACGCCACTGCACTCCAGCCTGTGAAACAGTGAGACTTTGTCTCAAAAAAGAAAAAAGAAAGAAAAGAGAGACTTTTATTTCTAACATATCTTCAATCACAACAGCCAGGTCTCTGGACATGTTGAACTCTTAAACATCTGAATTTTAGTACACACTGGATTGAGGCATCTAAGGAGTAGCCTTGGGCACACTGTATTCACTTGAGAGAATGCTTATGGGGAAAAAAGCAGAAGAGAAAGACGTGTGATAAAATATTACAGGGGTTCACATAAGTAAAGCAACTTCCTAGAGACCTATGAGGACAGCTGGATCCCTACATAATAACAGCAGACACTATAACACCCCACAGACACGAATAAATGACTGAGGCAGAAAATTAACAAAGACATTAGGACCTAAACTCGACACTTGACCAAATAGTGATAATAACATCTAGAGTCGGCCAGGCATGGTGGCTCACACCTGTAATCCCAGCACTTTGGGAGATCAAGGTGGGCACATCCTGAGGTCAGGAGATTGAGACCAAAATGGACAACAAGGTTAAACACTGTCTTTAGTAAAAATACAATATATATATATATACATTGGCTGGGCATGGTGACTCATGCCTGTAATCCCAGCACTTTGGGAGGGCCTAGGTAGGTGGAAGACCTGAGGTCAGGAGTTCGAGACCAGCCTGACCAACATGGTGAAACCTCATCTCTTTAAAAAAAAAAAAAAATTGGCCAGGCGCAGTGGCTCATTCATGCCTGTAATTCCAGCACTTTGGGAGACCGAGGTGGGTGGATCAAGAAGTCAAGAGATCGAGACCATCCTAGTCAACATGGTGAAACCCCGTCTCTACTAAAAATAAAAAAAATTAGCGGGTCACGGTGGCACGTGCCTGTAATCCCAGCTACTCGGGAAGATGAGAAAGAAGAATCCCTCAAACCTGGGAGGCAGAGATTGCAGTGAGCCAAGATCACACCACTGCAATCCAGCCTGGGCCACAGAGCGAGATTCCATCTAAAAAAGAAATAAAATAAACAAACATCTACGGAACTCTTCATCTAAAAACAACATAGTATGCAACGTTTCCACCACCACAGAGCACATTCTCTAAAACTGACCACAAAATCGGAAATAAAACAATCCTCCTCAAATTAAAAAATTTCAAAATAATATGTGTTGTTTATATGTGTTTATATGTGTTTCAAAATTATATGTGTTGTTTCAGCAACACAGTCAGACCACAGCTTGATAAAAATATAATTCAATAAAAAGAAAACCACCTGAAACCAGACAACTACATGGAAATTAAACAACATGAACTTGAATGCCTTTGGGCAAATAATAAAATTAAGGCAGAAATCAAGTTATTTAAAATAAAGGAGAGCAAAGACACAGCATACCAGAATCACTACAACACAGCTAAGGAAGAAGTAAGAGAGAAATTTATATTAAATAAAAGTTGCCAGGAAATTTTAAAAATTTTTAAAAAAGAAATAAAAAAGAGAGAAATTTGTAGCATTAAAGGCTCAAATTGTAAAGCTAGAAATATCTGTTTAATCACCTGACATCCTAAACAAAAGAACGAGAGAATTGAGAGCAAATCAACCCCTAAGCTAGCAGAAAACAAGAAATAACTAAAATCACATCTGAGCTGAAGATTTAGACATAAAATACTACAAAAGACTGGCCAAGCACAGTGGCTTATACCTGTAATTCCAGTACTTTGGGAGGCTGAGGCAAGCGGATTGCCTAAACTCAGGAGTCCAAGACCAGCCCGGACAACATGGTGAAACCATGTTTCTACTAAAATACAAAAAGATCAGCCGGCATGGCAGCATGAACCTATAGTCTCAGCTACTCTGGAGGCTGAGGCAGGAGAATTGCTTGAACTCAGGAGGCGGAGCTTGCAGCGAGCAGGAATCCTGCTACTGCACTCCATCCTGGACAACAGACACTCCGTCTCAAAACAAACAAACAAACAAAAAAGCAAAACTACAAAAGATTAAAAAATTAAAAGTAAATGTTTTGAAAAAACTGATAAGATACATAAACCACTAGCTAGATTAATTTAAAAAAAAAAAGAGAAGATTAAAAAAAATTAAGGCACGGTGGCTCACGCCTAAAATCCCAGCACTTTGGGAGGCTGAGGCAGGTGGATTACGAGATCAACAGATCAAGACCACCCTGGTCAACTTGGTGAAACGCCGTCTCTACTAAAAATACAAAAATTAGCTGGGCATGGTGGTGTGCGCCTGTAGTCCCAGCTACTCGGGAGGCTGAGGCAGGAGAATTGCCTGAACCCAGGAGGTGGAGGTTGCGGTGAGCCAAGATCACGCCACTGCACTCCAGCCTGGGTAACAACAGAGAAACTCCGTCTCAAAAAAAAAAAAAAATTACTAATGACAAATGGGCATTACCACTGACCTGACAAAAATACAATTGAAGTCTACAATGAGCACCTCTATTTAAAAATATAGAAGAAATCAATACATTCCTGGAAAAATACCTCCTCCCTAGACTGAACAAAGAAGAAATTGAACCCATGAATAAACCAATAAAAAGCTCCAAAATCGAATTAGTAACAAGTAGCTTACAACAAAAAAAAGTTCAGGACCAGATGGACTTACAGCTGAATTCTACCAGATGTACAAATAAGAGCTGGTATTATTTTTACTAAAACAATTCCAAATAATTGAGAAATGACTTCTCCCCAAGTTATTATATAAGAACAGCATCATTCTGATTTAAAAAAAAAAAACCTAGCAGGAAAAAAACAAACAAAAAAACTTAACGCCAGTTTTATTTTTTTTTTTTTGAGACGGAGTTCCGCTCTGGTTACCCAGGCTGGAGTGCAATGGAGTGATCTCGGCTCACCACAACCTCTGCCTCCTGGGTTCAAGCAATTCTCCTGCCTCAGCATCCCGAGTAGCTTGGACTACAGGCGCGCATCACCATGTCCAGCTAATTTTTGTATTTTAGTAGAGACGGGGTTTCACCATGTTGACCAGGATGGTCTCCATCTCTTGACCTTGTGATCCACCTGCCTCTGCCTCCCAAAGTGCTGAGATTACAGGTGTGAGCCACCGCGCCCAGCCGAGGCCAATATTTTTAATATTTAATAAATATTAACAAAAAATCTTCAACAAAATACTGAAAAACCAAATCCAGCAGTACATCAGAAAGTTAATTAATTATGATCAAGTAGAACTTATCCCTGGGATGCAAGGTTGGTTCCAAATATACAGATCGGCAGGGCATGATGGCTCACGCCTGTAATCCATTCACTTCGAAGGCCAAGGCGGCCAGATCACCCGAGGTCAGGAGTTCAAGACCAGCCTGGCTGACATGGTGAAACCCCATCTTATAAAATAAATAAGTAATAAATTTAAAAAATGAAAAAAACAAAATATACAAATCAATAATTATCATTCATCACATAAACAGAACTAAAGACAAAAACCACAAAAATATCTCAATAGATGCAGAAAAAAAGCTTTTAATAAAATTTAATATCCTTTATGTTATAACCTTCAACAAGGTAGACATTGAAGGTACATTCTTCAAAATAAGTGATGTGTGACACATTTACAGCCAACATACCAAACAGACACAACTTGGAACCTTTTTTTTTTTACTGACATAAGACAAGAATGCCTTCTTTCACCACTCCTATTCAACATAGAATCTGAAGTCCTGGCAAGAGCAATCAGGCAAGACAAAACAATAAAAGGCACCCAAACAGAAAGAGAGGCACTCAAACTACATCCTCAGCAGGAAAGTTGTGTAAGCTGACAACTTCAACAAAGTTTCAGAAGACAAAATAAACACGCAAAAATTAGTAGCCCCTCTGTACATTAACAATATCCAAGCCAAAGGCCAAATTAAAAATACAATCCCATTTATAACTGCCACAAAAAAGAATAAAATATCTAGAAATACAGCTAAATAGGGAGATGAAAGATCTCTAGGACACAAGTATTACAAAACACTTCTTTTTTTTTTTTTGAGACAAAGTTTCACTCTTGTTACCCAGGCTGAAGTACAATGGCGTGATCTTGGCTCACCACAACCTCCGCCTCCTGGGTTCAAGCAATTCTCCTGCCTCAGCCTCCTGAGTAGCTGGGACTACAGGCGTGCACCACCACGCCCAGCTAATTTTTTTATTTTTAGTAGAGACGGGGTTTCACCATGTTGACCAGGATTGTCTCGATCTCTTGGCCTCATGATCCACCCGCTTTGGCCTCCCAAAGTACTGGGATTATAGGCGTGAGCCACCGGGCCGGCAACAAAACACTTCTTAAAGAAGTCAGAGATTAGCCGGGCAAGGTGGTACATGCCTGTAGTTACAGCTACTTAGGAGGCTGAGGCAGGAGAATCACTTGAACCTGGCAGGTGGAGGTTGTAGCGAGCTGAGATTGCAACATTGCACTCCAGCTTCGGAAACAGAGTGAGTCCTTCCTTACAACATATACAAAAATTAACATGATGAATAAATTCTTAAATGTAAAACTTAGAATTATAAAAAACTGTAGAAGATAACCTAGGAAATATCATTCTAGACGTGGGAACCGGCAAATTTTATAATGACGATACCAAAAGCTATTGCAACTAACTGACAAATGGGACCTAATTGAACTAAAAAGTTTCTTCACAGAAAACTATTAACAGAGTAAAAACAACCTACAGAATTAAAAAATATATATATTTGCAAACTATGCTTTTGACAAGTCTAATATCCAGAATCCATAATGACCTTAATTAAATTTACAAGAAAAAAAAATCTCATTCAAAAGTAAGTGACTGGGCATAGTGGTTCACGCCTGTAATCCCAGCACTTTGGGATGCTGAAGCAGGTGGATCACCCGAGGTCAGAAGTTCGAAACCAGCCTAGCCAGCATGGTAAAACTTTGTCTCTACTAAAAATACAAAATTAGCAGTTGTGGTAGTGCTTATGCCTCTAAAATTTCAGCTACTTGGGAGGCTGAGGAAGGAGAACAGCTTGAACCTGGGAGGTGAAGTTGAAGTGGGCCAAGATCACACCATTGCATTCTGGCCTGAGCAACAAGAGCAAAACTCGGTCTCAAAAAAAAAAAGAAAAGAAAAGTAGGGAAAAAACATGAGCAGTTTTTTGCCTGCTTTTCAAAAGACATACATGTAGTAGCTAAAAAGCATATTAAAAATGCTCATTAATAGGCTGGGCGCAGTGGCTCATGCCTGTAATCCCAGCCCTTTGGGAGGCTGAGGCAGGCAGATCGTCTGAGTTCAGGAGTTTGAGACCAGCCTGGGAAACATGGTGAAACCCTGTCTCTACTAAAACACAGAAAGATCAGCCAGGTGTGGCAGTATTCACCTGTAGTCCCAACTACTCTGGAGGCTGATGAAGGAGAATCGCTTGAACTCAGGAGGCAGAGGTTGCAACGAGCAGAGATCGTGCTATTGCACTCCAGCCTGGACAACAGAGAGAGACTAGGTCTCAAAAATAATAATAATAATAATAAAATTAAAATTAAAACTGCTCAATACTATTTAGAGAAATGCAAAGGAAAAACACAACAAGAGACCATCTACACACCAGTCAAAATGGCTATTATACAAAGTAAAAAAGAAACAACAGATGCTGGCTGGATGAAAGCCACCAGCGCTTTTGGAGGCCGAGACAGGTGAACAGCCTGAGGTCAGGAGTTCAAGACCAATCTGGTCAACATGGAGAGACCCCACCTCTACTAAAAATGCAAAAATTAGGCCAAGTGTGGTGGCTCATGTCTGTAATCCCAGTACTTTGGGAGGCCGAGGCAGGCAGATCACGAGGTTAGGCGTTTGAGATCAGTCTGAGCAACATAGTGAAACTCCATCTCTACTAAAAATACAAAGAAAATTAGCCAGGTGGGGTGGTGGGCTCTGTAATCCCAGCTACTCGGGAGCCAGGAGAATCACTTGAACACAGGAGGCAGAGGTTGCAGTGAGCTGAGATGGAGCCATTGCGCTCCAGCCTGGGTGACAGGGCAAGACTGAATCACAAAAAAAAAAAAAAAAAAAGCAAAAATTAGCTGGGTGGGGTGGCAGGCACCTGTAATCTCAGCTACTTGGAAGGCTAAGATAGGACACTACAGCCTAGGTGACAGAACAAGCCTCCATCTCAAAGGGAAAAAAAAAGATTGCTTGAGCCGGGGAGGTCGAGGCTGCAGTGAGCCAAGATCATGTCACCTGCACTCCACCATGGGTAACAAAGTGAAACTCTGTCTCCAAAAATAAAATAAAATAATTTAATAAAAATATAATATGGTAAATAAATATCATGAAATACTGTGTGGCCAGAAAAAGAGATCAAGATAATTTTTTTTTTTTTGAGATGGAGTTTTGCTCTTGTTACTCAGGCTGGAGTGCAATGGTGCAATCTCGGCTCACCGCAACCTCCGCCTCCTGGGTTCAGGCAATTCTCCTGCCTCAGCCTCCCGAGTAGCTGGGATTACAGGCATGCGCCACCATGCCCAGCTAATTTTTTGTATTTTGAGTAGAGACGGGGTTTCACCATGTTGACCGGGATGGTCTCGATCTCTTGACCTCGTGATCCACCCGCAAGATAATTTATTTTGTAGCAACATGGATGGAGATAGAGACCATTATCCTTTAAAAACTAATGCAGACACAGAAAACCAAATTCATGTTATCATTATAAAGAGCTGGCTGAGGGCTCACATCTGTAATCCCAGCACTTTGTGAGGCCAAGGCAGGTGGATCACAAGGTCAGGAGTTCGAGAACAGCATGGCCAACATGGTGAAACCCTGTCTCTACAAAAATGCAAAAAATAGCCAGGCATGGTGGCAGGCACTGGTAATCCCAGCTGCTCAGGAGGCTAAGACAAAAGAATCACTTGAACCCGCGAAAGTTGCAGTGAGCCGAGATCGAGCCATTGCACTCCAGCTTGGGCAAAAGAGTAAAATTCTCCCTAAAAAAAAAAAGAAAAGTAAAGAAAAAGAAAAAGCTAAATAATAAGAACACACGGACACAAAGAAAAGAGCAACAGGCCAGGCGTGGTGACTCACACCTATAATCCATGCACTTTGGAGGCCAAGGCAGGCGGATCACCTGAGAGTGGGAGTTCAATACCAGCCTGATCAACATGGTGAAACCCCGTCTTAAAATAAAAAGGAGCCGGGCGCGGTGGCTCAAGCCTGTAATCCCACCACTTTGGGAGGCTGAGGCGGATGGATCAAGAGGTCAAGAGATTGAGACCATCCTGGTCAACATGGTGAAACCCTGTCTCTATTAAAAATACAAAAAAATAAAATTAGCTGGGCGTGGTGGCGCATGCCTATAATCCCAGCTACTCAGGAAGCTGAGGCAGGAGAATTGCCTGAACCCAGGAGGCGGAGGTTGCGGTGAGCCGAGATGGTGCAATTGCACTCCAGCCTGGGAAACGAGCAAAACTGTCTCAAGAAAAAAAAAAAAGGGAAGAAAGAATAAAAAACAACAAACACTGAGACTTAGTTGAGAGTGGAGGGCAGGAGGACAAAGACAATCAGAAAAAAATAGTTTTTTGGTGCCATGCTTAGTACCTCAGTGACAAAATCTGCACATTAACCTTCATGACACAATTTTATTTATATAACAAACCTACGGATGTACCCATGAAACAAAAATAAAAGTTAAAACTAAAATGTCCATGGGTGGGGAGAGTGCATTGTAGGCTGAAGGACTGGTTTGTACTACAAACAGTGGCTTAGGTGGGGCTGCATTCTGATTTATTGTTGTGTCCATGCAGGCAGATGGGATTATGAACAGTTGGTCCAGAACCCTAGGATGGTGGAGAAATCATATTACTGCTGCAGATTCAGTGTCTGCTGGTGGGGATGTTCCAGGAGACTTGTAACCATTTTTTTTTTTAGGGTTTTGGCAAGAAGCACTGGGATCAAAAATGATGTGAATTTTCTGAGGGTGGTGCCTAGTCCTGGGAAGGTTGTGGACATGTCAGTGTCTTGTGGGTGTGTTTGTAAGTGGGTGAAAATCTTGTGAAGGCAGCTGTGGGAAAGTGGGGTTTGTTATCAGAGCTCTGTCCTCTTAGAGGAGACCTGAAATCACAGGACAATGAGCAGTGTGACAGCTTGTGTACAGGAGAGCACAGCCTCCTATCCCAGGCACGCAGAGTTCCATTCCAGGGAAGGCCTCTGTGCTATCTTTTTTCTGGCACAAAATGTGTTGTTTACTGAACACCAAGCAATTATCCCACACTCACTGTCCAACATTTGAATTCTGACACCACACAGAGTCAGCCCAGACCCTGATTCAGAGCACAGTCCCACAACACTGTCTTTACTACAGATGCCAGTCACAAGCTTCATAGGCTGATCTATGCTTCTGAGCCACTGTTTAATAACTGGGGACTCCCAGAACATTCCTGAAGTTCAGTAATGTAATAGACTAACTCACAGAACTCAGTGAAACACTGGAGTTACGTTTACCAGTTTATTATAAAAGATTCAACTCAGGTCGGGCGCACTTTGGAAGGCCCAGGCAGGTGAATCACCTGACGTCAGGAGTTAGACACCACCCTGACCAACATGGCAAAACCCTGTCTCTACTAAAAATATCAAAAAATAAAAAATAAAAAATTAGCTGGCTCTGGTGGCACGCAACTGTAGTCTCAGCTACTCAGGAGGCTGAGGCAGGAGAATCGCTTGAACCTGGGAATTGGAGGTTGCAGTGAGTTGAGATCACACCACTGCACTGCACTCGCCTGGCAACAGAGTGAGACTCCATCTCAAAATGCAATAATAACCGAGCGCTGTGGCTCACGCCAGTAATCTCGGCACTTTGGGAGGCCGAGGTGGGTGGATCACGAGGTCAAGAGATGGAGACCATCCTGGTCAACATGGTGAAACTCCGTCTCTTATAAAAATACAAAAAATTAGCTGGGCATGGTGGCGTGTGTCTGTAATCCCAGCTACTCAGGATGCTGAGGCAGGAGAATTGCCTGAACCCAGGAGGCGGAGGTTGCGGAGAGCCGAGATCGCTCCATTGCACTCCAGCATGGGTAACAAGAGGGAAACTCTGTGTCAAATAAATAAATAAATAAACAAATAAAAACTCTCATTCAAATGCATTTTTTGGGTAAATTACTGGATTGAGAGAAACAAAATTCAGGCTTAACCAACCATAAACTTCCCATTAACCTCTGATCACATAAGCAGAAAAAGTACACCTTAATCGTACAAATCAAGCAACAATGTAACTGTACCTAACCAATTATTTAATTTTGTTTTCTTCATTGTGCGCCTTTAAAAGTCTTTCCTTCAAGCTGCTCCCATAAACCACAAACTACAAACCACAGATGGGTGGTCCACATTTTTTGAATCACATTTTGATTACATTTCTTCTAAATTTTTGCGGTGATGCCCATAATTTTTTTTTTTTTTTGAGACGGAGTTTCGCTCTTCTTGCCCAGGCTTGAGTGCAATGGCGCGATCCTGCCTCACCGCAACCTCCACCTTCCGGGTTCAAGGGATTCTCCTGCCTCAGCGTGCCGAGTAGCTGGGATTACACGCATGCGCCTCCAGACCCTGATAATTTTGTATTTTTAATAGAGACGGGGTTTCACCGTGTTGGTCAGGCTGATCCCGAAGTCCTAACCTCAGGTGATCCGCCCGCCTCGGCCTCCCAAAGTGCAACATCCCTGGCGTGAGCCACTGCGCCCGACACTCTCATAAATTTGTAATAGGTGAAAAGAGGAACTGGGAACCCCCGGACCAAAGCTCTTCGCATTCATGAACCCGAACCCTGAATCAGGATTCTCCCCCGATGACCTTCCCGTGGTCTTTGCACAATCTGGGAGAGATGCGGCCCTGTGGATGCCGAGCGGCCCAGAAATGGTTCCAGGCCAGGGCACAGTCACTGCCCAGGGAAGAAACGGGACGCCTGGAGCCCGCAGTCAGCGAAGCCGCCATCTTATGGCTGAAGGGGACTGAGGCCGTGCTCGGCAAGCAGAACTCCGGAGAACTCCGGGCGCAGACTGTGGAGCTGACTGCGGGGAGGCCTGAGTCCCGCCACAGCCCCTCCCTCTCTCGGGATGTCGCACCCAGCACTCTCACCATTTCTAGGTTTCCAGAGGGTCCCAGCGTCCTAGCTGCGGATCTCCCAATTTATGCAGGTCGCAAGGCCACAGAGTCTGGGCCTCTAGGAGGAGAGGACACAGCAGGGAAAGCGAGACCTAGACCTCCGGCTGCAGGGAGACACAAAAGTGCCGCCAAATCCCGGAAGCCTCTTGTCTGCTCCAGTTGCATGCCTGATTGGACGGTTCCCAGCCCAGGGATTCTGATTGGATAACGTTTAAGGTCCCTACCCTTCAGGGTCTGAGTGACAGAAGACGTGATCAGCCTCTGTGCTGAATGAAGAGTGACAGCCTAAGCTGCAGCCTCTTCAGCCAGGGCTTCTTTTTTTAACTGAGCCAAACCCATCCCAGAGGGTATTTTCATTTAACCTTGTGTATAAGATCATATACATTTACAAACGATATATGGCTACTCACAAATAAAAATAATGTAAGTATTATTTTAGAATTTCAGATTTTATGACCTTTGTGGCTTCTGGTCCATTGAGTAGGGAGCTTGAGACTTAAAATAAAAGAGGCTTTTTGCGAGGGAGTGAAAAGCAAAAAAAAAAAAAAAGAGAGAGAGAGACAATCTTCTGAAATAAAATGTGAGCCATACGTGAATTTTAAATTTTCTAGTAGTTAGGCCGCGCGCGGTGGCTCACGCCTGTAATCCCGGCACTTTGGGAGACCGAGGCGAGTGGATCACGAAGTCGAGATCGGGACCATCCTGGTCAACATGGTGAAACCCTGTCTCTACTAAAAATACAAAAAATTAGCTGGGCACGGTGGGGCGTGCCTGTAATCCCAGCTACTCAGAAGGCTGAGGCAGGAGAATTGCCTGAACCCAGGAGGCAGAGGTTGCAGTGAGCCGAGATTGTGCCATTGCACTCCAGCCTGGGTAATGAGCGAAACTCCGTATCAAAAAATAATAATAATAAATAAATAAATAAAAATAAGTTTTATAGTAGTCAAACGTTAAAAAAAAAACAGTGGAATTGATTGTTACAATCCAGTTAACCTAATATTTTCAAAGTATTTAATATGGACGCAAAATGCAATTATTAATGAAACACACACACACACACACACACACACACACACATACACATGTATATGGAACTAAATCTTTGAAAATAACTCTGTATTGAGCTCTCCACTTCAAATACACAAAATATACATTCTTGTCAATACCACATCACACCTACTCATAGGTTTAAATGAAACATTGATTGGTCATTATTAATACCCATTTTTTTTTTCAGAATAAAGCAATATTTTCGTTCACCCTCCCTCTTTCTCTTCCTCTTTCTTTCTCTCCTTTACTCATTTTTTTTCTTTCTTTCCCTCTCTCAAAAAAAGAAAGAAATCAGCTTGTAAACCTCTAGATCCAGGTCGGCAATATCTCTCTCACTGCTTGATTTCCTTCCTTCCCTTCTCTCCCTTCCTCCCTTCCTCCCTTCCTTCTTCCCTCCCTTCCTCCTTCCCTCCCTTCCTGCCTTCCTCCCTTCCTCCCCTCCCCCCCCTCAAAAAAAGAAAATAACTCTGTATTTTACCTTTCTAGCACATTGCAATTCAGACCAGACACATTCCAGGCTCCCAGTAGCCACATGTCACCAATAGCTGCCACATTAAAGAGCAGCT
>CM052668.1:17515968-17544808 GCA_028533165.1 Leontopithecus rosalia
GCCTGAGCATTCCTTTTTTGCCAGAGGGGAGGGGACAGCCTCTCTCTACCAACATCTCTTCAGTTCTGAGAAAGAAACAGTGACCACAGAACGAACAGAGGACAGAAAGAATAAAATAACCACAGGTGGACCTGTGGTTACCTGTGGTTATTTTATTAACCACTGCTGGCCACCTGTTGCTCACCTTAATTCCAAACATCAGACAGTGAAAAAAGAATGCTGAGGCCACAGCCGGGCGCGGTGGCACATGCCTGTAGTCTCAGCTAATCGGCAGGCTGAGGTGGGAGGATCGCTGGAGCCCAGGAGTTCTGGGCTGTAGTGCACTATGCCGATTGGGTGTCCTAAGTTCGGCATCAATATGGTGACTTACCGGGAGCGGGGGACCACCAGGTTGCCTCAGGAAGTGTGAATCGGCCCAGGTCGGAAACAGAGCAGGTCAAAACTCCCGTGCTGATCAGTAGTGGGATCTCGCCTGTGAATAGCCACTACACTCCAGCCTGAGCAGCATAGGGAGAACCTGTCTCTGAAAAAAAAAAAAAAAAAAAGAATGATGGGGCCACAAAACAAGAAAACTCTAGATCTGTCCACAGTCTTAACCTGCAATGTTTAGAGAAGGAGAAAATAGACTAAAGGCAAACTTATTTTGTTATTTGGCCTTGGTCCTAATGGTCAGCCTGTGGTTATCTGTTCTCTTCTGTGGTGTGGGGGACACTGTAAGTATAAGCACCAATCACGCACAGACATGTCTACGTGTATCTTTTCATATTTAATATTCTCTTACAAGACATGCACTTTAAATCAGGAATAAAGGTGCTGTGAGGTTTTTTCTTGCCTTGGCACTGTGCACAGGGTGCACTGTGACATATTGCTAAGATCTGCATTCAGGTTATGTGACTCTTTTCTTTTACCTTGGCCCAGAATATTTTGCACAAGAAGACATATTACTGGCCCCAACATATATAAAATGTGGGGCCCTCACCTGGGTCCCTTCTACAGAGGGACTTGTGCCATATCTCTGCATCAATCATCTAAGAGATGTGATGCTCCGTTTTGGCCTGCACTCTACCCACAGGAAAAATTGTGACTTATCACTAAGCCTAGGTACCAGATGATGTGTCTCTCCTGCCTGGGCCTTGACCACAGAGAGTGTTGTTACTCATTGCTGGGCTCAGCACCCAGGTGATGTGACTTTGCTTCCTGTGTTGTGCTTTCAGGAGTAAGTTGTAACATATTTGTGGCTGAGAATTCAGGTGATGTGACACTCCTGTCTGGTCTCTGCCCTCAAAAAAGATTGTGAGTCTGGGCGCAGTGGCTCACTCCTGTAATCCCAGCACGTTGGGAGGCCGAGGCGGGTGGATCACGAGGTCAAGAGATGGAGACCATCCTGGTCAACATGGTGAAACCCCGTCGCTACTAAAAATACAGAAATTAGCTGGGCATGGTGGCGCATGCCTGTAGTCCCAGCTACTCAGGAGGCTGAGGCAGGAGAATTGCCTAAACCCAGGAGGCGGAGGTTGCGGTGAGCCGAGATCGCACCATTGCACTCCAGCTTGGGTAACAAGAGCGAAACTCTGTCTCAAAATAATAATAATTATTATAATTAAATAAATAAATAAAATAAACTCATTAGGGAGAAAAAACACAAGTAGAAAAGTCAATACTTGTCCGGGTGTGGTGGATCTCACCTGTAATCTCAGCACTTTGGGAGGCTGAGGCAGGTGGATTACCTGAGGTCAGGAGTTCAAGACCAGTGTGACCAACATGGTGAAACCCCGTCTGAAAAAAAAAAGAAAGTAAATACTTTTGGATACTAAATGCATGGCCTTGCAGGAGGCAGAGTGGATGCAGCTCTTGACCTGAGATATTTAGCATAGGAAGGAAGCCTTTTTTTCCCCTTTTTCTCCTGCTTTTCTGGAAATCTTTCTCAGAGGAGATTCTCTGGACAAAGCACATCTGCATTTTGAGAATATGCCTTTGAAGGTGTCGACACTACCAGTTTATCTGCTACCACCACACTCACAGGCAGAAGGACCAGGACCTGCAGAAAAAGTCTACCCATTTATGTCCTTTATACAAATAACTGTGAAGATTAAGATACAATTTCTGCCTTTTTTTTTTTTTGAGATAGAGTCTCTCTCTGTCACCCAAGGCTGGAGTGCAGGGGCAAAATCTCGGCTCACTGCAACCTCCGCCTCCCAGGTTCAAGTGATTCTCCTGCCTCAGCTTCCTGAGTAGCTGAGATTACAGGTGTGTGGCACCATGCCCAGGTAATTTTTATTTTATTTTATTTTATTTTTGAGAAGGAGGCTTGCTCCATCGCTCGGAAGCTGGAGTGCAGAGGAGCAATCTCAGTTCACTGCAACCTCCGCCTCACAGGTTCAAGAATTCTCCAGTCTTACTCTCCTGAGTAGCTGGGACTACAGGCGCCTGCCACCACGCCTGGCTAATTTTTGTATTTTTAGTAGAGATGGGGTTTCACCACAGTGGTCAGGCTAGTCTCACACTCCTTACCTTGTGAGTCAGCGTGCTGGGATTACAGGCGTGAGTCAGCGCACCTGGCCAATTTTTCTTTTCTTCTCTTTAGAAGCCCTCCCTTGCCACAGAAATCAGAAATTTTCTCTTCACTAATGGAAATATGGGCCACACAGTCCTGTCCTGTCCCTACCAAACCCAACCAGGACAGGCCCTGTGAACACCATTTAGTTCAAAGGTGGAACTTAGCTCTCACGAATGTGTTGAACCCCTCATACTTGATTCTGGTCTCACCTTAGAGTTACATGAGGAACTTTATAAAAAAAAAAAAAGATGCACCAGGTGCAGTGGCTCATGCCTGTAATCCCAGCACTGTGGGAGGCTGAGGTGGATGGATCACAAGGTCAAGAGATAGGGATCATCTTAACCAACATGGTGAAACCCCATCTCTACTAAAACTACAAACATGTGCTGGGTGTGGTGGCGCACCCTGTAGTCCCAGCTACTCGTGAGACTGAGGCAGGGGAATCACTTAAAAACTGGGAGGTGGAGGTTGCAGTGAGCTGAGTTCGCGCCACTGCACTCCAACCTGACAACAGAGTGAGATTCCATCTCAAAAAACAAACAAACTAAAAACATGAATGCTTCCACCCAGAACATTAATCAGAACCTGTGGAAAAACCAAAAGTAAAGAGATGGCTGCAGATTGGCCATTTGACTCTAATGAGAACCTGGTCTTGTAACACTTTGATAAGCATTGCCTCTCAAGCTTTAATGTGTTTATAATCACTTGGTAATTGTGGCCCCACTCGATGTAATGTGATTTTGCAGGTTTGGAAAGGGTCTATGAATGGGTGTTTTAAACAAGTTTCCTGTCAAAGCTGATGTTGCTAGCTCTTTGATTATTATTAACACTAGTTAGAGGCTGGGCGTGGTGGATCAAGACTGTAATCCCAGTACTTTGGGAGGCCAAGGAGGGTAGATCACGAGGTCAAGAGATCGAGACCATCCTGGTCAACACAGTGAAACCCCGTCTCTACTAAAAATACAAAAAGTTAGCTGGGCATGGTGGCGCGTGCCTGTAATTTCAGCTATTCAGGAGGCTGAGGCAGGAGAATTGCTTGAACTCATGGGGCGGAGGTTGCGGCGAGCTGAGATCGCGCCATTGCACTCCAGCCTGGGTAACAAGAGCAAAACTCCATCTTAAAAAAAAAAAAAGAAACAAAAACCAGTAGTTAGACAAAGCAGGCACAGCACAGGGTCCCTTACACTCAGCACTCTTGTCACAACACAAATACCTGTAGTACAAATGAAGACAACCACTTAGCATCTTAATTCTTTGCTGACTCCTTAAAACTTACAGGCTAGGCTGGGTGCAGTGGCTCACGCCTGTAATCCCAAGACTTTGGGAACCTAAGGCAGGCAGATACCCTGAGGTCAGGAGTTCGAGACCAGCCTGACCAACATGGTGAACCCCATCTCTACCTAAAATACAAAAATTAGCCAGGCATACGCCTGTAATCCCAGCTACTCAGGAGGCTGACATGGGAGAATTGCTTGAACCCAGGAGGTAGAGGTTGCAATTGATGGAAATCAGGCCATTGCACTCTAGCCTAGGCAACAGAGCAAGACTCCATCTTAAAAAAAAAAAAAGACTTACAGGCTAAGCAGAAGGCAGCAATGTCTGAATAAATCTGTATTCTGAGAACAACACATACACACGTATTAATGCAGTGCATTCTAAACAGGTACTATGTGCTCAACATTATGTTACAGAGTGTTCACTTTGGCAGCACATACACTAAAATTGAAATAATACAGAGAAGATTAACAATGGCTCCTGTGCAAGGATGACATGCAATTTTGTAATGCATTTCTTATGTTTACAGCCAGGACAATCCTAAGCAAAAAGAAAAAAGCTAGAGGCCTCAGACTACCTGACTTCAAACTACACTACAAGGCTACAGTAACCAAAACAGCATGGTGCTGGTACCAAAACAGCATGGCGCTGTTACTAAAACACATATATAGACCAATGAAACAGAACAGACACCTCAGAAATAACGCCACACATGGACAATCATTTGATCTTTGACAAACGTGACACAAACAAGCAGTGGGGGAACGATTACCTATTTAATAAATGGTATTGGGAAAACTGGCTAGCCATATGCAGAAAACTAAATATAGACCCCTGCCTTACACCTTACACAAAAATTACCTCAAGATAAATCAAAGACTTAAACGTGCCAGGTGCAGTGGCTCATGCCTGTAATCCCAGTACTCTGAGGGGCTGAGGCAGGCAGATCACAGTCAGAAGATCAAGACCATCCTGGCCAATGTGGTAAAACCCCAACTCTACTAAAAATACCAACATTAGTTGGGCATTGTGGTACATGCCTGTAATCCCAGCTACTCGGAAGGCTGAGGCATGAGAATCACTTGAACCTGGGAGGCGGAGGTTGTGGTGACCTGAAATTGTGCCAGTACACTCAAGCCTGGGTGACAGAGTGAGAATGTCTCAAAAAAAAAAAAAAAAAAGAAAGAAATAAAGAGCCAGGCGTGGTGGCTCACACCTGTAATACAAGCACTTTGGAGGCCAAGGCTAGGGGATCACCTGAGGTCAGGAGTTCAAGAGCCTGACCAATATGGTGAAACCACATCATTAAAAAAAAAAAGAAGAAAAAAAAAATATATATACACACACATATATATATATACACACACATATATATACACATATATATATATATAGATACATATATACATATCCATATATATATAAAAGAAAGAAAAAATGAAATAAGTAAATCAGAATTTTTAACCAAAGAAATATATTATTAGATTCTATTAGATTCTTTTGAAACTCAGCTTTTTAATGCCTTTGTAAATATTTTACTTTTCAAGCTCTACCAATAAAATGCAATTTACAGTTAAAAAACTGATATTTGGGCCGGGCATGGTGGCTCATGCCTATAATTCCAGCACTTTGGGAGGGCGAGGTGGGTGGATCACGAGGTCAAGAGATCGAGTCCATCCTGGCCAATGAGGTGAAACACTGTCTCTACTAAAAATACAAAAATTAGCTAGGCATGGTGGCGTGCTCCTGTAGTCCCAGCTACTTGGGAGGCTGAGGCAGGAGAATTGCTTGAACCCAGGAGGTGAAAGTTGTGGTGAGCCGAGATGGTGCCACCACAGTCTGGGTAACAAGAGCGAAACTCCGTCTCAAAAACAAACAAACAAACAAACTGATATTTGGCTAAACCCTGTAATTCCAACACTTTGGGAGGCTTAGTCGGGCAGATCATGAGGTCAAGAGATGGAGACCATCCTGGCCAACATGGTGAAACCTTGTCTCTACTAAAAATACAAAAATTAGCTAGGCATGGTGGCATGAGCCTGTAGTAGCAGCTACTCGGGAGGTTGAGGCAAGAGAATTGCTTGAAAGCGAGAGGCAGAGGTTGCCCTGAGCCGAGATTGTGCCACTGCACTCCAGCCTGGCACCTGGTGACAGAGTGAGACTCGGTCTAAAAAAAAACCCTCCTGGGTTCAGGCAATTCTCCTGCCTTAGCCTGCTGAGTAGCTGGGATTACAGGCCCGCGCCACCATGCCCAGCTAATTTTTTGTATTTTTAGTAGAGATGGGATTTCACCATGTTGACCTGGATTGTCTCAATCTCTTGACCTCGTGATCCACCCACCTCTGCCTCCCAAAGTGTTGGGATTACAGGCATAAGCCACCGCACCAGCCCCATTTATTTTCTGTTTTTAAATACTGTCCTTATTTCTAGTTGACATAGCATAAAAATTTACTTGCTGTGTCTATAGAAACTGGAAATGCCACAGGGCATGGTGGCTCACACCTATAATCCCAGCACTTTGGGAGGCTGAGGCAGCAGATCACCTGAGGTTAGGAGTTCAAGAGCAACCTGAATAACATGGTGAAACCCTGTCTGTTAAAAAAAAAAGAAAGAACGAAGAAAGAAACTGAAAATGCCCTAGTTGATTCTGCTTTACTTCTTGCCTTCCTTTCTTATAGAAGAAAAACAGCACAAGAGATACAAGAAAGAATATACCCAGGGCTGGATGCGGTGGCTCAGGCCTATAATCCCAGCACTTTGGGTGGCCGAGGCGGGTGGATCACAAGGTCCAGAGATCGAGACCCTCCTGGTCAACAAGGTGAAACCCCATCTCTACTAAAAAAAGAAAAATTAGCTGGGCATGGTGGTGTGCTCCTGTAGTCCCAGCTACTCAGGAGTCTGAGGCAGGAGAATTGCTTAAGCCCAGGAGGTGGAGGTTGCAGTGATCTGAGATCGTGCCATTGCACTCCAGCCTGGGTAACAAGAGCAAAACTCAATCTCAAAAAAAAAAAAAAGAAAAAAGAAAGAATACACCCTGATTGCAAACACATTGGTGTCTTTCTAGAGAGAATATATGAGTGAGAATATGAACTTGAAATTCACGGCATCTTTCGTAGAAGTACGGACATCTATATGGCAAATAATAAAGACAAGTAGGCCAGACTGGGTGCGGTGACACAAGCCTGTAATCCCAGCACTTTGGGAGGCTGAGGCGGGTAGATCACAAGGTCAAGAGATCGAGACCATCCTGGTCAACATGGTGAAACCCGGTCTCTACTCAAAATACAAAAATTAGCTGGGCATGGTGGCGGGTGCCTGTAATCCCAGCTACTCAGGAGGCTGAGGGCAGGAGAATTGCCTGAACCCAGGAGGCGGAGGTTTCGGTGAGCCGAGATCGCGCCATTGCACTCCAGCCTGGGCAACATGAGCGAAACTCCATCTCAAAAAAAAAAAAAGAAAAAGAAAATTACTTGAACTCAAGAGTCAGAGGTTGCAGTGTTATAGGATCATTCCACAGTACTCCCTCAAAAATAAAATAAAATAAAAAGTTAGTTGGAGTGTAGCTTTATTTCATGGTTCTCTTTCTGCTCCATTGGTCCATATGTATATTTTTGTACCATGTTATATTCATCACCGTAGCTTCCATTAAAGTTTGAAGTCAGGTAATGTGAGGCATCCAGGTTTGTTCTTGTTAATGTTGCCCTGGCTATTTAGACTTTTTTGTTTTGTTTTGTTTTTGAGATGGAGTTTCACTCTTGTTACCCAAGCTGTAGTGCAATGGCACATTCTTGGCTCACCGCAACCTCCGCCTCCTGGGTTCAGGCAATTCTCCTGCCTCAGCCTCCTGAGTAGCTGGGATTACAGGCATGAGCCACCAGATCCAGCTAATATTTTGTATTTTTAGTAGAGACGGGGTTTCACCATGTTTACCAGGATGGTCTCGATCTCTTGACCTCGTGATCCACCTGCCTTGGCCTCCCAAAGTGCTGGGATTACAGGCATGAGCCACCACACCCGGCCCTATTCAGACTTTTAAAAATATATGTATATATACATTTTAGAAGATTTTATTTGAATTCTATTAAAAATGGCATTAAGCATTTGATAGAAATAGTACTTAATTTGTAGGTGGCTTTTGGGAGCATGAACACTTAAATTATATTGACTCTTCAAATCCATGAGCATGAAATGCTTTTTTTTTTTTTTGACGGAGTTTTGCTCTTGTTACCCAGGCTGGAGTGCAATGGCGCGATCTCGGCTCACCGCAACCTCCGCCTCCTGGGTTCAGGCAATTCTTCTGCCTCAGCCTCCCGAATATCTGGGATTACAGGCACACGCTACCATGCCCAGCTAATTTTTTGTGTCTTTAGTACAGACGGGGTTTCACCATTTCCACCAGGATGGTCTCGATCTCTTGACCTCGTGATCCACCGCACCCAGCCGAGCATGGAATGCTTTTACATTTACTTGTGTTTTCTGATTTCTTTCAGTAGTGTATCGTAGTTCTCCTTGTAGAGACATTTACCTCTTCGATTCAATGTGTGTGAGTATGTAACATATGTTGGTATATATATATATATATATATATATATATATATATATATATACACACACACACACATATATTAAATGTATATATTCACACATTGTATACAAACATATATATACACACAATATGTGTATGTATATATATATACACACAATATGTGTATGTATATATATACACACAATATGTGTATGTATATATGTACACACAATATGTATGTATATATATATACACACACATATATAAACACACGTATATATACACACACATAAATATATATACATACATTGAATATATATACATTGAATATATATATATATATACATATATATATATATATGTTTGTGGCTATCATAAACTGCATTCTTTTTTTTTTTTTTTGACACGGAGTTTCGCTGTTGTTACCCAGACTGGAGTGCAATGGAACGATCTCGGCTCACCGCAACCTCCACCTTCTGGATTCAAGCAATTCTCCTGCCTCAGCCTCCCGAGTAGCTGAGACTACAGGCGCACACCACAATGCCCAGCTAATTTTTTTTGTATTTTTAGTGGAGATGGGGTTTCACCTCGTTGACCAGGATGTTCTCAATCTCTTGACTTTGTGATCCACCCGCCTCGGCCTCCTCAAGTGCTGGGATTATAGACGTCAGCCATCGCGCCCGGCATAAACTGCATTCTTGTTCTCAGCTTGAGTGTTAGTAGCGTAAAAAATGCTAATCAGTCTTCTGTTGATTTAATATCATCAGACATTGCTGAAGTCATTTTTTAGGCTTAAATGTCTTTTGGTGAAATATTTAAGTTTTCCCACGTAAAGAATTATATCTTTGGGCCAGGCGCGGTGGCTCAAGCCTGTAATCCCAGCACTTTGGGAGGCCTAGGCGGGTGGATCACGAGGTCAAGATATTGAGACCATCCTTGTAAACATGGTGAAACCCCGTCTCTACTAAAGATACAAAATATTAGCTGGGCATGGTGGCTCATGCCTGTAGTCCCAGCTACTCGGGAGGCTGAGGCAAGAGAATTGCCTGAACCCAGGAGGTGGAGGTTGCGGTGAGCCGAGTTCGTGCCATTGCACTCCAGCCTGGGTAACAAGAGCGAAGCTCCGTCTCAAAAAAAAAAAAAAAAAAAAAAAAATTATATCTTTGGCTGGTCGCAGTGGCTCACTCCTATAATTTCAGCACTTTGGGAGGCCGAGGTGGGTGGATCATGAGGTCAAGAGGTGTTCATCCTGGTCAACAAGGTGAAACCCCATCTCTATTAAAAATATAAAAATTGGGCCGGGCGCGGTGGCTCAAGCCTGTAATCCCAGCACTTTGGGAGGCTGAGGCGGGTGGATCACGAGGTCATGAGATCGAGACCAAACTGGTCAAAATGGTGAAACCCCGTGTCTACTAAAGATACAAAAAATTAGCTGGGCATGGTGTCGTGTGCCTGTAATCCCAGCTACTTGGGAGGCTGAGGCAGGAGAATTGCCTGAACTCAGGAGGCGGAGGTTGCGGTGAGCCGAGATCGCGCCATTGCACTCCAGCCTGGGTAACAAGAGCGAAACTCCGTCTCAAAAAAAAAAAAAAAAAAGAATTATATGTTCTATGAAGATAATTCAACTTCCTATTTTTGTTTTTTTTTTTTCCTTTTTTTTTTTTTTAAGATGGGGTTTCACCCTGATTGCCTGGCTGGTATGAAACTGCTGACCTCAGGTGATCCACCCACCACCGTCTCCCAAAGTGCTAGGATTACAGGGGTGAGCCACCGCACCCGGACTCAACTTCCTATTTTTCTATTTAGATGCTTTTTATTTCTTACGTTTCTCTGGCTAAGACTTCCAGAGCTATATAGGAGTGTGAGTGTTGAGTGAATATTATTACATTTATGGAAAACGAACCCAGCTTTTGTCTGTTCTGTATGATGTTAAATGAAGACTTTTCAGATGACTCATTATTTTGAGGCATGTTTCTTCAGTGTCTAAAGCACATTTTTATAAATGAATATTGAATTTTCTTGAATGCTTTTTCTGCACCTATTTTCATAATTTTTGCTTTTAATCATCTTTAGAAGGTGAATTACGCCGGGTGCAGTGGCTCAAGCCTGTAATTCCAACACTTTGGGAGGCCGAGGCGGGTGAATCACGAGGTCAAGAGATCGAGACCATCCCAGTCAACACGGTGAAACCCCGTCTCTACTAAAAATAAAAAAAATTAGCTGGGCATGGTGGCGCGTGCCTGAAATCCCAGCTACTCAGGAGGCTGAGGCAGGAGAATTGCCTGAACCCAGGAAGCGGAGGTTGCAGTGAGCCAAGATCCCGCCATTGCACTCCAGCCTGGGCAACAAGAGCAAAACTCCGTCTCACAAAAAAAAAAACAAAAACGGTGAATTACAATTATTGACCTGCATATGATAAAACATCGCTTTCATAAAGCTCACCCGACTGCGGCAAAATAACTTCATTTGCTTATGAACTCAGCTTGCTAATCTTTCGTGGAGGATTTTCTTTTCAATGTTCATCAAGAATATTTACCTATAGTTTTTGTGTGTGTCTTTTTTTGTGTGTGTGTGACTAAGTTTCGCTGTTGTTACCCAGACTGGAGTGCAATGGCACGATCTCAGCTCACTGCACCTCCACCTTCGGGTTTAAGCAATTCTCCTGCCTCAGCCTCCCTAGTAGCTGGGACTACAGGCGCGTACCACCATGCAGAGCTAAGTTTTGTATTTTTAGTAGACACGGGGTTTCACTTTGTTGATGAGGATGGTCTCAATCTCTTGACCTCGTGATCCACCCGCCTCGGCCTCCCAAAGTGCTGGGATTATAGGCGTGAGCCACTGCGCTCGGCCCGTGTGTATGTCTTAATTAGGTTTTCATATTACGATGATACTGCTTTTATATAAATCCAACTTTGATTTTTTATATACATTCACTAGAATTGTACCAGTTCATCTTGTTTATATGTGGTAAAATTTGCAGGTGAATTTATCTGATTCAGGGCTATTCATGATTTTTTTTATTAGTAATTCAATTTCATTGTACATTTTTGCTCTGCTCTAGATTTTTGTTTCTTAATGGTTCAATTTTGGGATATTGTATTTATGAGTTCATTTATTTTCTCTAAACTTTTTTCTTTGCATGCATAGAATTGTTCATAGCAGTCTCTGAGGATGTTTTGTATTTATGTGGAATTAGCTGTGCTTTCATATGTTTAACATTTAAATATATGCAGAATAAAAGTTTGAAAAAGGTCCCATTCCCTCCTGATAAAGATGTGAATAAATTAGCTATAGGGCAAATGCACTGTAAGCCAATAAACGCCACATATAACAAAAATCGCACAGCTGACAACATCCCAGACAGGGAAATGTTGTGAGCTTTTCCTCTAAGAGCTACAATAGGTGGAGCGTGGTGGCTCATGTCTGTAGTCCAAGCACTTTGGAGGCCAAGGCCGGTGGATCACCTGAGGTCAGGAGTGCAAGACCAGCCTGAACATCACTGCTGAAACCCCATCTTATAGTAAAAAAAGAAAGCTATTTATATATATGTGAGCTACAATAACACAAGGATGTCCTCTCTCTTCAGTCTTACTAAACATAGTACTAAATTAGCTGGTTCAAGCCTGTAGTCCCAGCTACTCGGAAGGCTAAAGCAGGAGACTTGCTTGAACCTGGGAGGTGCAGGTAGCAGTGAGCCAAGATAGCGCCACTGCACTCCAGCCTGGCAACAGAGTGAGACTCGGTGTCAAAAAAAGAGAAAAGTTATATTGACAAGCAAATTCTCCAGTTAAAACCAAGGTTTTAAGTGCATTAAAAACACAAACTTTCTCACCAAAACCTACAAAGTAGCATGTGAAATGACACGCCATCAAAACAACAGTGAGAAAACTGTAGCCATAAAACAGAAAGAAAAGAAAGGCTGTGACATTACACATAGTTGGAAAACACATAAGACAAACAAAACAACAAAATTAGAAAATAAAATAAGCAGAATTTTACTTTATATTCAGCAAGATTCAGGTTTGCTCCCTAAAAAAAGGTCCGCTTTACCTAAACAATCAGTATTTTTTCTTAATCATTGATATTTTCTATCTCTGACTTAAAGTTACAAAGTGACTCTAACAGGAATATTTACGGATTATAAACCGTCTGTTACTCAGCAAGCACTGTCTTTTTCTGCTATGTTTATATATTAAAACATCCTCATGACTTATGAAGACTTCTTAGTAGTTACCTGAACTGGCTCCATCAACAAATAAATTTACTTCTGTCAATTATAAAAAGTGAAAGGAACAACTAAAGAAAAGTTGGCTTACATATAGGGTTCTTCAATTAAAAGAACAAAATGGAATGTTCTAATTCGATAAAATATAACTACATTAATTGTGGAATTACATCTAAAAATTACTGTATGCACTAAATTTTATAATTATATAATCTTTGACCACTTCACACAATGAAAATCTCATAAACTATAAAAGAAAAAAATTATAAGAAACAAAAAATGTAGGTTTAGCATGAGTATCACGTAAGTAAAAACAAAATTCGCATCAAGAGATTTTGAACCATAAGCCATAATATTTTACAGTAATTAATCCAGTAGAAAGGAAAGAGTAGGCTGGGCGCAGTGGCTCACGCCTATAATTCCAGCACTTTTGGAGGCCAAGGTGGGTGGATCACGAGGTCAAGAGATGGAGACCATCCTGATCAACATGGTGAAACCCGGTCTCTACTAAAAATACAAAAATTATCTGGGCATGGTGGTACCCGCCTGTAGTTTCACCTACTCGGGAGGCTGAGGCAGGAGAATTGCTTGAACCCAGGAGGTGGAGGTTGCGGTCAGCCGAGATCGTGCCATTGCACTCCAGTCTGGGTAACAAAAGCGAAACTAAAAAAAAAAAAAAAAAAAAAAAAGAAAGAAAGGAAGGCAGAAAGGAAAGAGTATAGGCCAGGCTCGATGGCTCAAGCCTGTAATCTCAGGACTTTGGGAGGCCAAGTCAGGTGGATCACTTGAGGGCACGTGTTCGAAGCCAACATGGCAAAACTCTTGATCTGAGGTGATCCACCTACCTTGGCCTCCCAAAGTGCTGGGATTACAGGTGGGAGCCACCACGTCTGGCCTGCAAAAACATATTTTAGTATAAACTCTCTTGTGTTTTTTAAGCAATAGGTTTTGAAAAGTAGGTTTTTCCAAATTTATTACATTTGCAGAATTTTTCTCCAATACAGAATGCCTGATGTTGAATAAAGTTTGAGCAACTGCTTCAGGGTTATTCTCTAGTACAAAATGTGGGTGATGAGATCTGTGATACACGAAATGTACTGAAACCTTCTTTACGTTTGTAATCTTTGTCTTCAAAATGAATACACTTAGCTTTAAAGGCTTGTATTTTCCTTTTTGACAGTAATTGCATTTATTATGCTTTTATTAAGTGCCAACATTCTGATATTAAGATGTGAGCAGCTATTAATGGCTATTCCATATCCTTTGTATTTGTACAATTTTTCTCAAGTATAAATACTTTCCTGTGCAATAATTTGGGCATTAACAGTATTGCCAAATACTTCACACTTACTTTTCTCCAGTATGAATTATCTTATGTACAATCAAGTGTGAAAACTATTTAAAGTCTTTGACACATTCTCTATATTTCTAGTATTTTTCACCAGTATGACTTTCTATTTAGAAAAGTTTAAGGTGTTGTCAAAATCATTGTCACATCTTTCAGTTTTGTAGATTTTCTCTCCAATATGAATTTTTTTATGTTTAGCAAGGTTCGCAGATTGGTTAAAAGCTTTGTCACATCTCTGACATTTGTAGGGTTTCTCTCCAGTATGAATTATCTTATGTTCAGTAAGTTTTGAGGATCGACTAAAAGCTTTGCCACATTCTTCACATTTGTAGGGTTTCTCTCCAGTATGAATTCTCTTATGTGTAGTAAGGGAGGAGGAGTGTTTAAAAGCTTTGCCACATTCTTCACATTTATAGGGTATCTCTCCAGTATGAATTTTCTTATGTTCAGTTAGTTTTGAGGATTGGATAAATGCTTTGCCACATTCCTCACATTTGTAGGGTTTCTTTCCAGTATGAAGTTTCTTATGTTCAGTAAGTTTTGAGGATCGGTTAAAAGCTTTTCCACATTCTTCACATTTGTAGGGTTTCTCTCCAGTATGAATTCTTTTATGTGTAGTAAGGGCTGAGGAGTGTTTAAAAGCTTTGCCACATTCTTTACATTTGTAGGGTTTCTCTTCAGTATGAATTTTCTTATGTTCAGTAAGATTAGAGGATCGGTTAAAAGCTTTGCCACATTCCTCACATTTGTAGGGTTGCTCTCCAGTATGAATGTTTTTATGTTCAGTAAGTTTTGAGGATCGGTTGAAAGCTTTGCCACATTCCTCACATTTGTAGGGTTTCTCTCCGGTATGAATTCTCTTATGTGTAGTAAGCGTCGAGGATTGGGTAAAAGCTTTGCCACATTCTTCACAGATGTAGGGTTGCTCTCCAGTATGAATTTTCTTATGTGTAGTAAGATTTGAGAACTGATTAAAGGCTTTACCACATTCTTCACATTTGTAGGGTTTCTCTCCTGTATGAATTATCTTATGTGTAGTAAGGTGTGAGGACTGGTTAAAGGCTTTGCCACATTCTTCACATTTGTATGATTTTTCTCGAGTATAATTTTTTTTATATGCAGTAAGGTTTGAAAATTGGTTGAAAGCTTTGTCACATGCTTGACATTTGTAGAGTTTCTCACAAGTATAAATTCTCTTATGCATATTAAGCTTTGAAGATTGGTTACAAGCCTTTTCACATTCTTCACATTTGCAGAAATTCACTCTAGTATAAATTATTTTAGGTTGAGTTAGGTGTGAAAGCATGCAAAATGACTTGCCGCATTCTTTACATTTGAAATGTTTACTTTCCATATGTTTGATCTTATGTCTATCTGAATGTGAAAATTTATGAAAGACTCTCATGTATTTATCACACTGAAACATCTTGCTCTGGGTAGTTGGTAAACATTGGTTAAGTCCATTAAAACCTCCTTTGTGGACCTTACACTCAACCACACTTTTGCAGCCATTTAATTGAAAATTCTCATTTCCACATTTTTCATATCTTCCCAGTGTCATGTTTTGAGAAGAATCTTTTATGTTCCGCTCTGGCCAAAACTCTTGGGCAAAATGAGAACACATTACTGAAAGAAATAAAAATAACATATTACTTTACAGACTCAGATAAACAGACTTTCCAAATATAACTTATAAAGTTATACAAACGATACAAGCAAGATGACACCGCAGGCCATAATTATGTGAGTGCATTGCCCCAGGTGGGTACAATGCAAAGAGCCACACAGAAAAAGAGAAATTCTGTCACATTTATCCAATACAGCTTTTTCTACTTCCCAACATAACATAATGTTTTTAGAAGTAAATTACCAACTTTACCTTTTACAATTATTTACTTAAAACTATTTACATATAGAGGAATAATTGAGAGTTGATAATTTATTTATTTATTTAATTTATTTATTTATTTTTATTTAATTTATTTTTTTTGAGACGGAGTTTCGCTCTGGTTACCCAGGCTGGAGTGCAATGGCGCGATCTCGGCTCACTGCAACCTCTGCCTCATGGGTTCCAGCAATTCTCCTGCCTCAGCCTCCCAAGTAGCTGGGACTACAGGCGCACGCCACCATGCCCTACTAATTTTTGTATTTTTAGTAGAGACGGGGTTTCACCATGTTGACCAGGATGGTCTCAATCCTTTGACCTTGTGATCCAACTGCCTCTGCCTCCCAAAGTGCTGGGATTATATGCTTGAGCCACCACACACAGCCTTATTTTTTTTTTTAAGAAGGGGTCTCACCATGTTGGTCAGGCTGATCGTGACCTCCTGACTTCAGATGATCCGCCTGCCTTGGCCTCCAAAGTGTTTGGATTACATGCGTGAGCCACCACGCCCTGCAGGAGTTGCTAATTTATAAAGAAAAAAGGTTTATTTGGCTCACTGTTTGGCAGATTGTACTGTGGGCCAGCATCTGCTTTTGGTGAGGGTATCAGGAAGCTTACTAGCATAGTGGAATGCACAGATTAACTAGACATATCACATGGTAAGATACAAAGCAAATGTTAAGTGCAGAAGTCAGGTTTGTTTGTTTTTTTTGAGATGGAGTTTCACTCTTGTTACTCAGGCTGGAGTGCAATGGCGCGATCTCAACTCATGGCAACCTCCGCCTCCTGGGTTCAGGCAATTCTCCTGCCTCAGCCTCCTGAGTAGCTGAAACTATAGGCACGCATCACCATGCCCAGCTAATTTTTGTATTTTTTAGTAGAGACGGGATTTCACCATGTTGACCAGGATGGTCTCGATCTCGTGACCTCGTGATCCACTTGCCTCGGCCTCCCAAAGTGCTGGGATTACAGGCTTGAGCCACCACGCCAAGCCTCTGAGAAACTTTTAATAAATAATCATCAAAAATATAGTAGAAGGCTGGGTGTGGTGGCTTACACCTCTAATCCCAGCACTTTGGGAGACTGAGGCAGATGGATCACCTAAGGTCAAGAGTTCGAAATCAGCCTGGCCAATGTGGTGAAACCCCATCTCTACTAAAAATACAAAAATTAGCCAGATGTGGTGGTGAGTACCTGTAATTCCAGCTACTTGGGAGGCTGAGGCAGGAGAATCACTTAACCCAGGAGGCAGAGGTAGCATTAAGCCGAGATCACGCCATTGCACTCCAGCCTAGGCAACAGGAGCAAAACTTTGTCTCAAAAACAAAACAAGATAATTTTGGGCTGAGCATGGTGGCTTACACCTGCAATCCTAGAACTTTGGGAGGTTGAGGCAGGTGGATCACCTGAGGTCAAAAGTTCAAAAGATCAGCCTGGCCAACATGGTAAAACCTGGTCTCTACTAAAAATACAAAAATTACCCAGGCATGGTGGTGAGGGCCCATAGTCCCAGCTACTCAGGAGGCTGAGGCAGGAGAATCACTTGAACCTGGGAGGCGGAAGTTTCAGTGAGCCGAGATTGCACCACTGCACTACAGGCTGGGCAATGGAGCAAGACTCTATCTCAATAAAAACAAAAACTAGAGATAATTTTATGTTTTTAATACATGCTATTCTTACACAAAATGAAACTGCTGTAATCCAACTTTAGAAGCAAAAATTAGCCTTACATTGCTAAATATATGTATAATGCTAAATATATATCAGTGTTAAATATATAAATATATATATTGCAGAATATGGTTAGTGTCTGATGAATACAACAAATATTTTGGAATAAATTAAATTATTTAGGTATATATTATTAGGCTGGAGAAAGTGGGTGCTAATCATAGAATTATTTTTTCCTACAGCGAGCTCAAATTTGTAAGTAACTGTTTTAGTAAATATGGAGTGCCTACTAAGTATCTAATTTACTTCAGGTATCACATGTAAATTCTATCATATTGTTCTAAATTTCTTAATCTAGGCTGGGTGCAGTGGCTCACGCCTATAATCTCAGCTCTTTGGGAGGCCAAGACGGGTGGATCACGAGGTGAAGAGATTGAGACCATCCTGGTCAACAAGGTGAAACACTGTCTCTTCTAAAAATACAAAAATTAGCTGGGCATGGTGGTGCGTGCCTGTAATCCCAGCTACTCAGGAGGCTAAGGCAGGAGAATTGCTTGAACCCAGGAGGCGGAAGTTGCAGTGAGCTGAGATCGCGCCATTGCACTCCAGCCTGGGTAACAAGAGCAAAACTCCGTCTCAAAACAAAAAAACAATCAAACAAAGAAAAACTAAATCTCTTAATCTAAAATTCTAGACAAATTTGAAATAGAAAATGGAGAATAAAAATATATTGGGAAAACGGAATCAGTAAGATGGGAGAATAAAAGGTGCCCTATTGTGTTATCTCCTGCACAGCAAGACAATTTGTCAGCCATCCCTGAAAAAATGCCTTTACGAGATAGCCAGGTGTCACGGCTCACACCTGTAATGAAAGATATACGGTACCTTCAGTTTAGAGAATTGCTTCAGGTTAGGATTTCAAAACCAGCCTGAATTATGTAGCAAGACTCCATCTCAAAGTAAGTGCCTTTGATAGCTTTGAGATCCAGAGAGAAACTTGTGGAACTCTCATAGAGCCCAAGATTGAAAAGTTTTCTCAGAAGGTGTGACCTCATTCAAGCCCTAGGTGCAAACTACAGGATCCCATTCCTAACTACAGACTAGGACATGGCCCGCCCAACTTGGTTCCACTGAGAAACCTGAACTTAGTATGTAACCAACCCAATCTCCTCCCAGCCAAAGTCTGGGAAAGATCCTGCTTTTTCAGAGACCGGTGGGAAGATACCCATTTATAGCCATGCAGGCAGGCCTGCAGACCTTGGCCTTTACTGTGGTCTCTGAAGCAGTTCAATGACTCAATTCCAGCTTCCTGAGCCACAGTTTATGGTCAGTTCTGCCTACAAAGAAACCCACCCAGTGACCTGGAAAGATCCTTTCTGGGACTCGCTGAAAGCCATAATCATCCACATTTTGATATAAGGCCCATGATATGCAGACCGAACTCCAGAAACCTGGTCTAGTGTCTGCCCTACACAACAAAGCCCCCCACAAAATTCAGTCTGTCTGAAAACTAAAAATTTAAACTATCCAAGTTTCTTATAACAAGCCAACGAAAGGTAGACCCTAGACCAAGCAGCCTTATGACAAAGCTACAACCTGCCTACTAAAAACCTACAGGGCATCCCATCACTTTTAGGGTCAAACAAAAGATCTTCACCTTTGAAACCAGTTTATAAAAACTTGAGCTGGGTGCAGTTGCTCACACCTATAATCCTAGCACTTTTGGAGGCTGAGGAGGGTGGATCATAAGGTCAGGAGATTGAGACCATCCTGGCTAACACAGTGAACCCCCTCTCTATTAAAAACACACACAAAAAAGCCAGGTGTGGTGGCATACGCCTGTAATCTCAGCTACACAGGAGGCTGAGGCAGAAGAATCACTTGAACCCGGGAGGTGGGGGTTGCAGTGAGCCGAGATGCAACCTCCAGCCTGGTGTGACAGAGTGAGACTTCACCTCAAAAAAAAAAAACAAAAAAAATCTGAAAACAAAATCAACAACAAAAAACTTGAGGTGTTCTCCTCTATACACAGATGCCAATGCAAAACTATATTGTGCCCATTGTCAATGCTGCTATTTTAACGTAACACTGAAAGTATGTAGCAGATTAGTCAAATAATGAAAAAGAGCAATTGAAATTAAAGACAAGTAAGTTAAAATTTGCTGGCGGTAGCTCATAATCACATAGATAAACAAAAACCATACAATTAAAACTTGTTTAAACTACTAAATATACTCAGTAAATTAGAAAAGTATAAAATTAAGATAGAAGTTAAGGTTCCAGAACCTTAAACTCTCTAATAAAGTAGAGGGAAAAAAATCTTATTTACAACAGCATTAAAATAATAAATTTCTGAGAACAAAGTTAACCAAGGATTTACAAAATTTTTACAATGAAAAAAATTTAAATGAAAGAAATTAGAAAAGACAAATAAATTTGAAGACATTTTGTATCTATAAATTCAAAGAGTAAGTGTTATTAAAGTGCCATGTTATCCTAAGTAACCTATAGATTCCATAAACTCCCTATCAAATTTCCAGTGGCATTTGTTTTTCATAGTAATAAAAATTATAATTCGAAAATTTACATGAAACTATGACATACTTTAAATAGTCAAAGCCAGGCCGGGCATGGTAGCTCATGCCTGTAATCCCAGCACTTTGGGAGGCTGAGGCAGGTGGACCACAAGGTGAGGAGATCAAGACCACCCTGGCTAAGATGGTGAAACCCTGTCTCTAGTAATAATACAAAAAAATTACATGGGTGTGGGGGCACATGCCTGTAATTCCAGCTACTCGTGAGGCTAAGGCACAAGAATCGCTTGAACCCAGAAGGCAGAGGTTGCAGTGAGTGTCAACAAAGCAGAATCCATTTCAAAAAAAAAGAGAAAGGTTTCAGCTTCCCTTTTGCTTTGTTTTCTAAACAAATTCATTTCTGTAATTCATTCACTTGCTCAAATGTTCATGTACTCAACCCTTATTACATTAATGAGAAAGTAATCTCGGTTTTCACCATTACTTTTAGTGGCAAAAAAAGGCTGGGCAAAATAGCTCACACCTGCAATCCCAGCACTTTGGGAAGTTGAGGCAGACAAATCACTTGAGGGCAGGAGTTCAAGACCGGCCTGGCCAACATGGTGAAACCCCATCTCTACTAAAAATACAAAATTAGCCTGGTGTAGTGGCACATCTGTAATCCCAGCTACTCGGGAGGCTAAGGCAGGAGAAATGCTTAAACCCAGCAGGGAGAGTTGCAATGAAACAAGATTATACCACTATGATCTAGCCTGGGCAACAGATTGATGCTCTGTCTCAAAAAAAAAAAAAAGGTAAAGAAATCACTTCTCATACGTTTCAGACATGATGCAAAAAACTTATTTAACATCAAGTTGCTCAGATATTTCTATGTCTCCAAAAAAACTGAATAGGCATTCACATTGCAGAGTTTCTTATACGCCATGAAGAAGACATTGGTTCTCACTGAAAACTTGAAGGAAAATAATGAAAAAAGTACATGGAAACCTTAGAGAATTTAAAAGCATACGACAGAAAATGCAGAAATGTGAGAAGAAATAAAAAAACTCAGGTTTTCCAGAAACTATTTCCTTTAAAACACAGATTCCCAAATTGCTATTTTAAGAACTGCCTTTCCCTTTGACCTTTGGACCCTCATCTGTGTCATGTGTTGTATTCACTTTTACTCTCACTTACCTGGGGGTTCATCTGCCATCTCCTCTCTCTTCATAATCAGAGGCTCCTTTTCCTGCTCCAGACAGGCAATCAGGTCTGGTTTAGAGGCAGCAATACCTGTTTGATTACAAATAACTAACATGAATCTTGCGCATATTCTCCAATTACCAACCTAGTAATGTGCTCAGTAAAGACGATGCAATAGAATAGTCCAATGTATAACAGAAATTTTTAAATATTCAGAAAAATATTCTACATTTGTAAGTTCTTAATTTCATTACCCAGTAATACTGAGTCAAAACTTGCTGTTGGCTATTAGATTTTAAGGTGTGGGCAACAATATGTCACTAAATTTCTCAAATTACCACTAATCTAGAGTGAATGACACAGATCATGTCAGAAATGTGGTAAATTCAGGTCAAGATGAAACATATTAGGCTGGGCGCGGTGGCTCACGCCTATAAACCCAGCAATTTGGGAGGCCAAAGCGGGTGGATCACGAGGTCAAGAGATTGAGACCATCCTGTTCAACATGGTGAAATCCCGTCTCTATTAAAAATACAGAAAATTAGCTGGGCATGGTGGTGTGTGCCTGTAATCCCAGCTACTCAGGAGGCTGAGGCAGGAGAATTGCTCAAACCCAGGAGGCAGAGGTTGCGGTGAGCCGAGATCACGCCATTGCACTCCAGCCTGGGTAACAAGAGTGAAACTCCATCTCAAAAAAAAACTGAAAAGAAATATATTAAAGAAACTTTTTTCTATTTATATAAATCCTTAAGTTTCTCAAAAATGGGAATCTGAAACTCATTTATGCAAAACATATGTTACCAAAATACATTTTAGAAATAAGAGAAATAAAACCTTTAGGGCATATTAGAAACTGTGTGTTGAAATTATCCTTACCCAAGAAGACAAGGTTTCTGTAGTTTTCTAAAATCACATTTTTATATAAATTCCGCTGTGCAGCGTCCAGGCATTGCCACTCTTCCAGAGAAAATTCTATGACCACATCCCTAAATGTCAACAGTCCCTGAAAAACACACACACACAAACATATATACCAGATAGCCAACAGAATTTATAATTTGAATCAAGGTAAAATGAGAGAGTAACAAGAACAAGTTCTGATTTATAAGAGTGACAGAAATTATGCAATACAATAAATTTGTATGCAGAAATATTTTCTAATGTGTTCTCTAACCCTGAGAAAACAGAGCGGCACAAGAGGCACAACATCAGTGTATATAGAATAATTTTCTAGATAATAACATATGTAATAGACCAAGTGAGGTGGCTCATGCCTTTAATACCAGCACTTTGGGAGGCCGGGGTGGGCAGATCACTTGAGGTCAGGAGACCAGCCTGATCAACACAGAGAAACTCCATCTCTTCTAAAAATACAAAATTAGCCAGGCATGGTGGCACATGCCTCTAAGCCCAGCTACTCAAGAAGCTGAGACAGGAGAATTGCTTGAACCCAAAAGGCGGAGGTTGTGGTGAGCCGAGATCGCTCCACTGCATTTCAGCCTGGGCAGCAAATAGTAACATGCCATGTCAAACACAAAACAAAACAAAACAAAAAAATAAATAACATATATAATTAAGGGCATAGCCAGGCGCGGTGGCTCACGCCTATAATCCCAGCACTTTGGAAGGCCGAGGCCTTGATCACGAGGTCAAGAGATCGAGACTATTCTGGTCAAACAAGATGAAACCCCGTCTCTACTAAGAAAATACAAAAATTAGCTGGGCATGGTGGTGCGCGCCTGTAGTCCCAGCTACATGGGAGCGGGAGGAAGGAGAATTGCTTGAACCCAGGAGGCAGAGGTGGCGGTGAGCTGAGATCGTGTCATTGCACTCCAGTCTGGGTAACAACAGTAAAACTCTGTCTCAAAAACAAAACAAAACAAAACAAAACAAAACAAAACAAAAACAAATTAAGGGCATAAACACAAATATGTACCTTTTTGAGTGCTTCAGAAGTTTCCATATAATGAAGACTATCTTGTTTAAATAAACATTTTGTTAATAGAGTTCTGCATAGAGCTAATGGAGAACACAGATGGAACCTCAACATTAGATGTTCTTCATCTTTAATAAAAAGCCAGGTTTTCCCAACAGAAACCATGAGTTTCCACACCTTCCCATGCCCAACAGCCACCTGGGAAATTTTTAACATTTCAGATTATAAAATAATGGTGGGAATTCTGCATGGCATATAAGAAACCTGATGTAGAGAAGACTGATAGAAAAGAAATATTTTTCAGAGATTCCTGACTATCACTGGAAGTTTTAAAAGTCAAAGTTTGCAAGTACTACATGCATGGCATTCCAGGAGGAAAACACAGCTCTTGATCTGAGATGTGTTTAACTGAAAATAAGTCATTTTTCTCCTCTTTCTCAGAAAATTCTTTTCAGATGCAATTCTCTGAACAAATTACATGTGCATCTGGAGAATATGCCTTTAAAGGTGTCAGCACCACATGTTTACCTGCCACCACCACACCCAGAGGCAAAAGGACCAAGACTCGCAGAAAAAGTCCACCCATTTCTGTTCTTTATACCAGAAGAGATTCAGGAACACTGAGCTGCTCCACAGACATAAAAGCAAAGGTTTCTTTTTCTTTTTCTTGAGACGGAGTCTTGCTGGAGTGCCATCGCCAGGCTGGAGTGCCGTGGCCAATCTCGGCTCCCTGCAAACTCCGCCCCCTGGGTTCAAGGGATTCTTCCTCCTCAGCCTCCCGAGTAGCTGGGACGGACAGGTGTGTGCCACCACGCTCAGCTAATTTTTGTATTTTTAGTAGAGATGAGGTTTCACCATGTTGACCAGGATTTTCTCGATCTCTTGAGCTCGTGATTCGCCCACCTCGGCTTCCCAAAGTGCTGGGATTACAGGCGTGAGCCACCGCGTCTGGCCCAAAAGTTTCTTTTTGGTCCTCAGGTGCCCTCTTCTGCCATGGACACCAGCAATTTCTTCTACAGTAATGCAAATATGGGTCACAAGTTCCTGTCACTACCAAACCAAACAGAACCAGCCCTCTGACCACTCTTTAGTGCAGAGGTGAAACGTAATTCTCATGAATGTATCTTGAACCCCACATACTTGATTCTGGCGTCGCCTTAGAGTCACATGAGGCACTTAATTAAAACAACATGGACTGAGTGCGGTGGCTCACGATTGTAATCCCAGCACTTTGGGAGGCCAAGGCGGGTAAATCACGAGGTGAGGAGTTCGAGACCATCCTGGCTGACATGGGGAAACCTTGTCTCTACTTAAAAAATACAAAAAAAAAAAGGCCTGGCGCGGTGGCTCAAGCCTGTAATCCCAGTACTTTGGGAGGCCGAGGCCGGTGGATCACGAGGTCAAGAGATCGAGACCATCCTGGTCGAAATGGTGAAACCCTGTCTCTACTAAAAATACAAAAAATTTAGCTGGGCATGGTGGTGAGTGCCTGTAGTCCCAGTAGGAGGCTGAGGCAGGAGAATTGCCTGAACCCAGGAGGCGGAGGTTGCAGTGAGCTGAGATCGCGCCATTGCACTCCAGCCTGGGTAACAAGAGCGAAACTCCGTCTGAAAAAAAAAAAATACAAAAAAAGTGGCCGGGCACGGTGGCTCACACCTGTAATTCTAGCACTCTGGGAGGTTGAGGCAGGTGGATCACCTGAGGTCGGAAGTTCAAGACCAGCCTGACCAACATGGTGAAACCCCGTCTTTTTAAAATATAAAAAAAATACAAAAAAAGTCATTAGCTGGGTGAGGTGGTACATGCCTGTAATCCCAGCTATTTAGGAGGCTGAGGCATGAGAATTGCTTGAACCCAGGGTGTAGAAGCTGCAGTGAGCTGAGAACATGCCACTGCACTCCAGCCTGTCGACAGAGCAAGATACCATCTCAAAAAGAAAAAAACCTTGGCCGGGCTGGGCACAGTGGCTCAACCCTGTAATCCCAGCACTTTGGGAGGCCAAAGTGGGCAGATCACTTGAGGTCAGGAGTTTGAGACAAACCTGGCCCACATGGTAAAACCCCAACTCTACTAAAAATATATAAATTAGCTGCGCATAATGATGTGGGCCTGTAATCTCAGCTACTTGGGAAGGCCGAGGCACAAGAATCGCTTAAAACTAGCAGGCGAATGTTGCAGTGAGCCGAGATCACACCACTGCACTCCAGCCTGGGCAACAGAGCAAGCCTGTCTCAAAAAACAAAAAAAACCAAAAACCAGAAACCTGGGCTGGGCTGGGAATCGTGACTCGCGCCTGTAATCCTAACACTTTGGGAGGCTGAGGCAGGTAGATCACCTGAGGCCAGGAGTTCAAGACCAACCTGGCCTGCATGGTGAAACCCCATCTGTACTAAATATACAAAAATTAGCCTAGCATGGTGGCACATGCCTGTAATCCCAGCTACTCGGGAGGCTGAAGCACAAGCATCACTTGAACCCAGGAAGAAGAGGTGGCAGTGAGCCAAAATTGCACCACTACACCACTCCAGTCTGGACATAGAGGAAGATTCCACCTCCAGAAAAAAAATTAAATATAAAATAAAAAATAAACCTGGGCTGATAACCACTTAGCTATGTTGCCTCTAAAGCTATAATGAGCTTTAAAAAATATCTGGAAACTGTGGCCTACTTTCTGTAATGTAATTCTTCAAACTTAGGAAGGGGTCATGAATGGTTTGTTTGTTGTTCTGAGACGGAGCCTCACTCTGTCATGCAGGCTGGTGTCCAGTGGCATGATCTCAGCTCACTGCAACCTCCACCTCCCGGGTTCAAGTGATTCTCTTGCCTCAGCCTTCTGAGTAGCTGGGATTATACAGGCGTCTTCCACCAACCCCTGGCTAATTGTGTGTGTGTGTGTGTGTGTGTGTGTGTGTGTGTGTGTGTGTGTGTGTGTGTGTGTGTGTGTATTTTTAGTAGAAACAGGGTTTCACCATGTTGGCCGGGCTGGTCTCAAACTCCCAACCTCTCGTGACTACGCACCTCAGCCTCCCACAGTGCTGAGATTACAGGCAGAAGCCGCTGTGCCCAACCATGATGCATAAACAAGTTCCCTATCAATGCTGATGTTGCTCTTCTTGGGCTAACCCCACAGGGTAGCAGGAGCTGCGGGGCCAGTACCAATGCGGGTCCCTTCTCTGTAACTGACACACAACACTGTAAGGAGAAGCTAGGAAGCTATTCTGAGAATCTTAGAAAATTTGCAGATGTGTTTCAAACTCTGATCTCTCATGCAGAGATGTTTAATTTATTCTAGCAACCTGTTGCATCCCTTCAGAAAAGGGACGTATCTTTTGAGGCCACCCACCAGAAAGTGGACAAATTATTCACCTGAAATCTTCAGGGCAATCACTCCGGCCCAGAAACAGTTCCCACTATTGATCCTAATTGGAACCATAACACCACTGTGGTAATAAATAACCAGGCCAAATTTCTTGAGGCTCTCCTTGGAGGAATAATAAAGGGAATAACTAAGGCAGTAACTTATAATAAAGCGTGGAAGTTTACACAAAGGAAGAAGAAAAATCCAGCCATGTTTCAAGGCAGACTGGAAGAAGTCTTTACAAAAATATACTAATCTGCCGGACGCAGTGGCTCACGCCTGTAATCCCAGCACTTTGGGAGGCCGAGGCGGGTGGATCATGAGGTCAAGAAAACAAGACCATCGAGGCAACATAGTGAAACCCCATCTCTACTAAAAATACAAAAAAATTAGCTGGGCATGGTGGTGCGTGCCTGTAATTCCAGCTACTCAGGAGGCTGAGGCAGGAGAATTGCCTGAACCCAGGAGGTGGAGGTTGCGGTGAGCTGAGATCGCGCCATTGCACTCCAGCCTGGGTAACAAGAGCGAAACTCTGTCACAAAATAAATAAATAAATAAATATGCAGTAATCTAGTCTCTTCCTCTCCTGAAGGGAACATATTAATGGCAAAGCATTTTATTAGCCAATCTGCCCCAGGCATTAGACATAAGCTCCACAAGCTACAAATTAAGCCACAGACTAATCAAAATCAGCTTCTTGATACCACCTTTATGGGTGTTTAACACTTGTAACCTGAAAGAAGGAAAAAGAAACACAGTGAAGAAAAACGGCAAGCCAAATTTATGGCAGCCATCATTGGTGATGTGCTGAATGCCCAAAGAGCACCTAAGAGAAATCTGAAGAGCCATAAAGATAAAGCCAGCGTAGGCTCTTCGTTCAAATGCAAGAAAAGTGGGTATTGGGCAAAGGGATGTACTATGCCCCTGCCAGGCCCCTGCCGTCAGTGCAAAGGTACCAGTCATTAACCCTGAAGAACTGACTGTCCTGTGCCACCAGGGGTAGGTCAGACAAAACTCTAGGAGTGCAAAAGGAGGAATTAGATGAAGACTGAAGGGACCTAGGGTCTTGCTCACTGCCCCTGTCCAGGAACATTGCAATTACAGCTGAGGAGCCCTGGGTAACTCGGGATGTCATGGACACCCAAATTCAGTTTTTGTTTGATACAAGGGCAAATTACTCTGACCTTACTGCTTCTGCAAAAAACCTTTCCTCCTGGTCCATGAGTGTTATGGGAGGGAAAGCCACAAACAAATTTTAAACTCCTCTTTGATTTGTCAATTTGAGAAAAAAAAATTCCAACAGTAATTTCTATTAGTACCCAGTTGCCCAATCTCCTTGTTTGGAAAAGACATCATGATTCAAATAGGGGCACTACTACAATTTAAGCATCACCCAGTGAAATGGCTAACAGTCAGAAACACAATGTCCCAGGCACATTAATAAACAACTCAACCTGATGGCATGGTATACTGGGAAACCAGGGAAGGCTAAAACAACAGTGCCAGTCAAAATACAGCTAAAAGACCAAAGACCTCCGCTATTTCCCTAATTACATATATATATATATATATATCTTTTTTTTTTAAAGATGGGGTTTCACCATGTTGGTCAAACTGGTCTTGAACTCCCAACCTCAGGTGATCCGCCCACCTTGGCCTCAAAAGTGCTTGGATTACAGGCGTTGAGCCACCACGGCTGGCCTATTTTCCTAATATAAAACAATATCCATATTAACCAGAGAGCAAGAAAAGGTCTGGCATCCATACTTGACGTATTACTTACCCATGGGCTCTTAAAATCCTCACTATAATGCTCCCTGAAATACCCCAATCTTACCTGTTTTAAAGGCTTTGTGAAAATACTGGTTAGTATAAGACCTCAGAATAAGTAATGAGGGTGTTATTTCCATTCATCCAATGGTGGCAGATTCATATACCTTTGTGGATCAGATGCCAGGGTGCAAAATTGTTCTTTTTGTTTTAAATGAGAAAATCTTGGTCAGGCGCGGTCGCTCATGCCTATAATCCCAGCATTTTGGGAGGCCGAGGCGGGTGGATCACGAGGTCAAGTGATTGAGACCATCCTGGTCAACAAGGTGAAACCCCATCTCTACTAAAAATGCAAAAAAAATTAGCTGGGCATGGTGGTGCGCACCTGTAGTCCCAGCTACTTGGAAGACTGAGGCAGGAGAATTGCTTTAACCTGGAAGGCGGAGGTTGCAGTGAGCCGAGATCGTGCCATTGCACTCCAGTCTGGGTAACAAGAACGAAACTCCATCTCAAAAAAAAAAAAAAGAAAGAAAGAAAATTTTAACACCAGGAGAAAACCACCATACACTTGGAC
>CM052668.1:17544908-17572671 GCA_028533165.1 Leontopithecus rosalia
AACCTCCGCCTCCTGGGTTCTCACAAATCTCCTGTCTCAGCCTCCTGAGTAGCTGGGATTACAGGTACGCGCCACCATGCCCAGCTAATTTTTTGTATTTTTAGTATAGATGGGGTTTTACCATGTTGACCAGGATGGTCTCGATCTCTTGACCTCATGACCCACCCACCTCGGCTTCTGAAAGTGCTGGGATTACAGGCTTGAACCACCGTGCCCGGCTTTTTTATTTTAAAGACAGGGTTTCACCATGTTGGTCAGGCTGGTCTTGAACTCCCAACCTCAGGTGATCTGCCTGCCTTGGCCTCCAAAGTGCTTGGATTACAGGCGTCAGCCACCACACCCGGCCTAGATAGCCCCTATTTTTTGCACAAGTCTCACAGAGGGATCTGAGGGGTCTGCAACTCGAGAATGGGAGCATATTTCACTATGTGGATGACCTGTATAGCCCAATCCAAGAGCTTTCTGACCAAACTACTGTAAGAACTTTGAATTTCCTGGCAGATGAAATACAAAGCATCCAAAAAGAACATACAGATTATTCTCCAATGGGTACAATATTTACGGTACTTGTTAACACCCAGAGCCTGGAAAATGTCTCCAGAACAAGTGCAAGCCATAGGTAATCTGGGGGTCCCCAACACCAAGCAGCAGCTTTGTTCTTTTTTGGGAATGGCCAAGTTTTGTAAAATATAGATACAAATTTTGGGACTCATAGCAAAGCCTTACTATGATGCAGCAAGGGAGTCTGAAAATGAGCTAACAGAATAAACCCCAAAAATTAGAGAAGCTTTTGTCAAGTTAAAACAGGGTCACACAGGTTCACACTCCTGGCATCCCAGACCTAACTAACCCTTCTCCCCTTATGTAGCAGAAAAGAGGGGCAGAGCTGTGGAAGTGCTAGCCAAGAAATTAGAAATCAGAACCCAGATGAACTGCCTATTTTTCAAAAAAGTTGGGCAGAATGACATTGGGATAGCCAAGTTGCCTTCAGGCAATAGCAGCTACTGTTACTGCAGTGGAGGAAGCCACTAACATCATTCTAGGACAAACACTGGCAGTTCTAACCCCCATCAGGTAAAGTCAGTCTTACAGATAAGGGGACACAGCTGGATGACAGGGGAAAGGTTAGCCAAATACCAGGCCATGCTCCTAGGTGATCCAGATGTAACCCTTAAAACCTGGAACACACTGAATTCACTTTTATTGCTGCCCACAGGCCCAACAGCAGATCATTCCTGCAAGCAGGTCATTGCACACACATATGTTAGCTGGCCTGATTTAAAAGACCAGCCTCTCCCAGATTCTGCGAGAATGACTGGTGTACAGATAGCAGTAGTTTTGTGTCAAATGGGACACGCCAAGCTGAATATGCATATCAAACTATAACACAATGATTGAAGCCCAGCCATTGCCCCCGCACATCAGCACAAAAGGATGAAAGTAGTGCTCTCACTCGAGCACTAATATTGGGACAGGGAAAAAACCTAACGTCTATACAGATTGTAAATATGCATTCCTTATGGTTCATGCTCACACTGCCATCTGGAAAGAAAGGGAACTGCTAACTAGCAAACACTCCCCTATAAAGGGGAATGATATTTCTTTTCTTTTTTTTTTTTTAAGATGGGGATTCACCATGATGGCCAGGCTGGTCTTGTACTCCTGACCTCAGGTGATTCACCCAGCTTGGCCTCCCAAACTGTTAGGATTACAGGCGTGAGCCACTGTGCCTGGCCAAGGGGAATGATATTTCTACCAAAAAGGAAAAAGCTGAGGCAACAAATATAAGTAGACGGCTTTTTGTGGGGGCCAAGCTTAAGGATTGTAACATGAAAGCAAAGATTCAAGTTGCCTGAAATCTATCCTTCGTTTACCACACGTTACAAGAAGATTGGTAAAGGCAAAAAGAGGACAGAGACTGGCCCTTCTTTGGGCTGGTACAAAGCTGTTTGTCAGAAATTCTTAGGCCAGGCATGGTGGCTCAAGCCTGTAATCCCAGAACTTTGGGAAGCCAAGGCAGGTGGATCATGAGGTCAAAAGATCGAGACCATCCTGGTCAACATGAAGAAACCCCGTCTCTACTAAAAATACAAAAAATTAGCTGGGCATGATGGCACGTTCCTGTAATCCCAGCTACTCAGGAGGCTGAGGCAGAATTGCCTGAACCCAAGAGGCAGAGGTGGCAATGAGCTGAGATCGCGCCATTGCACTACAGCCTGGGTAACAAGACCGAAACTCCGTCTCAGAAAAAAATAAAAGAAATTCTTATTTACACAAAAAACATTAATTATTGATTGGATGTACATCATTAAGGTTCAGAGTGTCCAGTGTGGCATTATTAGTTTCATTCACAGCTACTGGTGGCATAGGCAAATAGTTTCAAGAGATGAATACACAGGCCGGGTGCTGTGGCTTACACCTGTTATCCTAGCACTTTGGTGGGTGGATCACCTGAGGTCAGGAGTTCAAGACCAGTCTGGCAATCATGGTGAAACCCCATCTTTAAAAAAAAAAAAGAAAAAAGGGATGAATACACAGTTGAAAGGAGGGGAAGAAATAATTGTGCTCTCATTTTAAAGTCTCTTCAAGTTTAACAACTAAAATGATCTGCATTTCTCAGATATGAGTTTTTTAATTTTCTAAATCTCTAGACCTAGATTCAGAATTTGGAGCTGCAGATTTAGATTCTGGATAGAGTATCCGCAGGTGTTACCTGTACATTTGTGAACGTTTCAGCAGTAGGAGGAACTGGAAATACTCAGTGCATTCATGTTACTCTAATTAGGTTTCTAAGACCCACGGTCTCTAATCAGTTTCACGTCTGAAGACAGGAAAGTGAAAGAGGTAAAATGGTTGATTGCAGCCCTGTGAAGTTTGCAGGAATCTGGTCTAGCCCCTCTAGAAGTGACTGTAGTAGAGGACTATAAATACCAAATAGGCAGAGATATTATTCTGTCTTTTGGCAGCACGTTGCAGTGAATGTGGGACTTGACTGGAAGCCTGAGAGGGTAGGGCCACTCCAGAGTAGATCCTGGTGGGCACCTTATATGTTTATTTCATATCTGGTAATTCTAGACAGTGTTTGGAAAATATCATTAGAAGAAAAATTTTTGGGTGGGGGCAAGAGGAGGGAGAGCATTAGGACAAATATTTAATACATGTGGGGATTAAAATTAGATGACAGGTCGACAGGTGGAGCAAACCACCATGGCACACATATACCTGTGTCACAAACCTGCACATTCTACACATGTATCCCAGAACTTAAAATAAAATAAAGAAAAAATAATAATACAAATTTTTGGCTGAGGGTGGTGGCTCATGCCTTTAATCCCAGCACTTTGGAAGGCCGAGCTGGGTGGATCATGAGGTCAAGGAGTTCAAGACCAGCCAGACCAACACAGTGAAACCCTGTCTCTACTAAAAATACAAAAATTAGCTGGGCATGCTGGTGCGTGTCTGTAATCACAGCTACTTGGGAGGCTGAGGCAGGAGAATCGCTTGAACCAAGGAAGCGAAGGTTGCAGTAAGCCAAGATCATGCTACTCTACTCCAGCCTGGGCAATACAGCGGGATCCAGTCTCAAAAAAGAAAAATTTTTTTCTTCAGCCAGAGGAACTCCACAATGATAGAACAGAAAGAAAACTATTTTATTATACAAATAATTTAGAATGTGACATGCATCACAGCCAATCTGCCTAAGAGATTAGAAAGATGGTTAACGTAATTAGCCTACACATAAAATAATTTACAGCACCACATCATACGGAGTTTATCTTCAATTCACCTGGTAATTGGAAAAACCATCCATGTATGCTAATTCGCTATATTCAGTAATAAAAAACTTTTTTTTTTTCTCAGACAAGAGTCTTGGTCTGTCGCCAGGTGCCAGGCTGGAGTGCAGTGGCGCAATCTCGGCTCACTGCAACCTCCGCCTCCTGGGTTCAAGCATTTCTTCTGCCACAGCCTCCTGCGTACCTGGGATTATAGGCATGTGTCACCATGCCCGGTAATTTTTTGTATTTTTAGTAGAGAAGGGGTTTCACCATGTTGGCCAGGATGGTCTCGATCTCCTGACCTTGTGATCTGCCCGACTCAGCCTCCCAAAGTGCTGGGATTACGGCCGTGAGCCACCACGCCCAGCCTCTTTTTTTTTTGAGACACACTCTCACACTGTCACCCACCCAGGCTGAAGTGCAGTGGTGGGATCTTGGCTCACTGTGACCTCAGCCTTTAGGGTTCAAGCAATTCTCCTGCCTCAGCCTCCCAAGTAGCTGGGATTACAGTTACACACCACCACGCCCAGCTAATTTTTTGTAGTTTTAGTAGAAATGGGGTTTCACCATGTTGGCCAGGCTGGTCTTTAACTCCTGACCTCAGGTGATCCACCCGCCTTGGCCTCCCAAATGCTGGAATTATAGGCATGAGCCACTGCACCCAGCGTCTACTCACATTTTAAAGCAATGGCTGTCTACTTCCGGAGCACTGGGCTCCAGCACTCCTGCTTGCCTTCTCCTGATGGCTAGTGTCCTCTCTAGACCCCATCATCTGCCACTGAAACACAGCCCACAGCACAGCACAGGGCTCACAGTTGGAAGCTCACATTCTGTGAAGACTAATTGCCACATCAGTACTCCAGTGCCACAACAGAGTGAAGCCTGAGCAGCAGGAGAAGAACCTGCAGGCCTCCTGGGTAAAATTTCACTTTCAGAATAATGGAACTGAGAGCAGCGCTTCAGCATCGGTTTGTATTTTTAAAAAAAGCTTTTTAAAATTATTATTATTGATTATAGCCAATTAGCATACATGGAAAAATACTGCTGGATTTCCAGCATGAGTCTAGATAGAGATAGCTCCAGGAGTTCTTGCTGTGACAGCCCGCCTCATTCACAGACACCAAAGGATAGTAATAGGGTCTCTGAAACAGCCAGCCAGAGGATTGGAGAGAAAAACAGCCCTCAATTCTGAGAAAGATTATATTGAGAGGCCAGGCGCAGTGGCTCACGCCTATAATCCCAGCCCTTTGGGAGGCTAAGGTGGGCAGATTGCCTGAGTTCAGGAGTTTGAGATCAGCCTGGGTAACAGGGTGAAACCCTGTCTCTACTAAAACACAGAAAGATAAGCCAGGCATGGCAGTATTCACCTGTAGTCCCAAGTCCTCTGGAGGCTGACAAAGGAGAAGCCCTTGAAATCAGGAGGTGGAGGTTGCAAAGAGCAGAGATTGTGCTATTGCACTTCAGCCTGGACAACAGAGAGAGACTAGGTCTCAAAAAATAAATAAATAGGGCCGGGCGTGGTGGCTCAAGCCTGTAATCCCAGCACTTTGGGAGGCCTAGGCTGGTGGATCACAAGGTCAAGAGATTGAGACTATCCTGGTCTACATGGTGAAACCTGTCTCTACTAAAAATACAAAAAATTAGGTGGGCATGGTGGCACGTGCCTATAATCCCAGCTACTCACGAGGCTGAGGCAGGAGAATTGCCTGAACCCAGGAGGTGGAGGTTTCAGTGAGCCGAGATTGCGCCATTGCACTCTAGCCTGGGTAACAAGAGTGAAACTCCATCTCAAAAAAATAAATAAATAAAAAATAAAAATAAAAATAAATAAATAATAAAATAAAAATTAAAAGTGCTCAATACTAATTAGAGAAATGCAAAGGAAATCACAATGAGAGACCACCTACACACCAGTCAAATTGGCTATTATACAAAGTAAAAAAGAAACAACACACGCTGGCCAGATGAACGCCACCAGCACTTTCGGAGGCCGAGGCAGGTGAACAGCCTGAGGTCAGGAGTTCAAGCCCAACCTGGCCAACATGGAGAGACCCCACTTCTACTAAAAATGCAAAAATTAGGTCAAGTGTGGTGGCTCATGCCTGTAATCCCAGCACTTTGGGAGGCCGAGGCAGGCAGATCACGCAGTTAGGCGTTTGAGATCAGGCTGGCCAACATAGTGAAACTCCATCTCTACTAAAAGTACAAAAAAAATTAGCCGGGTGTGGTGGTGGCCCCTGTAATCCCAGCTACTCGGGAGCCAGGAGAATCACATGAACACAGGAGGCAGAGGTTGCATCGAGCTGAGATGGAGCCATTGCGCTCCAGCCCGTGTGAAGGTGCAAGACTGCATCTCAAAAAAAAAAATAAATAAATAAAAATAATTAGCTGGGTAGGGTGGCAGGCGCCTGTAATCTCAGCTACTTGGAAGGCTAACATAGGACACTCACTCAAGGAGACAGAACAAGACTCCATCTTAAAGGAAAAAAAAAAAAGATTGCTTGAGCACCGGAGGTTGAGGCTGCAGTGAGCTGAGATCACGTCACTGTTCTCCACCCTGGGTAACAAAGTGAAACTCTGTCTCCAAAAATAAAATAAAATAATTTAACAAAAGCATAATATGGCAAATAAATACCACTAAATCCTGTGTGGCCATAAAAAGAGATCAAGATAATTTCTTTTGCAGCAACACAGATGGAGCTAGAGACCATTATCCCTTAAAAACTAATGCAGAAACAAAAAAACAAATTCATGTTATCATTTATACATAGCTGGCTGAGGGCTCACATCTGTAATCCCAGCACTTTGTGAGGCCGAGGCTGGTGGATCACAAGGTCAGGAGTTCAAGACCAGCATGGCCAACATGGTGAAACACTGTCTCTACTAAAAATACAAAAATTAGCCAGGCATGGTGGCAGGTACTGGTAATCCCAGCTACTCAGGAGGCCAAGACAGGAGAATCATTTGAACCCAGGAGGCGAAAGTTGCAGTGAGCCGAGATCGAGCCATTGCACTCCAGCCTGGGCAACAAGAGCAAAACTCTGCCTAAAAAAAGAAAGAAAAGAAAAGAACAAGAAAAGGCTAAATAATAAGAACACACTGACACAAAGAAAAGAATAACAGGCCGGGCGTGGTGGCTCACACCTCTAATTTAAACACTTTGGAGGCCAAGGTGGGCAGATCACCTGAGATCGGGAGTTCAAGACCAGCCTGATCAACATGGTGAAACCCCGTCTAAAGAAAAAGAAAGAAAAGAATAACAAACACTGAGACTTAGTTGAGAGTGAGGGCAGGAGGACAAAGACAATCAGAAAAAAATACTGGTTTGGCGCCATGCTTAGTACCTCAGTGACAAAATCTACGCATTAACCTTCATGACACAATTTTATTTACATAGCAAACCTACAGATGTACCCATGTACAAAGAATACAAGTTAAAACTAAAAACTCCATGGGTGGGGAGAGTGCGATGCAGGCTGAAGGACTGGTTTGTACTACAAACAGTGGCTTAGGTGGGGCTGCATTCTGATTTATTTTTGTGTCCATGCAGGCAGATGGGATTATGAACAGTTGGTCCAGAACCCTAGGATGGTGGAGAAATCATATTACTGCTGCAGATTCAGTGTCTGCTGGTGAAGATGTTCCAGGAGACTTGTAACCATTTTTTTTAGGGTTTTGGCAAGAGGCACTGGGATCAAAAACGATGTGAATTTTCTGAGGGTGGTGCCTAGTCCTGGGAAGGTTGTGGGCACGTCAATGTCTTGTGGGTATGTTTGTAAGTGGGTGAAAATCTTGTGGAGGCAGCTGTGGGAAAGTGGGGTTTGTTATCAGAGCTCTGTCCTCTTAGAGGAGACCTGAAATCACAGGACAATGAGCAGTGTGACAGCTTGTGTACAGGAGAGCACAGCCTCCCATCCCAGGCATGCAGAGTTCCATTCCAGGGAAGGCCTCTGTGATATCTTTTTTCTGGCACAAAATGTGTCATTTACTGAACACCAAGCAATTCTCCAACACTGACTGTCCAACATTTGAATTCTGACACCACACAGAGTCAGCCCAGACCCTGATTCAGAGCACAGTCCCACAACACTGTCTTTACTACAGATGCCAGTCACAAGCTTCATAGGCTGATCTATGCTTCTGAGCCACTGTTTAATAATTGGGGACTCCCAGAACATTCCTGAAGTTCAGTAATGTAATAGACTAACTCACAGAACTCAGTGAAACACTGGAGTTATGTTTACCAGTTTATTATAAAAGATACAACTCAGGCCGGGCTAGGTGGCTCACACCTGTAATCCCAGCACTTTGGAAGTGACCCAGGTGAATCACCTAAGGTCAGGAGTTACACACCAGACTGACCAACATGGCGAAAACCCGTCTCTACTAAAAGTACCAAAAAAAAAAAAATTATCTGGCTGTGGTCGCAGGCACCTGTAGTCCCAGCTACTCAGGAGGCTGAGGCAGGAGAATCGCTGGAACCTGGGAATTGGAGGTTGCAGTGAGTTGAGATCGCACCACTGCACTGCATTCCAGCCTGGCAACAGAATGAGACTCCATCTCAAAAAGCAGTAATAGCCGGGCGCGGTGGCTCACGCCAGTAATCCAGGCACTTTGGGAGGCCAAGGTGGGTGGGCCATGAGGTCAAGAGATGGAGACAATCCTGGTCAACATGGTGAAACCCCATCTCTACTAAAAATATAAAAAATTAGCTGGGCATGGTGGTGTGTGCCTATAATCCCAGCTACTCGGGAGGCTGAGGCAGGAGAATTGCCTGAACCCAGGAGGCGGAGGCGAGCCAAGATTGCGCCATGGCACTCCAGCGTGTGTAACAAGAGCGAAACTCCGTCTCAAAAAACAAACAAACAAACAAAAACCAATAGTAATAATAAAAGACAGTTGATCATGTGAATTAGAAAGGGGACATTGGCATTTGAGAATGTGAGAAGAAACTGAATATTTAGTATTTTACTGCAAGTCACAGACTGGAGGAATGGGAGGTGAGGGGTAGACTTGAGACCCAAACTGAAAAATGCAGGGGAAAATTAGTCCTCCGTGGAGTGTGAAAATAACTAAGTAGCAGGCAATTAAACTGAGGTTTCTCTAGTTCCTGGGTTCCTACTTTTTAAAAACTCTAATTCAATTGCATTTTTTTTGGTAAATTACGGTACTGAGAGAAATAAAATTCAGGCTTCACCAACCATAAAGTGCCAATTAACCTCTGATCACATAAGCAGAATAAGTATACCTTAATCGTACAAATCAAGCAACAATGTAACTGTACCTAACCAATTATATAATTTTGTTTTCTTCATTGTGCGCCTTTAAAAGTCTTTCCTTCAAGCTGCTCCCATAAACCACAAACTACAAACCACAGATGGGTGGTCCACAATTTTTGAATCACACTTTGATTAAATTTCTTCTCAATTTTTGCGGTGATGCCCATAATTTTTTTTTTTTGAGACGGAGTTTCTCTCCTGTTGCCCAGGCTTTAGTGCAATGGTCCGATCCTGCCTCACCGCAATCTCCACCTCCCGGGTTGAAGCGATTCTCCTGCCTCAGCCCGCCGAGTAGCTGAGATTACACGCATGCGCCTCCACATTCTGATAATTTTGTATTTTTAATAGAGACGGGGTTTCACCATGTCGATCAGGCTGATCGCGAAGTCCTAACCTCAGGTGATCCGCCCGCCTCGGCCTCCCAAAGTGCAACATCACTGGCGAGAGCCACTGCGCCCGACACTCTCATAAATTTGTAATAGGTGAAAAGAGGAACTGGGAACCCCCGGACCAAAGCTCTTCGCATTCATGAACCCGCACCCTGAATCAGGATTCTCCCCCGATGACCCTCCCGTGGTCCCTGAACAATCTGGGAGAGACACCGCCCTGTGGATGCCGAGCCTCCCAGAGATGGCTCCAGGCCAGGGCACAGTCACTGCCCAGGGAAGAGACGGGACGCCTGGAGCCCGCAGTCAGCGAAGCCGCCATCTTACCGCTGAAGGGGGCTGAGGCCGAGCTCGGCAAGCAGAACTCCGGAGAACTCCGGACGCAGACTGTGGAGCTGACTGCGGGGAGGCCTGAGTCCCGCCACAGCCCCTTCCTCCCGATTTCAACCAGCCCCTCCCTCTCTCGGGATGTCGCACCCAGCACTCTCACCATTTCTAGGCTTCCAGAGGGTCCCGGCGTCTTAGCTGCGGATCTCCCAATTTATGCAGGTCGCAAGTCCACAGAGGTGGGGCCTCTAGGAGGAGAGGACACAGCAGGGAAAGCGAGACCTAGACCTCCGGCTGCAGGGAGACACAAAGGCGCCGCCAAATCCCGGAAGCCATCTTGTCTGCTCCGGCTGTGTGCCTGATTGGACCGTTCCCAGCCCAGGGATTCTGATTGGATAACGTTTAAGGTCCCGATCCTTCCGGGTCTGAGTGACAGAAGACATGATCAGCCTCTGGGCTGAATGAAGAGTGACAGCCTAAGCTGCAGCCTCTTCAGCCAGGGCTTCTTTTTTTAACTGCGCCAAGCCCATCCCAGAGGGTATTTGCATTTAACCTTGTGTATAAGATCATATACGTTTACAAACGATATACGGCTACTCACACAAAAAAATAATGTAAGTATTATTTTAGAATTTCAGATTTTATGACCTTTGTGGCTTCTGGTCCATTGAGTAGGGAGCTTGAGACTTTAAAAAAAGAGGCTTTTTGCAAGGGAGTGAAAAGCAAAGAAAAAAAAAGGGAAAAAGAAAGAAAGAAAAAAGACACAATCCTCTGAAATAAAATGTGAGCCATATGTGAATTTTAAACTTTGCTGTAGTCAGGCCGGGCGCGGTGGCTCACGCCTGTAATCCCAGCACTTTGGGAGGCCAAGGCGGGTGGATCACGAAGTGAAGACATCGATACCATCCTGGTCAACATGGTGAAACCCTGTCTCTACTAAAAATACAAAAAATTAGCTGGGCATGGTGGCTCGTGCCTGTAATCCCAGCTACTCAGGACGCTGAGGCAGAATTGCCTGAAGCGGAGGTTGCAGTCAGCTGAGATAGCACAATTGCACTCCAGCCTGGGTAACAAGAGCGAAAACTCCATCTCAAAAAAAATAAATAAATAAAAATAAATTTTCTAGTAGTTAAACTTTAAAAAGAAAAAAACAGTGGAATTGATTGTTACAATCTAATTAACCTAATATATCCAAAGTATTTAATATGGACGCAAAATGTAATTATTAATGAAACACACACACACATATACATGAATATGGAACTAAATCTTTGAAAATAACTCTGTATTTTACCTTTCTAGAACATTGCAATTCAGACCAGCACATTATGGGCTCCCAGTAGCAACATGTCGCCAATAGCTGCCACATTAAAGTGCAGCTCTGATGTCTGGTGGGGGAAGAGCCTGAGCATTCCTTTTTTGCCAGAGGGGGTGGGACAGCCTCTCTGTACCAACATCTCTTCAGTTCCGAGAAAGAAAAAGTGAACACAGAACGAACAGAGGACAGAAAGAATAAAATAACCACAGGTGGACCTGTGGTTAACTGTGGTTGTTTTATTAACCACTGCTGACCACCTGTTGCTCACCTTAATTCCAAACATCAGACAGTGAAAAAAGAATGCTGAGGCCACAGCCGGGCGCGGTGGCACATGCCCGTAGTCTCAGCTAATCGGCAGGCTGAGGTGGGAGGATCGCTCAAGCCCAGGAGTTCTGGGCTGTAGTGCGCTATGCCAATCGGGTGTCCTCACTAAGTTCGGCATCAATATGGTGACCTACCGGGAGCGGGGGACCACCAGGTTGCCTTAGGAAGGGTGAGTGGGCCCAGGTTGGAAACGGAGCAGGTCAAAACTCCCGTGCTGGTCAGTAGTGGGATCGCGCCTGTGAACAGCCACTACACTCCAGCCTGAGCAACATAGGGAGAACCTGTCTCTAAAAAAAAAAAAAGAATGATGTGGCCACAAAGCAAGAAAACTCTAGATCTGTCCACAGTCTTAACCTGCAATGTTTAGAGAAGGAGAAAATAGACTAAAGGCAAACTTATTTTGTTATTTGGCATTGGTCCTAATGGTCAGCCTGTGGTTATCTGTTCTGTTCTGTGGTGTGGGGGACACTGTAAGTATAAGCACCAATCACGCACAGACATGTCTACATGTATCTTTTCATATTTAATATTCTCTTACAAGACATGGACTTTAAATCAGGAATAAAGGTGCTGTGAGGTATTTTTTTCTTGCCTTGGCACTGTGCACATATTGCTAAGTTCTGCATTCAGGTTATGTGACTCTTTTCTTTTACCTTGGCCCAGAATATTTTGCACAATAAGACATATTACTAGCCCCAACATATATAAAATGTGAGGCCCTCACCTGGGGTTCTTCTACAGAGGGACTTGTACCATATCTCTTCATCAATCATCTTTTTAAAATTTATTATTTATTTATTTTTATAAAGACGGGGTTTCACCATGTTGGTCAGGCTGGTCTTGAATTTCTGACCACAGGTGATTTACCAGCCTTGGCTTCCAAAGTGCTTGGATTACAGGCATGAGCCACCACGCTCGGCCTGCATCAATCATCTAAGAGATGCGATGCTCCATTTTTGCCTGCACTCTGCCCACAGGAAAAATTGTGACTTACCACTCAGCCTAGGTACCACGTGATGTGTGTCTCCTGCCTGGGCCTTGACCACAGAGAGTGTTATTACTCATTGCTGGGCTCAACACCCAGGTGATGTGACTTTGCTTCCTGTGTTCTGCTTTCAGGAGAACATTGTAACATATTCGTGGCTGAGAATTCAGGTGATGTGACACTCCTGTCTGGTCTCTGCCCTCAAAAAAGGTTGTGACATATTCTTGGCCCAGGTATGAGAATCAGCACATCCCCCAGCAACACTTCAGGACCTTTAAGCTTGGGTACATCACCACAATTCAGAAGGGCCCCTCCGAACTCAGGAACGAACAAGTGGCTGTTGGCTTTCTAGGTTCTGCATGAGTTCACATTTAATATTGAGTTTATGTCCGCTTAAATATCAAGATTGTTTCTTCAATTTAGGAGTATAACACTTCAATTTAGGTGTATAATCATAGGTAATTTAACTTGAAACACAAAGTTTATTCAAATGGCATATCTAAAAGATTTTAGTACTGGCTGATTTAACATAAAAATGTGGCAGAGGCCGGGTGCATTGGCTCATGCCTGTAATCCCAGCACTTTGGGAGGCCAAGGCAGACAGATCACAAGGTTAGGAGATCAAGACTATCCTGGCCAACATAGTGGAACCGTGTCTTTACTAAAAATACAAGAATTAGCTGGGCATGGTGGCATGTGCTACTCAGGAGGCTGAGGCAGGAGAATCGCTTGAACCCCAGAGGTGGAGGTTGCAGTGAGCCGAGATCGTGCCATTGCACTCCAGCCTGAATAACAAGAGCGAAAGTCTGTCTCAAAAAAAAAAAAATACAAGAATTAGCTGGGCATGGTGACATGTGCTACTCAGGAGCCTGAGGCAGGAGAATCGTTTGAACCCCAGAGGTGGAGGTTGCAGTGAGCTGAGATTACACCACTGAGACTCCAGCCTGGTGGCAGAGCATGACTCTGTCTCAAAAAAATAAACGTGGCAGAGTATTTTCCTGATGTTCAATTAATTTTTGCTTAGTATGAATTAGCACTTTTATTATTCAGTCTCATCATGAGAATTCTCACAATCCTTATCCAGTCCAACAATATAATTTAAAAAGTATCAGAAACCTGTACGCAAGTTGTCTAGGCTATTTCCATTTTTTCTTGAACCTCCTTACAGACACAGTACACTAGGATTCTGCATGCTTTTGAAGTTTATAGAAACTACATCAGAATTGTTGGACGAGGTGGCTCACGCCTGTAATTCCAGCACTCTGGGAGGCCGAGATGGGTGGATCACGAGGTTAGGAGTTTAAGACCAGCCTGGCCAACAGGGTGAAACCCTGTCTGTTCTAAAAATACAAAAATTAGCCAGGCATGGTGGCACTTGCCTGTAATCCCAGCTACTCAGGAGTCTAAGGCAAAGAACTGCTTAAACCCAGGAGACAGAGGTTGCAGTGAGTCGAGATCATGCCATTGCACTCCAGCCTGAGTGACAGAGCGGGATTCCATCTCAAAAAATATAAATAAATAAAATAAGGGCTGTCCACGGTGGCTCACGCATGTAATCTTAGCACTTTGGGAGGCCGAGGTGGGTGGATCACCTGAGGTCAGGAGTTAAAGACCAGCCTGGCCATCATGGTGAAACCCCATCTTATAATAAATAAATAAAAAAAATAAAAATAAACTATATCAGAATTAAAAAACCATTAACTATACAAATGACTTTAAAGAATTATGAAGAAACAAGTGAAACAAATCGATTATATCTGTGGCCTACAATAACTTATAATAACTATAATTATGGGTTTCACCATGTTGGTCAGGCTGGTCTTGAACTCCCGACCTCAGGTAATCTGATCGCCTTGGCCTCCAAAGTGCTTGGATTACAAGCGTGAGCCAACACACCCGGCAATTTTTCATGTAATTTAACATATGAAATAATTATGTTTTTTTGGCTGGGCACAGTGGCTCATGTCTGTAATCCCGCACTTTGGAAGGCTGAGGCTGGCATATCACAAGGTCAGGAGTTTGAGACCAGCCTGACCAACATGGAGAAATCTTTGTCTCTACTAAAAATACAAAAATTAGCTGCTGGGTGTGATGGCACACTCCTGCAATTCCAGCTACTCAGTAGGCTGAGGCAGGAGAATCACTTGAACTTGGGAGGCGGAGGTTGCAGTAAGTTGAGATCAAGCCGCTGCACTCCAGCCTGGGAGACAGAACAAGGCTCCATGTCAAAAAAAAAATTATGTTTTTTTGGCCGGGTGCGGTGGCTCACGCCTATAATCCCAACACTTTGGGAGGCCGAGGTGGGTGGATCACTAGGTCAAGAGATCAAGACCATCCTGGCCAACAAGGTGAAAACCTGTCTCTACTAAAAATACAAAAATTAGCTGGGCATGGTGGTGCACACCTGTAGTCCCAGCTACTTGGGAGGCTGAGGCAGGAGAATTGCTTGAACCAAGGAGGCAGAGGTTGCGGTGATCCGAGATTGTGCCATTGCACTCCAGTCTGGGTAACAACAGTGAAACTTCGTCTCAAAAAAAAAAATTATGTTTTTTACTTTTTTGGATGTTGCATTGGCCCTCTGTAGGATCCAAATTTAGGGGACTAGGCTGGGTGTGGCCTAGTAATCCCAGCACTTTGAGAGGCTGAGGCGGGTGGATCACCTGAGGTAAGAAGTTTGAAACCAGCTCGGCCAACATGGCAAAAACCCATCTCTACTAAACATCCAAAAAATTAGCCTGGCATGGTGGCAGGTGCCTGTAATCCTAGCAACTTGGAAGGCTGAAGCAGGAGAACTGCTTGAACCTGGGAGGCAGAGGTGGCAATAAGCTGAGATCATGCCATTGCACTCCAGCCTGGGTGACAGAGTGAGATTCTGTCTCAATTTAAAAAAAAAGTTGGCCGGGCGTGGTGGCTCAAGCCTGTAATCCCAGCACTTTGGGAGGCGGAGGCGGGTGGATCATGAGGTCAAGAGATCGAGACCATCCTGGTCAACATGGTGAAACCCCGTCTCTACTCAAAATACAAAAAATTAGCTGGGCATGGTGGCACGTGCCTGTAATCCCAGCTACTCAGGAGGCTGAGGCAGGAGAATTGCCTGAACCCAGGAGGCGGAGGTTGCGGTGAGCCGAGATCGCGCCATTGCACTCCAGCCTGGGTAACAAGAGCGAAACTCCATCTCCAAAAAAAAAAAAAAAAAAAGTTACAGGTCTAATAATACATAAAATCTGTTCCAAGAGAAAATTGCTATACTTTTTTATTAGTATATTATTTATGGTAAAGCCAATTTTAATAAAACCTTACAAATACATTTCTCATATATGTCATTTTTTTGCCACTCTAGATTTTCACAAATATTTTATAATCGCATAATTAATTATTTAAACATTTTATATTTGATTTACCATTTTAGTTTTTCAATTTGAAACAACCATCAAATAATTTCAAACTAGACTAATGTTTCTAACTTCCTTCACCAAAAGCATATTTTGCTTTCATTTCAACGCTCTACGCAGAATTGTTTTTCATACATTGAGTTGATTTAATTACATATAGATTACATTAACTCTTTTTTTTTTTTTTGGAGACTGAGTGTTGCTCTGTCACCCAAGCTGGAGTGCAATGGTGCAATATTAGCTCACTGTGACCTCAGCCTCCCAGGTTCAAGTGATTCTCCTGCCTCAACCTCCAAAGTTGCTGGGACAACAGGTGCATGACAACACACCTGGCTAATTTTTTTTTTTTGAGACGGGGTTTCACTCTTGTTACCCAGGCTGGAGTGCAATGTCATGATCTCAGCTCACTACAACCTCCGCCTCCTGGGTTCAGGCAATTCTCCTGCCTCAGCCTCCTGAGTAGCTGGGATTACAGGCATGAGCCACCATGCCCAGCTAATTTTTTTGTGTTTTTAGTAGAGACGGGGTTTCACCATGTTGACCAGAACGGTCTTGATCTCTTGACCTCGTGATCCACCCGCCTCAGCCTCCCAAAGTGCTGGGATTACAGGCGTGAGCCACTGCGCCTGGCCTTGAACTCTTGACCTTAGGTGATCCACCCATCTCGGCCTCCCAAAGTGCTAGTATTACAGGCATGAGTCACCACGCCCAGCTGATAATTTTTGGCATTTTCAGTAGAGACAGGTTTTCACCGTGTTAACCAGGATGGCCTGTGTTTAATTTTTTTATGCCTTTGCATTCTCATAGCTTAGCTCCCAGTTTTGAGTGAGAACACACAATATTTGGTTTTTCATTTCTGAGTTACTTCACTTTGAATAATTGTCTCCAACTTCATCCACGTTGCCTTGAATGCCAATATTTTGCTCCTTTTTATGACTGAATAGTATTCCATTTTGTGTGTGTGTGTGTGTGTGTGTGTGTGTGTGTGTGTGTGTGTGTGTGATGTTTTCTTCTTTGAGATGAAGATTCACTCTGTCACCCAGACTGGCATGATCTCGGCTTACTGCAACCTCCACCTTCCAGGTTCAAGAGATTCTCCTGCCTCAGCCTTGCCACGGCGCCCAGCTAATTTTTGTATTTTTAGTAGATACTGAGTTTCACCATGTTGGTCAGTCTGATCGCAAACTCCTGACCTTATGATCTGCCAGCCTTGGCCTCCCAAAGTGCTGGTGTTGTAACTGAGCCAGTGCAAAATCACCACTGAGACAAAACCTAGGCCAAATTACAGGGTCTTTATTGCTGGCGGCCATGGAGCCCTCTCTAACCCATGGCCCCTAAAGGAGGGTGTCAAGACCTTTTATGCCCGGAAACCACCTCCTAAGTAGGGGTGAGGGCAAGACACTTTGAACATTCCGAGGGCCAGGGGACTTTGGACATTCTGATTGTTACTTAATTGGTTCCCAGAAGTCAAGATAAGCCTTAGTTTACATATTGAGTAGGGTGGAAATTACAGACCTTAGTTACTTAGTTAATTACTAAGACTTACTGGTAAGTCTTAGTTTTTCTTAAAATGGCACAAGGGCCAAAATGGCATTGGTTTGGACTGCTTGCCTGTCACATTAAAGACACAGAGAGCAGCTCAACGGAAAGCTGAGGTAGGTTGGGGTATGCAGTTTATGGGGCAATTACCACGTCACATTGAGATTACAGACACAAGTCACTGTGCCTGGCCTGACATTTTCTTTATCCACTCATTGGTTGATGGACATTTAGGCTGGTTCCGTAGTTTTGCAATTGCAAATTGTGCTGCTATGAACATGTGTGTGCGTGTGTCTTTTTTATATAATGATTTCTTTTTCTGTGTATAGATACCCAGTAGCAGGATTGCTGGATTAATGGTAGTTCTACTTCTAGTTCTTTCTTTCTGTCTTTATTTTTCTTTTTGGTAGCCTTCTCTGCATTATACTTCTAGCTCTTTAAAAAAATGTTCATACTGGGCCAGGCGTGGTGGCTCAAGCCTGTAATCCCAGCACTTTGGGAGGCTGAGGTGGGTGGATCACGAGGTCAAGAGATCAAGACCATCCTGGTCAACATGGTGAAACCCTGTCTCTACTAAAAATTAGCTGAGCATGGTGGCCCGTGCCTGTAATCCCAGCTACTCAGGAGGCTGAGGCAGGAGAACTGCCTGAACCCAGGAGGCGGCGATTGCAGTGAGCCGAGATGGCGCCATTGCACTCCAGCCTGGGTAACAAGAGCAAAATTCCGTCTAAGAAAAGAAAAATCTTCATACTGTTCAATTTTATTTTATTTATTTTTATTTTCTTCAGACAGTTTCACTCTGTCGCCAGGCACCAGGCTGGAGTGCAGTGGCAGAATCTCGGCTCACTATAACCTTCACCTCCCATTTTCAAGCAATTCTCCTGCCTCAGCCTCCTGAGTAGCTGGGATTACAGGCACGGGCCACCATGCCCAGCTAATTTTTTGTATTTTTAGTAGAGATGGGATTTCATCATATTGACCAGGATGGTCTCGATCTCTTGACCTCATGATCCACCCACCTTGGCCCCCCAAAGTGCTGGGATTACAGGCGTGAGCCACTGTGCCCAGTCGACTTCCTCTTTAAGGATTTGGATGCCATTTATTTTTTATTTTACTTTTTTATCTCTGGTCTAATTGCTCTGGCTAGGACTTCCAGCACCATGTTGAATATAAGTGGTGTAAGTGAGCATTCTCGTTTTGTTCCAGTTGTCAGGAAGAAAGTTTTAGTTTTTCCTCATTTAGTATAGTGTTGGCTGTGGGTATGTCATAAACGGCTTTTATTACCTTAAGGTATGTACCCCCTGTGCAGACTTTGCTAAGGGTTTCAATCATAAAAAGATGCTGGATTTTTGGCCGGGCCCGGTGGCTCAAGCCTGTAATCCCAGCACTTTGGGAGGCCGAGGCGGGTGGATCACGAGGTCATGAGATGGAGACCATCCTGGTCAACATAAGTGAAACCCCGTCTCTACTAAAGATACAAAAATTAGCTGGGCATGGTGGTGCGTGCCTGTAATCCCAGCTACTCGGGAGGCTGAGGCAGGAGAATTGCCTGAACCCAGGAGGCGGAGGTTGCGGTGAGCCGAGATCGCACCATTGCACTCCAGCCTGGGTAACAAGAGCGAAACTCCGCCTCAAAAAAAAAAAAAAAAAAAAAAAAAAGATGCTGGATTTTTTCAAATGTTTTTCTGGGCTGGATGTAGTGGCTCATGCCTGTAATTCTAGCAGATTGGGAGGCCAAAGCTGGTGGGTTGCTGAGTTCAGGAGTTTAATACCAGCCTGGGCAACATGGTGAAACTCTTTCTTTACCAAAGTACAAAAAATTAGCTGGGGTAGTGGCACACACCTGTAATTTTAGCTACTTGGGAGGTCGAGGCATGAGGACTGCTTAAACCTGGGAGGCAGAAGTTGCAGTGAGCCAAGATCATGCCACTGCATTGTAGCCCAGGTGACAAAGATTTTATCTGAAGAAAAAAATAAATTATATTTTGCATCTATTGATATAATCACGTGGCATTTTTCTTTTTAATTCTGCATATGTGCTGTATAACATTTATTGACTTACATATTATGTTAAACCATCCATCCATCCCTGGTATAAAATGCACTTGATCATAGTGTATTATTATTTGATATGCTGTTGTTATTTGGTAAGCTAGTATTTTGTTAAGAATTTGGCCAGGCACGGTGGCTCATGCCTGTAATCCCAGCACTGTGGGAGGCCAAGGCGGGTGGATCACGAGGTCCAGAAATTGAGACCATCCTGGTCAACATGGTGAAACTCCATCTCTACTAAAAATACAGAAAAAATTAGCTGGGCATGGTGGCGCGTGCCTGTAATCCCAGCTACTCAGGAGGCTGAGGCAGGAGAATTGTCTGAACCCAGGAGGCAGAGGTTGCCATGAGCCGAGATCATACCATTGCACTTCAGCCTGGGTATCAAGAGCGAAACTCCGTCTCAAGAAAAAAAAAAAAAAGAATTTGGTTGGGCACAGTGGCTCATGCCTGTAATCCCAGCACTTTGGAAGGCCAAGGCTGGCGGATCACCTGAGGTCGGGAGTTTGAGATCAGCCTGACCAACATGGACAAACCCTATCTCTACTAAAAGCACAAAAATAAATAAATAAATAAGCTGGGCATTGTGGTGCATACCTGTAATCCCAGATACTAGGGAGGCTGAGGCAGGAGAATTGCTTGAACCTGGGAAGCAGAGACTGTGGTGAGCTGAGATTCTGAGAGTGCACTAGGCAATAAGAGAGAAACTGTCTCAAAAAATAAAAGAGGCCGGGTGCAGTGGCTCATGCCTATAATCCCAGCACTTTGGGAGGCCGAGGCGGGCGGATCACGAGGTCAGCAGATCGAGACCATCCTGGTCAACAAGGTGAAACCCAATCTCTACTAAAAAATACAAAAATTAGCTGGGCATGGTGGCACGTGCCTGTAATCCCAGCTACTCTGGAGGCTGAGGCAGGAGAATTGCTTGAACCCAGGAGACGGAGATTGAGGTGAGCCGAGATCGCGCCACTGCACTCCAGCCTGGGTAACAAGAGCAAAACTTTGTCCCAGAAAAGGAAAGAAAGAAAGAAAAAGATTTTTGGTTGGACTCCGTGGCTCATACCTGTAATTCCAGCACTTTGGGAGGCCGAGGGGGGCGGATCACCTGAGGTTGAGTTTGAGACCAGGCTGACCAACAGGGAGAAACTCCGCCTCTACTATAAATACAAAAATATTGGCCGGGCGCAGTGGCTCTCGCCTGTAATCCCTGCATTTTTGGAGGCCGAAGTGGGCGGATTGCCTGAGCTCAAGAGTTCGAGACCAGCCTGGGCAACACGGTGAAGCCCTGTGTCTAAGGCCGGGCGCGGTGGCTCAAGCCTGTAATCCTAGCACTTTGGGATGCTGAGGCGGGTGGAAAACGAGGTCAAAAGATCGAGACCATCCTGGTCAACAAGGTGAAACCCCGTCTCTACTTAAAAAAAAAAAATTAGCTGGGCATGGTGGCGCATGCCTGTAATCCCAGCTACTCAGGAGGCTGAGGCAGGAGAATTGCTTGAACCCAGGAGGTGGAGGTTGCGGTGGGCCGAGATCGCGCCATTGCACTCCAGCCTGAGTAATGAGAGCGAAACTCCGTCTAAAAAAAAAAATGAATTAGCCGGGCGTGGTGGCGTGCCCCTGTAGTCTCAGCTACTCCGGAGCCTGAGGCAGGAGACTTGCAAGAACCCAGGAGGCGAAGGTTGCAGTGAGCTGAGATCGCACCACTGCACTCCAGCCTGGAGATACAGCAAGATTCAGTCTCAAAAACAAACAAACAAACAAAAATATAAACGAAACTGGGCGTGGTGACTGATGCCTGTAATCCCAGCTACCCTAGAAGCTGAGGCAGGAGAATCGCTTGAACCCGGAAGGCTGAGGTTGAGAGGAAACGAGATCAGGCCATTGCACTTCAGCCTGGGCAACAGGAGTGAAACTCCGTCTCAAAAAAAGAAAAGAATTTTTGACCTATGTTCATCAGAAATAGTGTGTAGTTTTGCTTTGTGCTATATTCTTTCCTGGATTTCGTATTAGAGTGATAATTGGCTTCGTAGAATGATTTAGAAAAGAGTCCCTATTTTTCTGTTTTTGAAATAGTTTCACTTGGGTTGGTACTAATTTTTCCTTGAATGTATTATAGAATTCAGCTGTGAATCCATCTTGTCCTGGGCTTTTTTCCTTTTTGCAATGTTTTTATTACTGTTTCAATCTCACTACTTTTTACTGGTCTATGCAGAATTTCTATTTCTTTCTGGTTTAATCAAAGAGGATTGTACATTTCCAGGAATTTATCCATCTCCTCTAGGTTTTCTGGTTGGTGCATGTAAAAGTGTTCGTAGTAGCAGTGAATGATCTTTTGTATTTCTGTGGTACTGTTTTGTTTCTAATCGAGCTTATTTAGGTCTCCTCTCTTCTTGGTTAATCTCACTAATGGTCTATCAATGTTGCTTATCTTTTTTAAAAAACAGCTTTCTGTTTCATTCGTCTTTTGTGTTATTTAAAATTTCAATAATATTATTCTCTGATTATTGTCTTTTTCTCTTCCTGTTGCTTTGAGCAAAATAATTATTGTCATATATGTTTCCTTTTGTTGGGTTGGGGTTTGATTTGTTTTTGTTTCTTTAGTTCTCTGAGGTGAGAGGTTAAATTTGAGGTTTTTTATTTTTTTGAGATGGAGTTTCGCTCTTGTTACCCAGGTTGGAGTTCAATGGCATGATCTTGGCTCACCGCAACCTCTGCCTCCTGGGTTCAGGCAATTCTTCTACTTCAGTCTCCTGAGTAGCTGGGATTACAGGCACCATCATGCTCAGCTAATTTTTTGTATTTTTAGTAGAGGCGGGGTTTCATCATGTTGACCAGGATGATCTTGATCTCTTGACCTCGTGATCCACCCACCTCAGCCTCCCAAAGTGCTGGGATAACAGGCATGAGCCACCGCACCCAGCCCTAATTTTTTTTTCTTTTTGAGATGGTGCCTCACACTGTTGTCCAGGCTAGAGTGAGTGATATGATCTTGGCTCACTGTAAACTCCACCTCCCATTTTCAAGCAATTCTCTGCCTCAGCCTCCCGGGTAGCTGGGATTACAGATGCTTGCCACCATGCCCAGCTAATTTTTGTATTTTCAGTAGAGACAGGGTTTCACCATCTTGGCCAGGCTGGTGTTGAACTCCTGACCTTGTGATTCACCCACCTTAGCTTCCCAAAGTGCTGGAATTACATGCATGAGATACTGCACCTGGTTTAGATTTTCTATTTGTGCCTTTTCAGACTTTTTGCTGTAGGTATTTAATGCTGTATTCCAAAGGTTTTGGTAGGTTGTGTCACTACTGTTAGGGATGAGCTGTGCTGCCTCAGAAAACCCCCTCCTTGCAGGCTGATCCCTTCCCCATTCTAATTGCTCCGCAGCTGCATTCCTGAACCGCTACCTAGGCACCACACCAAGGCTGCCAGATATGTGGCACTTAAGCAAAGCCTGATTATAGCCATCCAGGCAGCTCAAGGGAGGACAGGGAAAGCATATGTTGGTTATCCATACTTGTAAATTCCTGTTTGACACATATCTGTAAACAATCCTGATTTCCATTTTTTTTTAAGTACTGCTGCCACAAAAGTCACAGGATGATTTATTGTAGGTCTGTTACAAGTTAACAAAGTCTCTGTGCCTGTGAATAGATTATGCCCCTCTCACCCTATATAAACCCCAGTTTTGTAAGCTCAGGGCTGCCTCCTCTTTCTGTTCAGGAGCAGCCTGGCAGGTTAATAAAACTTTCTTGCCTGACTTTGGGTCTATTCTACTTTCTCTTGGAGACTCTTAAAACTAGTATTGTTTAATTTTTTGTTTTATTCATAATCTCCAGAAACAGTCATTATTAAAATCTCACAAATCATATTTCCAAAAAGGTTTCATAGTTTTTTGTTTTTTTTTTTTTGGAGACGGAGTCTCACTCTGTCACCCAGGCTAGAGTTCAGTGGGGTGATCTCAGCTCACTGCAACCTCTGCCTCCCAGGTTCAAGCAATTCTCCTGCCTCAAACCATCTGAGTAGCTGGGATTACAGGCATGTGCCACCACACCTGGCTAATTTTTTTTTTTCTTTTTAGTAGAGACAGGGTTTGGTGTGTGCCACCACACCTGGCTAATTTTTTTTTTCTTTTTAGTAGAGACAGGGTTTCGCCAAATTGGCTAGGCTTATCTCCAACCCCTGACCTCATGATCCACTTGCCTCTGCCTCCCAAAGTGCTGGGATCACAGGCATGAGCCACTGTGCCTGGTTTTTTTAAAAGGAGTCTCTCATCTTATGTGATGCAGCCTGGCTTGTCCTTTGGCCTAGCTATATTATGGCAGGGATCTCTGAAGACACTGTGTCCAGGGGCTGCCAGTGACAGTTCATCAGAGCATCATACAGCTCCTCACTCTGTTCCATGAACTCCTTGTTGGCCTCAGTCACATCCAGCTGTGGCATGGGGTCTTCCAATGCATTGTCTCCAACTTCTTCATATGTCTGCGTGGTGCTCTGAGTATAGCCATACTGGGGTAAGTGTAGTTGTAGCTGCCTGTGTTTTGGTCATAGCCCCACTGAGCATAGTAGTTCTGGTACTGCTGGTAATACTGGTTGTAGTTGTAACTGTACATCTGACTATATGCCACTGGCTTTACACAGCTCACTTTTGGGATTGCCACACTCAGCCACACAGGTTTAGACCCCAGTCCCATTTCTCCCTGGCACTTTGTCAGGGCTCGTGTTTGTTCCAGTTCAACTGTGAATTTCACAAAGCCATAACCCTTAGACATGGCTGTCTGGTCCAAAACCACCTTGCCTCCCCGACAGGAGGGATAGACTTTGATGAAGAATTCATACAGCATGCCATCATCCACATCTGGGGTCAGGTTCCCCACAAAGTGGGAATACTCAGAGCTGTTATCTGGTATTTTTCCATAAGTGGCATAGTTCAGTTTAAAATGTTTCACAGGTGTGGCTCCTGGAAGGGGTTTCCCATTAATTTTATGCAAACACTTCTCAGCTGTGACCAAATCCTCAAATTCTACACAGCAGTAGCCAGCTGGGATCCTGGTGAGGCGGTTTCAGATAATTTTGACACTCATTACAGTCTCCCCCATGGTGGTGAAGGCTCTGGACATGAAGTTCTCATCCATGTAGGGTTCCAGGTCACCCATCCACAGGCTGGCCCCCATGCCCACACATCTGTTTAGTTTTAAAAACATTTAAATTTTTATCTTAATTTCATTGTTGATGAAATAATTACTCAAGACCAAGTTATTTAATTTCCAAACATTTGCATGGTTTTGAGGATTCATTTTGGAATTGATTTCCAATATTATTCCAGTGTGGTCAGGAAGAGTATTTGGTATAATTTTGATTTTCTTAAATTTGGTGAGAATTATTTTATGGCCTATATATGGTCTATTTTGGGAAATATTTTATGAGCTCATAAATAGAATGTATATTCTTCAGTTGTTGGGTAAAATGTTCTGTAAATATCTGTTAAGTTCATTTGTTCTAGGGTATAATTTAAATTCCTTGTATCTTTGTTGACTTTTTTTTTTTGAGACGGAGTTTCGCTGTTGTTACCCAGGCTGTAGTGCAATGGCACAATCTTGGCTCACCGCAACCTCTGCCTTCTGGGTTCAAGCAATTCTCCTGCCTCAGCCTCCCGAGTAGCTGGGATTACAGGTGCGCACCACCATGCCCAGCTAATTTTTTTTTGTATTTTGAGTAGAGACGGGGTTTCACCTTGTTGACCAGGATGGTCTCATCTGTTGGAAGCTCTTGACCAGCAAGAGCGTTACAATCTGAATGGGAGTGTGCAGGAAATAATAAAGGAGACAGAAAGCGGGGTCAGGAGGGATGAAGAGACATTGCTCTGTCATCAAGTTTATTATCTGAGGGCTAAGAATATATAGTTTTCAGGGTCTGATTGACGTCATGGTAAGGAGAAAAATAAGTAGCTAAATCATCAATTCTATACAATAAATTGACAACTAAGTGAAAGGTGGCTATGGAAGATAATAATATCTTTGGTGCTCATAAGCAAGTTTCTTGTAGCAAAAAAGTTTGTTTCTCATGAATGTGGGGAGTCATCTGGTTTTGTTCATCTTGTTATCTTTTAGCTAGATTCTCCTTTTTTCCTGTCCTCAACTTCCCTATCTCTACTTCCCTCTGTATAGGGGCTCTGCTTCTGGGGTCAACCTCCCATATAGTGAACAACTGCTTTGCAGTCTCACACAGGAGAATATCCAATAGTCTCGATCTCTTGACCTCGTGATCCACCCTCCTTGGGCTCCCAAAGTGCTGGGATTATAGGCATAAACTGTGGGGGTCTGGCACATCTGCTGGGGGGCTTCCGACCAGTGGACAGCCTCAGCCCCACTCAAATATTCTCAACCTGGAAGAGGGAGTGCATGGAAGAAAAGATAGATAGACAGTGGGGTCTGGAGGACTGCCAGGCAATGCCAGAACAGCAAGTTTATTTGTGCACACCACAGGTTATATACCTTTCAGTACTTGAGGAGTAATGTACATTCCATTGTATCTTGAAATGAAATCAAGAACAAAAATCACAAAAATGGGGTACAGAAAGTACGACTCATAATCAAAGGGTATACAGCAAAGGGACAATAAAGTTTGCAAATGGGGGTCATAAATCTAAACATGTGTTTATCTAAATTCAGTCAAGCAAGCAGGTGAGATTGTTAACAAGGTACAGCTGGAACTTTCCAAATGTCATTCTAAATAGAGATAATCTTTATCTATTCTTATAGGATTACATGCAGACAATATGAGAGAGTTAGCTGAAATAAACAGAGTTGTAAAGTTATTTGTGCAGAGAAGGGTTTTTGAAATATTGTAAGCTTTGATAAACAACTCTCTATTTCTTTCCAACCACGCTCAGCTTCTGATAACTATTATTCCATGTTCTGCTTTTTTTAAGTTAAATTTTATTAGGTTCTACATATAAATAAACCATAAAGTACTTGTCTATTTAGGTTTGGCTAATTTTATGTAGCATAATGCCTTCTAAATTTATCTATGTCTATTCAAATGATGAGATTTACTATTTTTTACAGCTGAATAGTGTTCCATTGTTTATTTATACTACTTTTTTTTTTTTGAGACGGAGTTTCGCTCTTGTTACCAAGGCTGGAGTGCAATGGCACAATCTTGGCTCAACGCAACCTCAGCTTCCTGTGTTCAGGTGATTCTTCTGCCTCAGCCTCCTGAGTAGCTGGGATTACAGGCATGTGCCACCATGCCCAGCTAATTTTTTATATTTTTAGTAGAAACAGGATTTCACCATGTTGACCAGTATGGTCTCGATCTCTTGACCTCGTGATCCACCTGCCTCGGCCTCCCAAAGTGCTGGGATATCAGAGGTACTTTTAATAGAAAGAGACACATCATAGAAAAATGCTCATTGGAAGTAAGTTAGTTCTACGTGGACCATGTTGTAATCTGCTCAGAGTGGCCACATAGAAAGAAATATATTTGCATATTGTCATTATATCTGCCTCCTATATGTTGCTTCAAGTAGGGAGAACAGGAGGATCCCATGGAAGAGGAAAAAAGGAGTTTTCACTTATGCAGGAAATAATCACCTCTAACCTGCAATAGCTTGATAAAGAGAAGAGACCACAACATGACCACGTCAATGGGAAGAAACAGGTAACCTGGTTAAAAGTGCTCACTGGAATTTTTCTTTTGCTTTTTTTTCCAGAGAGGGGGTCTCATTACATTGCCCAGGCTGGAGTGCAGTGGCTATTCACAGGAGCGATCCCACTACTGATCAGCACGAGAGTTTTGACCTGCTCCATTTCCGACCTGGGCCGGTTCACCCCTCCCTAGGCAACCTGGTGGTCCCACACTCCTGGGAGGTCACCATATTGATGCCGAACTTAGTGCAGACACTCTATTGGCATAGCGCACTACAGCCCAGAATTCCTGGACTCAAGCTATCTTCCCACCTCAGCCTCCCGAGTAGCTGGTACTACAGGCACGCACCACCGCGCACGGCAAAAGTGATCAATGGCATTTTTAGGCAACATTTAGTAAGCTTTAGGGAGTGATCAGAACAGTTGATGAAGTCTCAGGATCAAGGAGTTTGGACCTCGTTTGTTGTTTATGTTCATGCTTCACTAGGCATTCAGGAACCCAAATAGGTGAATCAGCAGACCTAGGAAAAACACAAACATGTCTTCATCCCCATATGAGGACTGGGTCTGGGCCATGCCACTGATTAGAAAGGGCATCTTTCCAGATAACTTCGGGGCGAGCCTTATGATCAGGATGCCAAAAGCGATCAGAGCAGAGCAGTTGTTGTCATCTAAAGTGAGAACGTTTAGTACATAGAGTGCATGACGAAGCCAGTCATGCGGAGACTTGGAAAAAGACACAG
>CM052668.1:17573171-17590173 GCA_028533165.1 Leontopithecus rosalia
TACATGAGACCACTCATTTAGGTCAAGAGTCGCTTGAAAAGATGTTGGGCTGGTACTTTTACATCTCACACTTAGCAGCCTTGACCAAAACTGTGGCACAGCGATGAATTACACGTCGGCAACAGAACTCGAGGCAGGGTTCAACTATTCCCCCTGGAATTCAAGCCTATGGAGCAGCTCCATTTGAAGACCTCTGGGTAGACTTTATGGAAATGTCCAAGTGTGGAGGACATAAGTATTTGTTGGTCCTGGTGTGCACATACTCTGGATAGGACTGAAAAAGCCCATGAAGTAACCTGTGTGCTGCTTTGAGATCTTATCCCTAGGTTTGCACTGTCATTGAGCATTGGATGAGACAATGGACCAGCATTTGTGGTAGATTTAGTCCAGAAAACAGCAATGGCCTTGGGTATCACCTGGAAAACTGCACGCTGCCTATGAACCCTAGAGGTCCGGAAAGGTGGAAAGAAAGAACCGGACCATCAACAACACCTTAGGGTAAGTGCGTCAGGGAACAAGATTAGAGTGGGTGCAGGCATTTCCCTCGGGGTTATTCAAAATTAGAGGCACCCCCTTCAGGAAAAACAGGATATTCCCCTACGAAGTCTTACACCATAGGCTCCCTCCCCTGCTCTGGGCACTCCTAGGAACTCCTCAGGAGTGGGGAGAGATTGAATTAGGGTGCTAGTTACTGGCTCTAAGGAGAATCACTTAGGATACCTCAACCTAAGTAAATAACAAATGTCCTGTAAGCCTTTTTCTCCAGTTCCCCCTTTCTCACTAGGTAATCACGTGTGGATAAAGGTCGGGAGTACAGACCCTTCTAAAGCGACAATGGAAAGGACATCAGACCTGATCCTGACCAATCCCACAGCCGGGAAGGTAGAGGGAATCCCAGCCTGAATCCACCAAAGCTGTGCAAAAACCATCAACAGCTGACACTTAGACCAAGGCAAGGACTGCAGAATCACCTTAAAAGGACATCAAGCCTTGCTTCAGCCACGTCCCAGAAGCTGGCTTGTCCACGCATGGCCGAAGCATGAGGAGATTCATCACGGGACTTGTTCTTCTCAATTTGGACTTGCACAGTAGGAGCATTAACTAATTTTGAAGAATGCCCTCAGTATGTACACCAGGTAGGGCGTAAAAGTTACTGCCATTCTTTATCCTGCAGTTCTGATAAATGTACGGGGACACAGAAGGAACCTGTTTATATAATGGCACACAGTGTAAGGTGTGTGATCCATGAGACGGACAGGCAGCTGTCATAGGCATCATTAAGCCCTCTTTCTTCCTATTATCTGTTAAGATATGAGAGCTGTTAGGGCATCCAGTTTACTACGCTGGGGAGAAGAGAGACCTAAAACTAGGGAATTGGACAGATGATGAGTGGCCACCAAAGATAATTATTGAGTACTATGGGCCGGCCACATGGGCTGAAGATGGCTCATGGGGATACCGGACCCCTATTTACATGCTCAACCGGATCATCTGGCTGCAAACTATTTTGGAAATACCCACTAATGAAACGGGCAAAGCTCTGTCCCTCTTGGCCCGACAAGAAACACAAACGAGAAACGCAATTTATCAGAACCGGCTGGCCCTAGATTATTTTCTAGCAGCCAAAGGGGGAGTCTGGAAAATTCAATCAAACCAGCTGCCATCTGCACATAGATGACCAGGGGCTGCAGGGGATATTGTGCGAGACAGGACCAAACTGGCCCACGTGCCTGTACACGTGTGGCACGAATTTAACCCTGAGTCCTTATTTGGAGGTTGGTTCTCATCCTTGAGAGGATTCAAAACCCCATCCTAAGTGTTATAATAATAGGTGTTTTGTTTACTGCTCTCTTGTCTACTCCTCCTGTTCCTTCAGATGATTAGGGATTCATCACTACTGCAATTAGCCAAAAAATGACATCAGAAGTGTATGACATGAAACATGATCGTCGGTTTCTTCAGAAAATCAAAAAGTGAGAATGAAAGTGAGACCTCTCACTAGTATTATAAAGTCGTGAGGGCCTCAAAGGGGGAATGAAGAGGGAGACTCAGGCATCTCAGATAAACTTCCCCTTTTTTCTCTAAGACTGTAAACTTCCCCTTTTCATTCCTAAAACTGTAAACCAAAGCCCTTTCATATGTAATTCCTAACACTGTAAACTGAGATCCTTTTCATAGGTTAAGCTCTAAACCTAAAATTCTTCCTCCTGTATTGGGTGTCCCAGAGATCCATTTCCCGTGGCCACTCCTGCTACACCAGCTCAGGCTCTCAAAGGTGCCCAGGCCCCTACAAAGGCTTCAGAGTAGATATCTCTGTCTGCCAATGTGAGGACAAGGACGGGTGCGAACCCCCGGCACTGCCATCTGCATGGGGCTGGGGTCCTCCTGTGCTATTTGTACAAATAAACCTGAGGCAGGATTTGTTAAAAAAAAAAAAAAAAAACTCTGACTCAGGCCAGGTACACTGGCTCATGCCTGTAATCCCACCACTTTGAAAGGCCAAGACAATGTATCACCTGAAGTCAGGAGTTTGGGAACAGCCTGGTCAATGTGGCAAAACTCCATCTCTACTAAAAATGTAAAACTTAGCTAGGCATGGTGGTGGGCATGGGTAATCCCAGCTATCTGGAAGGCTGAGGCAGGAGAAATTGCTTGAACCTTGGAGGCAGAGGTGCAGTGAGCCGAAATTGAGATATTGCACCCAGTCTGTGTGACAAGAGCAAAACTCCATCTCGAAAAAAAAAAAAAAAAGAAAAACAATCCTGAGTCAAAAAAGGGCAAAAGGTTTATTTAGCTGCTAATATGATAAACACATATTTAAAAAGCAGAGAAAAACATCTACATATAATCTAAATGCTTTAAGAAGAGAGAGACTAGCAAAATATTCTTTATGTTCAGTTATGAAAACAGAGCCCTTAAGGCCAGGCACGGTGACTCATGCCTATAACCCCAGCACTATGGGAGGCCAAGGTGGGCGGATCACAAGGTCAGGAGATCAAGACCATCCTGACTAATATGGTGAAAACCCATCTCTACTAAAAATACAAAAAAATTAGCTGGGCATGGTGGCGCATGCCTGTAGTCCCAGCTACTCGGGAGGCTGAGGCAGCACAGTGGCTTGAACCTGGGAGGCAGAGGTTGTAGTGAGCTGAGATCATGCCACTGCACTCCAGCCTTGGTGACAGAGAAGACTATGTCTCAAAAAAGAGAGAGAGAGAGAGAGAGATGAAAAGATATAACAAAAAGAAAAGAAGAAGAAAAAGATGCCCCATAGGAGCTTCACGAAAAAAAGAAAAAGAAACTAGAGCTCTTTGTTTGGATGCAGTGACTCATGCCTGTAATCCCACCAAGGCAGGTGGATCACTTAAGGTAAGGAGTTCGAGACCAGCCTGTGTAACATGAAGACCTGTCTGTACTAAAAATAGAAAAATTATAGGCCAGGTGTGGTGGCTTATGTCTGTAATCCAAGCACTTTGGAGGCCAAGGTGGGTGGATCACCTGAGGTCTGGAGTTCAAGACCAGCCTGACCAACATGGTGAAACTCCATCTTCAAAATAAAAAAAAATAAAAAAATATATAAAAATTATTAGCTGGGTCTGGTGGCACGTGCCTATAATCCCAGCTACTTGGGAAGCTGAGGCACAAGAATCGCTTGAACCTGGAAGGTGGAGGCTACAGTGAGTGAAGATCACGCCACTGCACTCCAGCCTGTGAAACAGCGAGACTCTGTCTCAAAAAAGAAAAAAAAAAGAAAAGAAAGAAGAAATAAAAGAGAGACTTTTATTTCTAACATATCTTCTCTTACAACAGCCAGGTCTCTGGACGTGTTGAACTCTTAAACATCTGAATTTTAGCACACACTGGATTCAGGCATCTAAGGAGTAGCCTTGGGCACACTGTATTCACTTGAGAGAATGCTTATAGGGAAAAAAGCAGAAGAAAAAGACGTGTGATAAAATATTACAGGGGTTCACATAAGTAAAGCAACTTCCTACAGACCTATGAGGACAGCTGGATTCCTACATAATAACAGCAGACACTATAACACCCCACAGACACTAATAAACAACTGAGGCAGAAAATTAACAAAGACATTAGGACCTAAACTTGACACTTGACCAAATAGTGATAATAACACCTAGAGTCGGCCAGGCGTGGTGGCTCACACCTGTAATCCCAGCACTTTGGAAGACCAAGGTGGGCACATCATGAGGTCACGAGATTCAGACCACAATGGCCGACAAGGTGAAACACTGTCTCTAGTAAAAATACAAAAAAAAAAAGAAAGGAATTGGCTGGGCATGGTGGCTCATGCCTGTCATCCGGAGAGCCAAGGTAGGTGGATCACCTGAGGTCAGGAGTTTGAGACAAGCCTGACCAACATGGTGAAACCTCATCTCTTTAAAAAAAAAAAATTGTCAGGTGCGGTAACTCATGCCTGTAATTCCAGCACTTTGGGAGGCCGAGGCAGGTGGATCACGAAGCCAAGAGATCGAGACCAGTGGTGAAACCAGGTCTCTACTAAAAATAAAAAAAATTAGCTGGGCATGGTGGCACATGCCTTTAATCCCAGCTACTCAGGAGGCTGAGGCAGGAGAATTGCCTGAACCAAGGAGGCAGTGGTTGCGGTGAGCCGAGATCGCGCCATTGCACTCCAGCCTGGGTAACAAGAGCGAAACTCCGTCTCAAAAAAAAAAAAAAAAAATTGGCTGGGTGTGGTGGCACGCGCTTGTAATACCAGCTACTCAGGAGGATGAGAGAGGAGAATCCCTTAAACCTGGGAGGCACAGATTGCAGTGAGCCAAGATCACACCACTGCAATCCAACCTGGATAACAGAGCGAGACTCTGACTCAAAAAAAAATAAACTACAAAAGATTAAAAAATTAAAAGTAAATGTTTTGAAAAAACTGATAAGATAAACAAACCACTATCTAGAGTACTTAAAAAAAAAGAGAGAAGATTAAAAAAAATTAAGGCGGGCGCGGTGGCTCAGGCCTATAATCCCAGCACTTTAGGAGGCTGAGGCGGGTGGATCACGAGGTCAACAGATCCACACCATCCTGGTCAACATGGTGAAACGCCGTCTCTACTAAAAATACAAAAATCAGCTGGGCATGGTGGTGGGCGCCAGTAGTCCCAGCTACTCGGGAGGCTGAGGCAGGAGAATTGCCTGAACCCAGGAGGCGAAGGTTGCGGTGAGCCGAGGTCGCTCCATTGCACTCCAGCCTGGGTAACAACAGCGAAACTCTGTCTCAAAAAAAAAAAAATTACGAATGACAAATGGGCATTACCACTGACCTGACAAAAATACAATTGAAGTCTACAATGAGCACCTCTATGTAAAAAATCTAAAAGAAATCAATACATTCCTAGAAAAATACCTCCTCCCTAGACTGAACAAAAAAGAAATTGAACCCATGAATAAACCAATAAAAAGCTCCAAAATCGAATTAGTAACAAGTAGCTTACAAGCAGAAAAAGTTCAGGACCAGATGGACTTACAGCTGAATTCTACCAGATGTACAAAGAAGAGCTGGTATTATTTTTACTAAAACTATTCCAAATAATTGAGAAATGACTTATCCCCAAGTTATTATATAAGAACAGCATCATTCTGATTTAAAAAAAAAAAAAACTGGGCAGGGAAAAAAATAACAAAAAAATTTAAGGCCAGTATTTTTTTTTTTTTTTTTTTGAGACGGAGTTTTGCTCTTGTTACCCAGGCTGGAGTGCAATGGAGTGATCTCGGCTTACCGCAACCTGTCTCCTGGGTTCAAGCAATTCTCCTGTCTTACCCTACCGAGTAGCTGGGACTACAGGCGCAGTGCACCACCACACCCAGCTAATTTTTTGTATTTTTAGTCCAGACAGGGTTTCATCACGTTGACCAGGATGGTCTCGATCTCTTGACCTCGTGATCCACCCACTTTGGCCTCTCAAAGTGCTGGGATTATAGGCGTGAGCCACTGCGCCCGGCCACAAAACACTTCTTAGAGAAGTCAGAGATTAGCCGGGCATGGTGGTACATGCCTGTAGTCCTAGCTACTTAGGAGGCTGAGGCAGCAGGATCACTTGAACCCGGGAGGTGGAGGTTGCAGTGAGCCAAGATTGCAACACTGCACTCCAGCTTGGACCACAGAGTGAGTCCTTCCTTACAACATATACAAAAATTAACATGATAAAAAAATTCTTAAATGTAAAACTTAGAATTATAAAAAACTGTAGAAGATAACCTAGGAAATATCATTCTAGACGTGGGAAACGGGAAATTTTATAATGACGATACCAAAAGCTATTGCAACTAACTGACAAATGGGACCTAATTGAACTAAAAAGTTTCTTCTCAGAAAAGAAAACTATTAACGGAGTAAAACAACCTACAGAATTAAAAAATATATATATTTGCAAACTATGCTTTTGACAAAAGTCTAATATCCAGAATCCATAATGACCTTAATTAAATTTACAAGAAAAAAACAATCTCATTCAAAAGTAGGTGACTGGGCATGGTGGTTCATGCCTGCAATCCCAGCACTTTGGGATGCTGAGGCAGGTGGATCACCTGAGGTCAGAAGTTCGAAACCAGCCTAGCCATCATGTCAGTTAGCCAGGTGTGGTAGTGTTTATGCCTCTAAGATTCCAGCTACTTGGGAGGCTGAGGAAAGAGAACAGCTTGAACCTGGGAGGCGAAGTTGAAGTGAGCCAAGATCACACCATTGCATTCTGGCCTGAGCAACAAGAGCAAAACTCCGTCTCAAAAAAAAAAAAAAAAAGAAAAAAAAAGTAGGCAAAAACCATGAGCAGTTTTCTGCCTGCTTTTCAAAAGACATACATGTAGTAGCTATAAAGCATATTAAAAATGCTCATTACTAGGCTGGGCCCGGTGGCTCACGCCTGTAATCCCAGCCCATTGGGAGGCTGAGGAGGGCAGATTGCCTGAGGTCAGGAGTTCGAGACCAGCCTGGGCAACACGGTGAAACCCTGTCTCTACTAAAACACAGAAAGATCAGCCAGGCGTGGCAGTATTCACCTGTAGTCCAACTATTCTGGAGGCTGATGAAGGAGAATTGCTTGAACTCAGGAGGCGCACTTGAAATCAGGAGGCGGAGGTTGCAAAGAGCAGAGATCATGCTATTGCACTCCAGCCTGGACAACAGAGAGAGACTAGGTCTCAATGAATAAATAAATAAATAAATAAATAAATAAGATAAAAATAAAAACTGCTCAATACTAATTAGAGAAACGCAAAGGAAAATTACAATGAGAGACCATCTACACACCAGTCAAAATGGCTATTATACAAAGTTAAAAAAGAAATAATAGATGCTGGCCAGATGTACGCCACCAGCACTTTGGGAGGCCGAGGCAGGTGAACAGCCTGAGGTCACGAGTTCAAGACTAACCTGGCCAACATGGAGAGACCCCACCTCTCCTAAAAATGTAAAAATTAGGCCAAGTGTGGTGGCTCATACCTGTAATACCAGCACATTGGGAGGCCGAGGCAGGTGGATCACAAGGTCAGGAGTTCGAGACCAGCATGGCCAACATGGTGAATCTCTGTCTCTACTAAAAATACAAAAAATAGCCAGGCGTGGTGGCAGGCACTGGTAATCCCAGCTACTCGGGAGCCAGGAGTATCACTTGAACACAGGAAGCAGAGGTTGCAGTGAGCTGAGATGGAGACATTGCGCTCCAGCCTCGGTGACAGTGCAAGACTGAATCTCAAAAAAAAAGCAAAAATTAGCTGAGTGGGGTGGCAGGCATCTGTAATGTCAGCTACTTGGAAGGCTAAGATGGGACACTCCAGCCTAGGTGACAGAACAAGCCTCCATCTCAAAGGGGAAAAAAAAAAAGATTGCTTGAGCCTGGGAGGCTGAGGCTGCAGTGAGCTGAGATCATGCCACTTGCACTCCACCCTGGGTAACAAAGTGAAACTCTGTCTCCAAAAATAAAATAAAATAATTTAATAAAAACATAATACGATAAATAAATATGAAATACTGTGTGGCCATAAAAACTGATCAAGATAATTTCTTTTCTAGCAACATGGATGGAGCTAGAGACCATTATCCTTTAAAAACTAATGCAGAAACAGAAAACCAAATTCATGTTATCATTTATACATAGCTGGCTGAGGGCTCACATCTGTAATCCCAGCACTTTGTGAGGCCGAGGCAGGAGGATCACAAGGTCAGGAGTTCGAGACCAGCCCGGCCAACATGGTGAAACACTGTCTCTACTAAAAATACAAAAATTAGCCAGGCAAGGTGGCAGGCACCAGTAATCCCAGCTACGCAGAAGGCTAAGAGAGGAGAATCGCTTGAACCCAGGAGGCAAAAGTTGCAGTGAGCCGAGATCAAGCCATTGCACTCCAGCCTGGGCAAAAAGAGCAAAACTCTGCCTAAAAAAAAAAAAAGAAAAGAAAAGAAAGAAAAAGAAAAAGATAAATAATAAGAAAACACAGATACAAAGAAAAGAACACCAGGCCGGGCGTGGTGGCTCACGCCTGTAATCCAAGCACTTTGGAGGCCAAGGCAGGCAGATCACCTGAGATCGGGAGTACAAGACGAGCTTGATCAACATGGTGAAAGCCAGTCTTAAAAACACAAAAAAAGGAAAGAAAGAAAGAATAAAACAACAACAAACACTGAGACTTAGTTGAGAGTGGAGGGCAGGAGGACAAAGACAATCAGAAAAAAATACTTGTTTGACACCATGCTTAGTACCTCAGTGACAAAATCTGCACATTAACCTTCATGACACAATTTTATTTAGATAACAAACCTACAGATGTACCCATGAAACAAAAATAAAAGTTAAAACTAAAAACTCCATGGGTGGGGAGAGTGCATTGTAGGCTGAAGGACTGGTTTGTACAACAAACAGTGGCTTGGGTGGGGCTGCATTCTGATTTATTTTTGTGTCCATGCAGGCAGATGGGATTATGAACAGTTGGTCCAGAACCCTAGGATGGTGGAGAAATCATATTACTGCTGCAGATTCAGTGTCTGCTGGTGAAGACGTTCCAGGAGACTTGTAACCATTTTTTTTTTAGGGTTTTGGCAAGAAGCACTGGGATCAAAAATGATGTGAATTTTCTGAGGGTGGTGCCTAGTCCTGGGAGGGTTGTGGGCACGTCAATGTCTTGCGGCTGTGTTTGTAAGTGGGTGAAAATCTTGCGGAGGCAGCTGTGGGAAAGTGGGTTTTGTTATCAGAGCTCTGTCCTCTTAGAGGAGACCTGAAATCACAGGACAATGAGCAGTATGACAGCTTGTGTACAGGAGAGCACAGCCTCTTATCCCAGGCACGCAGAGTTCCATTCCAGGGAAGGCCTCTGTGATATCTTTTTTCTGGCACAAAATGTGTCATTTACAATTCTCAAACACTGTTCAACATTTGAATTCTGACACCACACAGAGTCAGCCCAGACCCTGATTCAGAGCACAGTCCCACAACACTGTCTTTACTACAGATGCCAGTCACAAGCTTCATAGGCTGATCTATGCTTCTGAGCCACTGTTTAATAATTGGGGACTCACAGAACATTCCTCAAGTTCAGTAATGTAATAGATTAACTCACAGAACTCAGTGAAACACTGGAGTTATGTTTTATTTATAATAACTTAATAATTTATTTATATATTTATTATAACAGTTTATTATAAAAGACACAACTCAGGCCGGGCCTGGGCGCTCACACCTGTAATTCCAGCACTTTGGAAGGCCAAGGCAGGTCAATCACCTGAGGTCAGGAGTTAGACACCAGCCTGACCAACATGGCGAAACCCCGTCTCTACTGAAAATACAAAAAAACAAAAAAATTATCTGGCTGTCGTGGCACTCACCTGTAGTCCCAGCTACTCAGGAGGCTGAGGCAGGAGAATCACTTGAACCAGGGAATTGTTGGTTGCAGTGAGTTGAGATCGCACCACTGCACTGCACTCCAGTCTGGCAACAGAGTGAAACTCCACCTCAAAAAGCAGTAACAGGCAGGCGCGGCTTATGCCAGTAATCCCAGCACTTTGGGAGGCCGAGGCGGGTGGATCACCAGGTAAAGAGATCGAGACCATCCTGGTCAACACGAAGAAACCCCGTCTCTACTAAAAATACAAAAAGTTAGCTGGGCTTGGTGGAGCGTGCCTGTGATCACAGCTACTCAGGAGGCTGAGGCAGGAGAATTGCCTGAACCCAGGAGGCGGAGGTTGCGGTGAGCAGAGATTACGCCATTGCACTCCAGCCTGGGTAACAGGGAAACTCTGTCTCAAAAAAATAAATAAAATAAATAAACAAATAAATAAATAATAAAAACTCAACTTGAAATGCATTTTGTTGGTAAATTACTGGATTGAGAGAAACAAAATTCAGGCTTAACTGAACATAAACTGCCAATTAAGCTCTGATCACATAAGCAGAATAAGTATACCTTAATCGTACAAATCAAGCAACAATGTAACTGTACCTAACCAATTATTTAATTTTGTTTTCTTCATTGTGCGCCTTTAAAAGTCTTTCCCTCAAGCTGCTCCCATAAACCACAAACTACAAACCAAAGCTGGGTGGTCCACACGTCTTTGAATCACACTTTGATTAAATTTCTTCTCAATTTTTGCAGTGATGCCCATAATTTTTTTTTTTTTTTTGAGACGGAGTTTCGCTCTTCTTGCCCAGGCTTGAGTGCAATGGCGCGATCCTGCCTCACCGCAATCTCCACCTTCCGGGTTCAAGCGATTCTCCTGCCTCAGCGTGTCGAGAAGCTGGGATTACACGCATGCGCCTCCACACCCTGATAATTTTGTATTTTTAATAGAGACGGGGTTTCACCGTGTTGGTCAGGCTGATCCCGAAGTCCTAACCTCAGGTGATCCGCCCGCCTCGACCTACCAAAGTGCAACATCACTGGCGTGAGCCACTGCGCCCTACCCTCTCATAAATTTGTAATAGGTGAAAAGAGAAACTGGGAACCCCCGGACCAAAGCTCTTCGCATTCATGAACCCGAACCCTGAATCTGGATTCTCCCCCGATGACCCTCCCGTTGTTCCTGCACAATCTGGGAGAGACGCGGCCTTGTGGATGCCGAGCCGCCCAGAGATGGCTCCAGGCCAGGGCACAGTCACTGCCCAGGGAAGAGACGGGAGGCCTGGGGCCCGCAGTCAGCGAAGCCGCCATCTTATGGCTGAAGGGGACTGAGGCCGAGCTCGGCAAGCAGAACTCCGGAGAACTCCGGGCGCAGACTGTGGAGCTGACTGCGGGGAGGCCTGAGTCCCGCCACAGCCCCTTCCCCCCGATTTCAACCAGCCCCTCCCTCTCTCGGGATGTCGCACCCAGCACTCTCACCATTTCTAGGCTTCCAGAGGGTCCCGGCGTCCTAGCTGCGGATCTCCCAATTTATGCAGGTCGCAAGGCCACAGAGACTGGGCCTCTAGGAGGAGAGGACACAGCAGGGAAAGCGAGACCTAGAGCTCCGGCTGCAGGGAGACACAAAAGTGCCGCCAAATCCCGGAAGCCATCTTGTCTGCTCCAGCTGCGTGCCTGATTGGACGATTCCTAGCCCAGGGATTCTGATTGGATAACGTTTAAGGTCCCGACCCTTCAGGGTCTGAGTGACAGAAGCCGTGATCAGCCTCTGGGCTGAATGAAGAGTGACAGCCTAAGCTGCAGCCTTTTCAGCCAGGGCTTCTTTTTTAACTGAGCCAAGCCCATCCCAGAGAGTATTTGCATTTAACCTTGTGTGTAAGATCATATACATTTACAAATGATATACGGCTACTCACAAATAATAATAATGTAAGTATTATTTTAGAATTTCAGATTTTATGACCTTTGTGGCTTCTGGTCCATTGAGTAGGGAGCTTGAGAATTTAAGAAAAGAGGCTTTTTCCAAGGGAGTGGAAAGCAAAGAAAAAAAAGGGAAAAAGCAAAAACAACAACAACAACAACAAAGAACAAAAGAGACAATCCTCTGAAATAAGATGTGAGCCATACGTGAATTTTGAATTTTCTAGTAGTGAGGCCGGACGCGGTGGCTCACGCCTGTAATCCTCGCACTTTGGGAGGCCGAGGCGGGTGGATCACAACGTCAAGAGATCGTGCCTGTAGTCCCAGCTACTTGGGAGGCTGAGGCAGGAGAATTGCTTGAACCCAGGAGGTGAAGGTCGCGGTGAGCCGAGATGGTGCCACCGCAGTCTGGGTAACAAGAGCAAAACTCTGTCTCAAAAATAAACAAACAAACAAACAAACAAACAAACTGATATTTGGCTAAAGCCTGTAATCCCAACACTTTGGGAGGCTTATTTGGGCAAATCGTGAGGTCAAGAGATGGAGACCATCCTGGCCAACATGGTGAAACCTTGTCTCTACTAAAAATACAAAAATTAGCTGGGCGTGGTGGCATGAGCCTGTAGTAGCAGCTACTCGGGAGGTTGAGGCAAGAGAATTGCTTGAAAGCGAGAGGCAGAGGTTGCCCTGAGCCGAGATTGTGCCACTGCACTCCAGCCTGGCACCTGGTGACAGAGTGAGACTCTGTCTAAAAAAAAACCCTCCTGGGTTCAGGCAATTCTCCTGCCTCAGCCTCCTGAGTAGCTGGGGTTACAGACACACGCCACCATGCCCAGCTAATTTTTTGTATTTTTAGTAGAGATGGGGTTTCACCATGTTGACCAGGATGGTCTCGATCTTTTGACCTCGTGATCCACCCGCCTCAGCCTCCCAAAGTGCTGGGATTACAGGGTTGAGCCACCGTGCCGGGCTACAAATGACTTTAAATAATTATGAGGAAACAAGTGAAACAAATTGATTATATCTGTGGTCTACAATAACTTATAATAACCATAATAATGACTAATGACTTATACTGAAATATATGATTTTTAGAAATTTCATACAATTGCGGAATAAATATTAATAATATATTTATTAAAATAGAATTGAAGATCAAACATTATCTCTAATTCAACAATGTTTTTCATGTAATTTTCTTTTCTTTTCAAGATAGGGTTTCACCATCTTGGTCAGGCTGGTCTTGAACTCCCAACCTCGGTTGATCTGCCTGCCTTGGCCTCCAAAGTGCTTCGATGACAAGCGTGAGCCACCTCGCCCGGCCGTTTTTCATGTAATTTAACATATCAATGGCCGGGCGCGGTGGCTCAAGCCTGTAATCCTGCACTTTGGGAGGCCAAGGCTGGCGGATCCCGAGGTCAGGAGTTCGAGACCAGCCTGACCAACATGGTGAAACCTCCGTCTCTACTAAAAATACAAAGTTTGGCTGCTGGGGATGATGGCACATTCCTGTAATTCCAGGTACTCAGGAGGCTGAGGCAGGAGAATCGCTTGAACTTGGGAGGTGGAGGTTGCAGTCAGTTGAAATCAAGCTGCTGCACTCCAGCCTGGGAGACAGAACAAGGCTCCGTCTCAAAAATAAATTATGTTTTTTACTCTTTTGGATGTTGCATTGGCCCTCTGTAGCATCCAAATTTAGGGGAATAGGCTGGGTGTGGCCTAGCAATTCCAGCCCTTTGAGAGGCTGAGGCGGGTGGATCACCTGAGATAAGAAGTTTGAAACCAGCTCGGCCAACATGGCAAAAACCCATCTTTACAAAAAATTTAAAAAATTAGCTGATCATGATGGCAGGCGCCTGTAATCCCAGCAACTTGGGAGGCTGAAGCAGGAGAACTGCTTGAACCTGGGAGGCAGAGGTTACAGTAAGCTGAGATCATGCCATTGCACTCCAGCCTCGGTGACAGAGTGAGGTTCTGTCTCAATTAAAAAAACAAAAGTTACTGGTCTAATAATACATAAAATTTGTGTTCCAAGAGAAAATTGCTATACTTTTCTATTAGTATATTATCTATGGTAAAGCTAATTTTAATAAAATTTTACAAATAAATTTTTCTTATTTGTCACTTTTTTGCCACTCTAGATATTCATAAATATTTTGTAATCTCATAATTAATCATTTAAACGTTTTATATTTGATTTACTTTTTCAGTTTTTCAATTTGAAACAACCATTAAGTAATTTGAAACTTGACTAATGTTTCTAACTTCCTTCACCAAAAGCATATTTTGCTTTCATTTCAACACTCTATGCAGAATTGTTTTTCATACATTTAGTTGATTTAATCACATATAGATTACATAATCTCTTTTTTTTCTTTTGGAGACTGAGTGTTGCTCTATCACCCAGGCTGGAGTGCAATGGTGCAATATTAGCTCACTGCGACCTCAGCCTCCCAGGTTCAAATGATTCTCCTGTCTCAACCTCCCAAGTACCTGGGACTACATGTGCGTGACTACACCTGGCTAATTTTTTTTTTTTTTTGAACCGGAGTTTTGCTCTTGTTATTTAGGCTGGAGTGCAATGTCATGATCTCGGCTCACCACAACCTCCGCTTCCCAGGTTCAAGCAATTCTCCTGCCTCAGCCTCCTGAGTAGCTGGGACTATAGATGCGCACCACCACACCCAGCTAATTTTTCTATTTTTAGTAGAGACGGGGTTTCACCTTGTTGACCTGGACGGTCTCGATCTCTTGACCACGTGATCCACCCGCCCCAGCCTCCCAAAATGCTGGGATTACAGGCTTGAGCCACCGTGCCCGGCCCATACTGTTTAATTTTGGGGTGGTTGTACTAGCTTACAGTCCCACTAGTAGTGTAACAGTGCTTTTATTTCACCACTTTTATATCAACATCTAGCATTTTTTAATTTTTAAATTATGACCATTCTTGTAGGAGTAAAATAGTATCACATAGTGGTTTTGATTTGCATTTCCCTGATAACTAGTGATGCTTAGTATGTTTTCTTATTTATTTTTTTAGAGACGGACTTTCGCTCTTGTTATGCAGGGTAGAGTGCAATGGAGTAATCTCGGCTCACCGCAACCTCTTCCTTCTGTGTTTAGGCAATTCTCCTGCCTCAGCCTCCTGAGTAGCTGGGATTACAGGTACACACCAGAATGCCCAGCTAATTTTTGTATATTTAGTAGAGACGGGGTTTCACCATGTTGACCAGAATGGTCTCGATCTCTTGACCTCGTGATCCATCTGCCTTGGTCTCCCAAAGTGCTGGGATTACAGGCTTGAGCCACTGCGCCCAGCTAGTATATTTTCATTTATTTCTTGGCCATTTGTATATCTCCTTTTGAGAATTGTCTATTCATACTTTTAGCTGACTGTTTCATAGAATATTTTTTCTGATTCTTTTGAGTTCCTTGTAAATTCAGAATATTTGTCTTTTGTTGTATGTATATAGATTGTGAAGATTTTCTCTCACTTAGTGGGTTGTAAGTTTACTCTGCTGATGGTATCTGTTGTGGTGAAAAAGTTTTTCAGTTTAATTAAGTCCCATTTATTTTTCTTTGCTTTCGCTTTATTTACTTTTGGGTTCTTGGTCATGCACCGTTTGCCTAAGTCAACATGTATAAGAGTTTTTCTGTTGTTATTTTCTACAGTGTTTACAGTTTCAAATTTTAGATTTAAAGTCCAGCACGGTGGCTCAGGCCTGTAATCTCCGCACTTTGGAGGCCAAGGCAGGTAAATTACCAGATCTGGAGTTTGAGACCAGCCTGGCCATCATGGTGAAACCCCGTCTCTATTAAAAATACAAAAACTTAGCTGGCGATAGTGGTGGGCACCTGTAATCCCAGCTACTTGGGAGGCTGAGGCAGGAGAATACATCGAATCTGGTAGGCGGAGCTTGCAGTTAGCTAAGATCGCACCACTGCACTCCAGCCTCCAGCCTGGACGACAAAGTTGAGACTGCATCTAAAAAAAAATTGCTTTTAGATTTAAATCGCTGGGTACGGTGGCTCAAGCCTGTAATCCCAGCACTTTGGGAGGCCAAGGCTGGTGGATCACAAGGTCAAGAGATCGAAACCATCCTGGTCAACATGGTGAAACCCTGTCTCTTCTAAAAATACAAAAAACTAGCTGGGCATGGTGGCGTGTGCCTGTGATTCCAGCTACACAGGAGGCTGAGGCAGGAAAATTGCCTGAACCCAGGACGCGGAGGTTGTGGTGAACTGAGATGGCGCCATTGCACTCCAGCCTAGGTAACAAGAATGAAACTTCATCTTAAAAAAAAAAAAACGATTTAAATCTTTGATTCATCTTGAGTTAATTTTTGTATAAGAGATAAAGATTCAGTTGTATTCTTCCACATGTGGTTTCTCAATTATCCCAGCAACATTTGTTGAATAGTGTGTCCTTTTTCTACATTTATTTACTTTCTCAAAGATCCATTGGCTGCAAGTATTTGGCTCTATTTCTGAGTTCACTAGACTGTTCTGTTTTTTCTGTGTGCCTATGTCTATACCACTAGCTTGTTGTTTTGGTAACTATGGCCTTGTAGTATAGTTTGAAGTTATGTAATGTGATGCCTTTAGTTTTCTTCTTTTTGCTTGGTCTTTTTTGGCTGTGTGGGCTATTTTTAGGTTCTATATGAAGTTTAGGATTTTTTTTCTAGTTCTGTGAAGAATGATGGTGATATTTTGATTAAAAACTGCATGAAATTTGTAGATTGCTTTTGACAGTATGGTCATTTTTACAATATTGACACTACCTATCCATGAGCATGGGATATGTTTCCATTTGTTTGTGACATTTATGGATTCTTTAAGCAGTGTTTGTAATTTTCTTTGTAGATGTATTTCACCTCCTTGGTTAGGTATATTGCTAATTATTTTATTTTTTTGTAGGTTTTTTGCAATGAGGGTTGAGTTCTTAATTCAGTTTTTAGCTTGGTACCTATTGGTGTATAGCAGTGCTGATGATTTGTGTACATTGATTTTGTATTATGAAAGTTTACTTTCATAAGAATTCAGCCTAAGAAGGCTGAGAATAACCAAAATCAGAGCCCCTCTCCCTCTACAGGGGATTAAGGTTCCTCATCAGCAACAGAACAAGCCCTGATGGAAAAGGACTGTGTCCCATTAACAGAAATAGGCTTCAGAAGTTGGATGATAAGAAACTTCTGGGAGTTAAAAGAACTTATTCTAACCCAAT
>CM052668.1:17590273-17603160 GCA_028533165.1 Leontopithecus rosalia
TTGTTAGATTCACCAGGGTTGAAATGAAGGAGAGAATACTAAGGGCAGCCAGAGAGAAAGGTCAGGTTACCCATAAAGGGAAGCCTATTAGACTTACAGCAGATCTCTCAGCAGAAAGCCTACAAGCCAGAAGAGAGTGGGGGCCGATATTCAACATCCTTAAAGAACAGAACTTTCCACCCAGAATTTCATATCCTGCCAAACTAAGCTTCACAATTGAAAGAAAAATAAAGTCTTGTGAACAGGCAGATACTCAGAGATTTTGTTACCACCAGGATGGCTTTGCAGAAACTTCTGAAGGAGGCATTATACATAGAAAGGAGCAAACAGTATTAGCCTTTCTAAAAATATGCCAAAAAGTAAAGAGTATCAAAATAAAGAAGAATTTGCATCAACAAATAGATAAAACAGCCAGTTAACAACAAATGGCAGTAACCCTAAATTTAAGTTGACTAAATCCCCCAATCAAAAGATACAGCCAAAACCTAATGATATGCTACATCCAGACCCATTTTACATCCAAAGATACACAAAGACTTAAAACAAAGGGATGGAGAAAGATTTACCAACCAAATGGAGAGCAAAAATAAATAAATAAATAAAAAGCAGGAGTTGCAATTCTTGCATTTCATAAAATACATTTCAAAGCAGCAAAGATATAGTGGTAAAAGGATCAATGCAACAAGAAGAGCTAACGATCCTAACACCCAGATACATAAGACTCATAAATAGATTTAGACTCAATGAGAGAGAAAATTAATAAGGATATCCAGGACTTGAACTCAGATCCGGAACAAGTAAACTCAATAAATATTTATAGAGCTCTCCATTTTAAATACACAAAATATACATTCTCCACCTTAAATACACAAAATATTGATCGACCATTATTAATACCCATTTTTAGAATAAAGCAATATTCCCATTCTCTCTCCCTCTTTTTCTTCCTCTTTCTTCCTCTCCTTCACTCCTTTTTTCTTTCAAAAAAAAAAACCCTCAAAATGTTAAAAGAAAAAGTTTACTAAATTTATTTTTTAGATCTAGAATTCTTTTAATGTATTTTTAGGGTTTTCTAGGTGTAAAATTATATAATCAGTAAACAATGACAGCTTGACTTTCCCTTTATGGATTCGATGCCATTTATTTTTTATTTTACTTTTTTATCTCTGGCCTAATTGCTCTGGCTAGGACTTCCAGCACTATGTTGAATATAAGTGGTGTAAGTGAGCATTCTCATTTTGTTTTAATTTTTCCTCATTTAGTATAGTGTTGGCTGTGGGTATGTCATAAATGTCTTTTATTACCTTAAGGTATGTACCCCCTGTGCAGATTTTGCTAAGGGTTTCAATCATAAAATAAATGCTGGATTTTTTTCAAATGTTTTTCTGGGCTGGATGTGGTGGCTCATGCCTGTAATTCTAGCAGTTCAGGAAGCCAAAGCTGGTGGGTTGCCTGAGTTCAGGAGTTCAATACCAGCCTGGGCAACACGGTGAAATTCCTTCTTAACAAAAGTACAAAAAATTAGCTGGTGTAGTGGCGTACACCTATAATTTTAGCTATTTGGGAGGCCGAGGCATGAGGATTGCTTGAACCTGGGAGGCAGAAGTTGCAGTGAGCCAAGATCATGCCACTGTATTGTAGCCCAGGTGACAAAGATTTCATCTCAAGAAAAAAACAAATGTTATTCTGCATCTTTTGATATGATCATGTGGCATTTTTTTCTCAAATTCTTAAATTCTGCTTACGTGATGTATCACACTTACTGACTTACATATTATGTTAAACCATCCATCCATCCCCGGTATAAAATGCACTTGATCATGGTGTATTATTATTTGATATGCTGTTGTATTTGGTAAGCTAATATTTTGTTAAGAATTTGGCTGGGCACAGTGGCTCACACCCGTAATCCCAACACTTTGAAAGGCCAAGGCAGGTGGATCACCTGAGGTTGGGAGACCAGCCTGACCAACATGGAGAAAGCCTATCTCTACTAAAAACACACAAATAAATAAATAAATAAATTAGCTGGGCATGGTGATGCATACCTTTAATCCCAGATACTAGGGAGGCTGAGGCAGGAGAATTGCTTGAACCTGGGAAGCAGAGGCTGTGGTGAGCTGAGATTGTGCTAGTGCACTCCAGTTTAGGCAACAAGAGTGAACCACTGTCTTAAAAAAAAAAAGGAAAGAAAAAGATTTTTGGCGGGGCTCCGTGGCTCATGCCTGTAATTCCAGCTCTTTGGGAGGCCGAGGAGGTCGGATCACTTGAGGTTGAGAGTTTGAGACCAGGCTGACCAACAGGGAGAAACTCCGCCTCTACTAAAAATACAAAAAAATTGGCCGGGCGCGGTGGCTCACGCCTGTAATTCCAACACTTTGGGAGGCCAAAGCGGGCGGATTGCCTGAGCTCAGGAATTCGAGACCAGCCTGGGCAACACGGTGAAACCCCATCTTTATTAAAATACAAAAAAATTATCCGGGCGTGGCAGCTTGCGCCTTTAGTCCTAGCTACTCGGGAGGTTGAGACAGGAGAATTGCAAGAAACCAGAAAGCAGAGGTTGCAGTGAGCCGAGATCTCACCACTGCACTCCAGCCTAGAGACACAGCAAGTGTCTGTCTCAAATAAATAAATTAATTAAATAACTGGGCGTGGTGGCTCATGCCTGTAATCCCAGCTACTCTAGAAGTTGAGGCAGGAGAATGCTTGAACCTGGAAGGTGGAGATTGAGGGGAAACAAGATCAGGCCTTTGCACTCCAGCCTGGACAACAAGAGCGAAACTCTGTCTCAAAAAAAAAAAAAAAAGAATTTTTGCCCTACGTTCATCAGAAATATTAGTGTGTAGTTTTGCTTTGTGCTGTGTTCTTTCCTGGATTTTGTATTAGAGTGATAATTGGCTTCGTAGAATGATTTAGGAAAGAGTCCCTATTTTTCTATTTTTGAAATAGTTTCACGTGGGTTGGTACTAATTTTTCCTTGAATGCCTCATATAATTCAGCTGTGAATTTATCTGGTCCTGGACTTTTTTTTTTTTTTTTTGGCAATGTTTTTATTACTGTTTCAATCTCACAACTTTTTATAGGTCTATGCAGAATTTCTATTTCTTTCTGGTGTAATCAAAGAAGGTTGTACATTTCCAAGAATTTATCCATCTCCTCTAGGTTTTCTAGTTGGTGCATGTAAAAGTGTTCAGTTGGCCGGGCTCGGTGGTTTAAACCTGTAACTCCAGCACATTGGGAGGCCGAGGCGGGTGGATCACGAGGTCAAGAGATTGAGACCATCCTGGTCAACATGGTGAAACCCCGTCTCCACTAAAAAAAAATACAAAAAATTAGCTGGGCATAGTGGCATGTGCCTGTAATCCCAGCTACTCCGGAGGCAGAGGCAGGAGAATTGCCTGAACCCAGGAGGCGGAGGTTGCAGTGAGCCGAGATCGCGCCATTGCACTCCAGCCTGGGTAACAAGAGGGAAACTCGTCTCAAAAAAAAAAGTGTTCATAGTAGCAGTGAATGATCTTTTGTATTTCTGTGGTACTGTTTTGTTTCTAATCGAGCTTATTTAGGTCTCCTCTCTTCTTGGTTAATCTCACTAATGGTCTATCAATGTTGCTTATCTTTTTAAAAAACCAGCTTTCTGTTTCATTAGTCCTTTGTGTTATTTAAAATTTCGATAATATTACTTATTCTCTGATTATTGTCTTTTTGTTTCTTCCTATTTCTTTAAGCAAAATGATTATTGTCATATTTGTTTCCTTTTGTTGGGTTGGGGTTTGGTTTGTTCTTGTTTCTCTCGTTCTCTGAGGTGTGAGGTTAAATTTGATTTTTTTTTTTTTTTGAGACGGTGTCTGTTTCTGTTGTCCAGGCTAGAGTGAGTGATATGATCTCAGCTCACTGTAAACTCCACCTCCCAGTTTATTTAATTAATTTATTTTTTTCCTCCCAGTTTCAAGCAATCCTCTGCCTCAGCCTCCTGAGTAGCTGGATTACAGGTGCTCGCCGCCACCACCCCCAGCTAATTTTTGTATTTTTAGTAGAGACAGGGTTTCACCATCTTGGCCAGGCTGCTATTGAACTCCTGACCTTGTGATTCACCTTCCTTGGCTTCCCAAAGTGCTCGAATTACAGGCATGAGCCACTGCACCTGGCCTAGATTTTCTATTTGTGCCTTTTCAGACTTTTTGCTGTAGGTATTTAATGCTGTATTCCAGAGGTTTTGATAGGTCGTGTCACTACTGTTAGGGATGAGCTGTGCTGCCTCAGAAAACCCCCTCCTTGCAGGCTGATCCCTTCCCCCCTCTAATTGCTCCGTAGCTGCATTCCTGAACCCCTATATAGGTGCCACACCATGGCTGCCAGATATGTGGCTATTAAGCAAAGCCTAATTATAGCCATCCAGGCAGCTCGAGGGAGGACAGGGAAAGCTTATGTTGGTTATCCAAACTTGTAAATTTCTGTTTGACACATATCTGTAAACAATCCTGGTTTCCAGCTTTTTTTAAAGACTGCTGCAACAAAAGTCACAGGATGATGTATTGTAGGTCTGTTAGAAGTTAACAAACTCTCTGTGCCTGTGAATAGATTATGCCCCTCTCACCCTATATAAACCCTGGTTTTGTAAGCTCAGCGCTGCCTCCTCTTTCTGTTGGGGAGCAGCCCGGCAGGTTAATAAAACTTTCTTGCCTGACATTGGGTCTATTCTACTTTCTCTTGGTGACCTTAAAACTACTATTGTTTAGTTTTTAAAAATGTTAAATTTTTATCTTAATTTCATTGTTGATGCAACAATCATTCAAGACCAGGTTATTTAATTTCCATACATTTAGGCCGGGCGCGGTGGCTCAAGCCTGTAATCCCAGCACTTTGGGAGGCCGAGGCAGGTGGATCACGAGGTCATGAGATCGAGACCATTCTGGTCAACATGGTGAAACCCCGTCTCTACTAAAGATACAAAAAATTAGCTGGGCATGGTGGCGCGTGCCTGTAATCCCAGCTACTTGGGAGGCTGAGGCGGGAGAATTGCCTGAACCCAGGAGGCGGAGGTTGCAGTGAGCCGGGATTGTGCCATTGCACTCCAGCCTGGGTAACAAGAGTGAAACTCCGTCTCAAAAAAAAAAAAAAAAAAGTTAATTTCCATACATTTGCACGGTTTTGAGGATTCATTTAGGAATTGATTTCTAATTTCATTCCAATGTGGTCAGAAAGAGTGTTTGATATAATTTTAATTTTCTCAAATTTGGTGAGACTTATTTTGTGGCCTATATACGGTCTATTTTGGAAAACATTTTATGAACTGATAAATAGAATGTATACTCTTCAGTTGTTGGGTAAAATGTTCTGTAAATATCTGTTAAGTTCATTTGTTCTAGGCTATAATTTAAATTCCTTGTGTCTTTGTTGACTTTCTGTCTAGATGACCTTTCTAGTATTGTCAGCAGGGTATTCAAGTACCCCACAATTTTTGTACTTCCTTCCTTCCTTCCTACCTTCCTTTCTTTCTTCATTCCTTCCTTCCTTTCTTTCTTTCCTCCCTCCCTCCTTCCTTCCTTTCTTCCTTCCTTCCTTCCATGGTGTCTCACTCTGTTATCCAGGCTGGAGTGCAGTGGTGCAATCTCAGTTTAGTGCAACCTTCAAACAATTATCCTGTTTCAGCCTCCTGATTAGCTGCGACTACAGGCAGGTGCCACCATGCCAGGCTAATTTTTTGTATTTTTAGTAGAGATGGGGTTTCACTGTGTTAGCCAGGATGATCTCAACCTCCTGACCTTGTGATCCACCCACCTTGGCCTCCCAAAGTGCTGGAATTACAGGTGTGAACCACCGCATCCAGTTGCTTATTGCCTTGCTTTCTATCTCATTTCTTAGGTCTAGAATAAATTATTTTATAAATTTGGGAGCTCCCATATTAGGTGCATATGTATGTAGAATTGTGATGTTTTCCTCTTGGACTAGTTCTTTTATTATTATATAATGCTATTCCTTGTTTTTTTTGCCATTGTTAATTTAAAGTCTGTTTTGTGGCTGGGTGCGGTAGCTCAAGTCTGTAATCCCAGCACTTTGGGAGGCCGAGGCAGGCAGATCGCCAGGTCAAAAGATCGAGGCCATCCTGGCCAAGATGGTAAAACCGTGTCTCTACTAAAAATACAAAAATTAGCCGGGCATGGTGATGGATGCCAGTAATCTCATCTACTCTGGAGGCTGAGGCAGTGAATTGCTTAAACCCGAGAGATGGAGGTAGCAGTGAGCCAAGTTTGTGCCACTGTACTCCAGCCTGGGCAACAGAGTGACTCAGTCTCAAAAAAAGAAAAAAAAGTAAAGAACAATAACTAAGAAAAGGAGGCTTATATAGGGTTCTCCAGTTAAAAGAAGAAAATATATTCTAACAAAATAAAATATAACAACACATTTTGCAATATAGATTTTTTTGCACTACACTTTATTAAAATTGTTATTTATTATTATATATATATATATTTTAGACAGAGTCTCGCTCTGTTGCCAGGCGCTGGGCTGGAGTGCAGTGGTGCAATCTCGGCTCACTGCAACCTCTGTCTCCTGGATTCAAGCAATTCTCCTGCCTCAGCCTCCTGAGTAGCTGGGATTACAGGCACGCGCCACCATGCCCTGCTAATTTTTGTATTTTCAGTAGAGACGGGGTTTCACCATGTTGGCTAGGATAGTTTCAATCTCCTGACCTTGTGATCTGCCTGCCTTGGCCTCCCAAAGTGCTGGGATTACAGGCGTGAGCCACCGCGCCCAGCCTATTAAAATTATTTTTATAAACACTGACCAGCTCACATAATAAGTACCTTGTATGCCAGAAGAGAAAAAATGTAAGACACAAGAAAATTATGTGTCTAGCATCAGTATCAGGCAAGTAAAAACAAAAATTTGCATAGGGAAATTCTAAATTATAAGCCATACAATTTTACAGTAATGAATTCAATACAAAGCAGAGAGTAAGGATTTAATTTCATGTTTTTTTAGTTTTTTTAGTTTTCTAGTAAATTAGCCATCTAATTGAAATTGTTTCACTATTGCTCTTTTCTTCTGAAAGTAGGTACAAACTCATACTGACAAAAAAGGCATTTATTTACTCCAAAAATTTTTTAAACTTAAGTTTTATCTTTAGAGTAATATATGTATATGTTTAATTCTATGTAAGTAAAAACTAATAGTCTGCAGGTGATGGCAGGTAGAGAGGCAACATGTTTAATGAAAAATATATAACACTATTTGGCCGGGCACGGTGGCTCAAGCCTGTAATCCCAGCACTTTGGGAGGCCGAGGCAGGTGGATCACAACATCAACAGATCAAGACCATCCTGGTCAACATGGTGAAATCCCGTCTCTACTAAAAATACAGAAAATTAGCTGGGCATGGTGGTGTGTGCCTGTAATCCCAGCTACTCAGGAGGCTGAGGTGGGAGAATTGCCTGAAACCGGGAGACATTGGTTGCAGTGAGCTGAAATCACGCCATTGCACTCCAGCCAGGGTAACAAGAGCGAAACTCCATCTCAAAAAAAAAAAATTCATATAACACTTTTTAAATGTTAATTCAGGTCTCAGAAATGTATGCAATTTATTTTGTTACATAATTTTTCCTATGACCATAAAAGAGATCCTGTAGCCAATAACAAATTTTTTTTTTTTGAGACGGAGTTTCACACTTGTTACCTAGGCTGGAGTGCAATGGTGCGATCTCAGCTCACCACAACCTACACCTCCTGGATTCAGACAATTCTCTTGCCTCAGCCTCCTGAGTAGCTGGAATTACAGGCCCGTGCTACCATGTCCAGCTAATTTTTTGTACTTTTAGTAGAGACGGGGTTTCACCATATTGATCAGGATGGTCTCGATCTCTTGACCTCGTCATCCACATGCCTCGGCCTCTCAAAGTGCTGGGATTACAGGCTTGAGCTACCGTGCCCGGCCTCCAATAACAATTTAATTGTACATTTAAAAATAATTAAAAGTGGCCAGGCACAGTGGCTCACACCTGTAATTCCAGCACTTTGTGAGTCCGAAGAGGAGGATCATGTGGTCAGGAGTTCGAGACCTGCCTGGCCAACACAGTGAAACCTTGTCTCTACTAAAAATAAAAAAATTAGCCAAGTGTGGTTTCATTGTGATATAGCTGGCCTAGAGTTAGAACCTGTACAATGCCATTTTATAAAGGACAAAACTGTTTCCATTCTCCTCACGATGAATGCTAACCTCAGCCTCTGTAAAACTGCTAAAATGCCAAAACGTAAAGCTGCATACTTTCTCTTATCTGTAACTGCCAGAATTGCTGGCCTTCATTTACCGATACTGACCAGAGTAAGCACCCCGGATAATTCCATTATGGCGCCAAGAAACACCTACCCAGACGATGTGTAAGCAAATGGTTATCTGAACTTCTGTAAATCTCTTAAGTGTCAAGCAATCCCCTAGCCCTCGGAATGTCCATAGCCCTCACCCTCCTCTCTGCCCAGGAGGTGATTTACAGCTCCCTGAAATGTCTGAAGACTTCCATCCCATCTCCGCTCCACACCCGCACTCCCAATGTGGTTTTGTGGGTATAAAAAGGTCTTGTCACCCTTCTTTCTCTGCCATGCATTGGAGAGTTGTGAGTCCTCCATGGTCGCCGGCAATAAACCCTGCAATTTGGCATACTTTTGTCTTGGTGTTGACTTTCTGTGCTCAGTCCGATGCAAGAGCATGTGCCTGTAGTCCCAGCTTCTCAGGAGGCTGAGGTCAAAGAATAGCTTAAACGTGGGAGGCGGAGGTCATAGGAAGCAGAGAAAACACCATTGCACTCCAGCCTGGGTAACAGAGTGAGACTCTCTCTCAGAAAACAAAACAAACACGAAAAGTGCAGAATTAGTTTATAATACAAACAATAAATGCTGCAGGTAATGAATATTGCATTTACTCATATAAAATTACATATTATATACCTGTATCGAAATATGCCACAAATGAATACTTACACATACTATGTACCCACAGAAATTAAGAAAAACAAGTTTAAGGCCCGGCACGGTGGCTCACGCCTATAATCCCAGCACTTTGGGAGGCCGAGGTGGGTGGATCACAAGGTCAGGAGATCATGGCCATCTTGGCAAACACAGTGAAACCCTCTCTCTACTAAAAATACCAAAAAAAAAAAAAAATACAAAAATTAGCTGGGCATGGTGGCCCATGCCTGTAGTCCCAGCTACTCAGGAGGCTGAGGCAGGAGAATTGCCTGAACCCAGGAAGCAGAGGTTGCGGTGAGCTGAAATTGCACCATTGCACTCCAGCCCAGGTAACAAGAGTGAAAAACTCTTTGTCAAAAAAAAAAAAAATTTTTTAGTGTACCGCATTTTCTTACATAAAATACACAGCCTGACCAACATGGAGAAACCCTGTCTCTACTAGAAATACAAATGTTAACCAGGCATGGTGGTGCATGCCTGTAATCCCAGATACTTGAGAGGCTGAGGCAGTAGAATCGCTTGAATTCTGGAGGCTGAGGTTGCGGTGAGCCAACATCATGCCATTTCATTCCAGCCTGGGAAACAAGAACAAAATTCCATCTCAAAAAATAAAAATGATAAGTATAATTGGCTCAGCATGGTGGCTCATGCCTGTAATTCCAGCACTTTCGGAGGCTGAGGTGGGTGGATCACCTAAGGTCAGGAGTTCAAGACCAGCCTGATTAACTTGGAGAAACACTTTTCTACTAAAAATACGACATGGTGGTGCATGCCTGTAATTCCAGCTACTCGGGAGACTGAAGTAGGAGAATCCCTTGAATGTAGGAGGCAGAGGTTTCAGTGAGCCAAGATCATGCCTTTGTACTCCAGCCTGGGAAACAAGAGCGAAATTCCATCTTAAAAAAAAAAAAAAGAAAAGAAAAAAAAAAAAGAAAGCACAATTAGAAAAGATATACTACTAATTTGAAACTGAAGTTAATTTTTTGGATGGGTGGGGAGGGAGATAAAATTAAATTTTTCTCACTATAACACAGGATATTTCTCTGAACACCTACCTCAAGCATCACTCAATATTATAAATTAACCACAAAGAGCATCTCCACTTACACTTTCATTATGTATCTTACATTTTAATATCCTTTCTCTTCCATTAAAAAAGTCATAAATAATGCCCACCTAATAACAAAGCATCTCTCATATCTTTGATGGAGCAACAATCAGTCACATGCTTTCAGATGTGAATACAATAGGAATGAAGAAAGAGCATGAATAATTTCAGTTAAATTACACATTATTCAATTTTTATAAAGTCTTTTTTTTCAAAGAAAAAGGTATACTTTGAATGTAGGTTTAACTGCAAAATGTTCTACTTCTTATGTTGAATACAGATAATTTCTTTACCAACTTTAGCTTTAGATTTTTTTCTAGACACAGCAATTTGATTTAGTATAATGTCTGACATGTCAATGCCTTAAATATTTCTAATGTGAATTCTCTAATATTTACATGAAATTCATTTTGGATTAAATTTTAGTTTACTGCACTTTCAAAAACATATTTTAGTATGAACCCTCTGGTGTGTTCTAAGCTGTGGTTTTTTTAAAATGTTTTTCCAAATTTATTACATTCTCAGGATTTTTCTCCAATATAAACCTCCTTACATTGAACAAAGTTTAAGCAGGGTTTCCTCTAGTACAAAATGTGTACAATGAGATCTGTGATACGAGTAAGGTACTACAACCCTGTCTTTTATTTTTTTTAGATGGAGTCTCCCTCTGTCACTAGGCTGGACTGCACTGGAATGATCTTGGCTCACTGTAACCTCTGTCTCCCAGATTCAAGTGATTCTCCTGCCTCAGTTTCCCGAATAGCTGGGATAAATAGGGGTATGCCACTACACCAAGATAATTTTTTGTATTTTTAATAAAATGGGGTTTCACCGTGTTAGCCAGGATGGTCTCAATCTCCTGATGTCATGATCCATCTACCTTGGCCTTCCAAAGGGCTGGGATTACAAGCATGAGCCACCACGCCTGGCCTACAACCCACTTAATGTTCATAATGATATGTGTCTTCAAAGGGACTACTCTTTACTTTAGAGGCATATATTTTCTGAATGATTTTTGACAGTAATTGCATGTATAATGCTTTTATTAAGTATGAACTGTTTGGCCAGGTGGAGTGGCTCTCACCTGTAATCCAAGCACATTGGGAGGCTGAGGGAGGTGGATCATGAGGTCAAGAGATCGAGTCCATCCTGGTCAACATGGTAAAACCCCATCTCTACTGAAAATACAAAAAATTAGCTGGGCATGGTGGTGCGTGCCTGTAATCCCAGCTACTCAAGAGGCTGAGGCAGGAGAATTGCCTGAACCCAGCAGGCGAAGGTTGCAGAGAGCCGAGATCGTGCCATTGCACTCCAGCCTGGGTAACAAGAGTGAAACTCCGTCTCAAAAAATAATAATAAATAAATAATAATAATAATAAAATTAATAAATAAAAAGAAATTCATCAGGGAGAAAAAACACAAGTAGAAAAGTAAATACTTGTCCAGGTGTGGTGGCTCTCACCTGTAATCTCAGCACTTTGGAGGCCAAGACAGATGGATTACCTGAGGTCAGGAGTTCAGGACCAGTCTGACCAACATGGTGAAACCCCGTCTCAAAAAAAAAGAAAGAAAATACTTTCGGATACTAAATGCATGGCCTTGCAGGAGGCAGAGTGGAGGCAGCTCTTGACCTGAGACATATTTAGCTTAAGAAGGAAGCCTTTTTTTCCATTTTTCTCCTCCTTTTCTGGAAATCTTTCTCAGAGGAGATTCTCTGGACAAAGTACATCTGCATTTTGAGAATATGCCTTTGAAGGTGTCGACACCACCAGTTTATCTGCTACCACCACACTCACAGGCAGAAGGACCAGGACCTGCAGAAAAAGTCTACCCATTTATGTCCTTTATACAAATAACTGTGAAGATTAAGATACAATTTCTGCCTTTTTTTTTTTTGAGATAGTCTCTCTCTGTCACCCAAGGCTGGAGTGCAGGGGCAAAATCTCGGCTCACTGCAACCTCCGCCTCTCAGGTTCAAGTGATTCTCCTGCCTCAGCTACCTGAGTAGCTGAGATTACAGGTGTGTGGCACCATGCCCAGTTAATTTTTATTTTATTTTATTTTTGAGAAGGAGGCTTGCTCCATTGCTCGGAAGCTGGAGTGCAGTGGAGCAATCTCAGTTCACTGCAACCTCCGCCTCACAGGTTCTAGAATTCTCCAGTCTTACCCTCCTGAGTAGCTGGGACTACAGGTGCCTGCCACCACGCCTGGCTAATTTTTGTATTTTTAATAGAGATGGGGTTTCACCTTGCTGGTCAGGCTGGTCTTGAATTCCTGACCTCAGGTGATCCACTGTCTTGGCCTTCCAAAGTGCTGGGATTACAGGCGTGAGCCACCGCGCCCAGCCCTGTATTTTTAGTAGAGATGGGGTTTCACCACAGTGGTCAGGCTAGTCTCAAACTCCTTACCTTGTGAGTCAACGTGCTGGGATTACAGGCGTGAGTCAGCGCAACTGGCCAATTTCTCCTTTCTTGTCTTTAGATGCCCTCCCCTGCCACAGAAACAAGCAATATTTTCTTCAGTAATAAAAATATGGGGAGAACGATCCAAGATGGCCGATCGCTAACATCTCGGGATTGCAGCTCGCAGTTAAAGCTCATAGAACTAGAGGACGCCACACTTTCAGACAAATTCTGGTCGCTCAGGAGCAGAAGATTCCCAGTGGAGGACACAGGAGAGGCAGAAGTTTCGCCGGCACCGCGGTGCACCGGTCTCTCCGGCACCTCCGCACGGCAGCTCTCAGAGCTGATTAGGCGGGGCTGGCTCCCCTTCTGACCGGGGTTTGGAGGAGCCGCGCGAGTTCCCAGTGCTGACTCCT
>CM052668.1:17603660-17618708 GCA_028533165.1 Leontopithecus rosalia
TCAACATGGTGAAACCCCGTCTCTACTAAAGATACAAAAAATTAGCTGGGCATGGTGGTGCATGCCTGTAATCCCAGCTACTCAGGAGGCTGAGGCAGGAGAATTGCCTGAACCCAGGAGGCGGAGGTTGCGGTGAGCCGAGATCGTGCCATTGCACTCCAGCCTGGGTAACAAGAGCGAAACTCCGTCTCAAAAAAAATAAAATAAAAATAAATAAATAAATAAATAAATAAATAAATGTGAACTCATGCAGAACCTAGAAAGCCAACAGCCACTTGTTCCTTCCTGAGTTTGGAAGGGCCTTTCTGGATTTTGAGATGATGTACCCAAGGTTAAAGGTCCTGAAGTGTTCCTGGGGGACATGTTGACTCTCACACCTGGGCCAAGAATATGTTACAATCTTTATTTTATTTTATTTTATTTTATTTATTATTATTTTTTATTGAGACGGAGTTTCACTCTTGTTACCCAGGCTGGAGTGCAATGGCGCGATCTCAGCTCACCACAACCTCCGCCTCCTGGGTTCAGGCAATTCTCCTACCTCAGCCTCCTGAGTAGCTGGGATTACAGGCACACGCCACCATGCCCAGCTAATTTTTTGTATCTTTAGAAGAGCCAGGGTTTCACCATTTAGACCAGGATGGTCTGGATCTCTTGACCTCGTGATCCACCTGCCTCGGCCTCCCAAAGTGCTGGGATTACAGGTATGTGCCACCTTGCCCGGCTGTGGCCTCAGCATTCTATTTTCATTGTCTGATATTTGGAATGAAGGTGAGCAACAGGTGTTCAGCAGTTAATAAAATAACCCCAGGTAACTACAGGTCCACCTGTGGTTATTTTATTCTTTCTGTCCTCTGTTCGTTCCGTGGTCACTGTTTCTTTCTCAGAACTGAAGAGATGTTGGTAGAGAGAGGCTGTCCCCTCCCCTCTGGCAAAAAAGGAATGCTCAGGCTCTTCACCCACCAGACATCAGAGCTGCACTTTAATGTGGCAGCTATTGGTGACATGTGGCTACTGGGAGCCTGGAATGTGGCTGGTCTGAATTGCAATGTGCTAGAAAGGTAAAATACAGAGTTATTTTTAAAGATTTAGTTCCATATGCATGTGTATGTGTGTGTATGTGTGTGTGTGTGTGTGTGTGTGTGTGTGTTTCATTAATAATTGCATTTTGCGTCCATATTAAATACTTTGGAAATATTAGCTTAATTAGATTGTAACAATCAATTCCACTGTTTTTTTCTTTTTAAAGTTTGACTACTAGAAAACTTATTTTTATTTATTTATTTATTATTATTATTTTTGAGACGGAGTTTCACTTGTTACCCAGGCTGGAGTGCAGTCGCGATCTCGGCTCACGGCAACCTCTGCCTCCTGGGTTCAGGCAATTCTCTGCCTCAGCCTTCTGAGTGGCTGGGATTACAGGCACGTGCCACCATGCGCAGCTAATTTTTGGATTTTTAGTAGAGACAGGGTTTCACCGTGTTGACCAGGATGGTCTCGATCTCTTGACCTCGTGATCCACCCGCCTCGGACTCCCAAAGTGCCGGGATTACAGGTGTGAGCCACCGCTCCCCGCCTGACTACTAGATAATTTAAAATTTACGTATGGCTCACATTTTATTTCAGAAGATTGTCTCTCTTTTTTTTTTTTTTTTTTTGCTTTTCACTCCCTTACAAAAAGCCTCTTTTTTTAAAGTCTCAAGCTCCCTACTCAATGGACCAGAAGCCACAAAGGTCATAAAATCGGAAATTCTAAAATAATACTTACATTATTTTTATTTGTGAGTAGCCGTATATCATTTGTAAATGTATATGATCTTATACACAAGGTTAAATGCAAATACTCTCTGGGATGGGCTTGGCTCAGTTAAAAAAAGAAGCCCTGGCTGAAAAGGCTGCAGCTTAGGCTGTCACTCTTCATTCAGCCCAGAGTCTGATCACGGCTTCTGTCACTCAGACCCTGAAGGGTCGGGACCTTAAACGTTATCCAGTCAGAATCCCTGGGCTGGGAACCGTCCAATCAGGCATGCAGCTGGAGCAGACAAGACGGCTTCCGGGATTTGGCGGCACTTTTGTGTCTCCCTGCAGCCGGAGCTCTAGGTCTCACTTTCCCTGCTGTGTCCTCTCCTCCTAGAGGCCCAGCCTCTGTGGCCTTGCGACCTGCATAAATTGGGAGATCCGCGGCTAAGACGCCGGGACCCTCTGGAAGCCTAGAGATGGTGAGAGTGCTGGGTGCGACATCCCGAGAGAGGGAGGGGCTGGTTGAAATCGGGGGGAAGGGGCTGTGGCGGGACTCAGGCCTCCCCGCAGTCAGCTCCACAGTCTGCGCCCGGAGTTCTCCGGAGTTCTGCTTGCCGAGCTCGGCCTCAGCCCCCTTCAGCCATAAGATGGCGGCTTCGCTGACTGCGGGCTCCAGGCGTCCCCTGTCTTCCCTGGGCAGTGACTGTGCCCTGGCCTGGAACCATCTCTGGGAGGCTCGGCATCCACAGGGACGCGTCTCTCTCAGATTCTTCAGGAACCACGGGAGGGTCATCGGGGGAGAATCCTGATTCAGAGTGCCGGTTCATGAATGCGAAGAGCTTTGGTCCGGGGGTTCCCAGTTCCTCTTTTCACCTATTACAAATTTATGAGAGTTTCGGGCGCAGTGGCTCACGCCAGTGATGTCGCACTTTGGGAGGCGGAGGCGGGCGGATCACCTGAGGTTAGGACTTCGGGATCAGCCTGACCAACAGGGTGAAACCCCGTCTCTATTAAAAATACAAAATTATCAGGGTGTGGAGGCGCATGCGTGTAATCCCAGCTACTCGACACGCTGAGGCAGGAGAATCGCTTGAACCCGGGAGGTGGAGATTGCGGTGAGGCAGGATCGCGCCATTGCACTCAAGCCTGGGCAAGAAGAGCGAAACTCCGTCTCAAAAAAAGAAATATGGGCATCACCGCAAAAATTTAGAAGAAATTTAATCAAAGTGTGATTCAAAAATTGTGGACCACCCAGGTGTGGTTTGTAGTTTGTGGTTTATGGGAGCAGCTTGAAGGAAAGACTTTTAAAGGAGCACAACGAAGAAAAGAAAATTAAATAATTGGTTAGGTACAGTTACATTGTTTCCTGATGTTTACGATTAAGGCATACTTTTTCTGCTTATGTGATCAGAGGTTAATTGGCAGTTTATGGTTGGTTAAGCATGAATTTTGTTCCTCTCAATCCAGTAATTTACCCAAAAAATGCATTTGAATTAGAGTTTTTATTATTTATTTATTTATTTAATTTTTTTTTTGAGAAAGAGTTTCGCTCTTGTTACCCAGGCTGGAGTGCAATGGCTCAATCTCGGCTCACCGCAACCTCAGCCTCCTGGGTTCAGGCAATTCTCCTGCCTCAGCCTCCTGAGTAGCTGGGATTACAGGCACACTCCACGATGCCCAGCTAATCTTTTGTATTTTTAGTAGAGACAGGGTTTCACCATGTTGACCAGGATGGTCTCGATCTCTTGACGTAGTGATTCACCCGCCTCGGCCTCCCAAAGTGCTGGGTTTACTGGCGTGAGCCACCACGCCGGGTTATTATTGCTTTTTGAGATGGAGTCTCACTCTGTTCCCAGGCGAGTGCAGTGCAGTGGTGCGATCTCAACTCACTGCAACCTCCAATTCCCAGGTTCAAGCGATTCTCCTGCCTCAGCCTCCTGAGTAGCTGGGACTACAGGTGCATGCCACCAGAGCCAGCTAATTTTTTTTTTTTTTGATATTTTTAGTAGAGACGGAATTTTGCCATGTTGGTCAGGCTGGTGTCTAACTCCTGATCTCAGGTGATTCACCTGCCTCGGCCTTCCAAAGTGCTGGGATTACAGGTGTGAGCCACCGAGCCCGGCCTGAGTTGAATCTTTTATAATAAACTGGTAAACGTAACTCCAGTGTTTCACTGAGTTCTGTGAGTTAGTCTATTACATTACTGAACTTGAGGAATGTTCTGGGAGTCCCCAATTATTAAACAGTGGCTCAGAAGCATAGATCAGCCTATGAAGCTTGTGACTGGCATGTGTAGTAAAGACAGTGTTGTGAGACTCTGCTCTGAATCAGGGTCTGTGCTGACTCTGTGTGGTGTCAGAATTCAAATGTTGGACAGTGAGTGTGGGATAATTGCTTGCTGTTCAGTAAATGACACATTTTGTCCCAGAAAAAAGATATCACAGAGGCCTTCCCTGGAATGGAACTCTGCGTGCCTGGGATGGGAGGCTGTGCTCTCCTGTACACAAGCTGTCACACTGCTCATTGTCCTGTGATTTCAGGTCTCCTCTAAGAGGACAGAGCTCTGATAACAAACCCCACTTTCCCACGGCTGCCTCCACAAGATTTTCACCCACTTACAAACACACCCACAAGACATTGACATGCCCACAACCCTCCCAGGACTAGGCACCACCCTCAGAAAATTCACATCATTTTTGATCCCAGTGCTTCTTGCCAAAACCCTAAAAAAAAAATGGTTACAAGTCTCCTGGAACATCCCACCAGCAGACACTGAATCTGCAGCAGTAATATGATTTCTCCACCATCCTAGGGTTCTGGACCAACTGTTCATAATCCTATCTGCCTGCATGGACACAAAAATAAATCAGAATGCAGCCCCACCTAAGCCACTGTTTGTAGTACAAACCAGTCCTTCAGCCTACAATGCACTCTCCCCACCCATGGAGTTTTTAGTTTTAACTTTTATTCTTGGTACATGGGTACATCTGTAGGTTTGTTATCTAAATAAAATTATGTCATGAAGGTTAATGTGCAGATTTTGTCACTGAGGTACTAAGGATGGCGCTAAACCAGTATTTTTTTCTGATTGTCTTTGTCCTCCTGCCCTCCACTCTCAACTAAGTCTCAGTGTTTGTTGTTTTTTTCTTTATTTCCTTTTTTTTTTTTAAGACACGGTTTCACCATGTTGATCAGGCTGGTCTTGAACTCCCAATCTCAGGTGATCCACCTGCCTTGTCCTCCAAAGTGCATGGATTATAGGCGTGGGCCTGGCCTGTTGCTCTTTTCTTTGTGTCCGTTTGTTCTTATTATTGAGCTTTTTCTTTTTTTCTTTTTTTTTTTTAAGGCAGAGTTTTGCTCTTTTTGCCCAGGCTGGAGTGCAATGGCTCCATTTCTGCTCACTGCAACTTTTGCAGGTTCAAGCGATTCTTTTGTCTTAGCCTCCTGAGTAGCTGGGATTACCAGTGTCTGCCACCATGCCTGGCTATTTTTTGTATTTTTATTGGAGAGAGGGTTTCACCATATTGGCCATGCTGGTCTCGAACTCCTGACCTTGTGATCCACCTGCCTTGGCCTCACAAAGTGCTGGGATTACAGATGTGAGTCCTCAGCCAGCTATTTATAAATGATAACATGAATTTGGTTTTCTGTTTCTGCATTAGTTTTTAAAGGATAATGGTCTCTAGCTTCATCCATGTTGCTAGAAAAGAAATTAACTTGATCTCTTTATGGCCACACAGTATTTCATAATATTTATTTTTCATAATATGTTTTTATTAAATTATTTTTATTTTATTTTATTTTTGGAGACAGAGTTTCACTTCGTTACCCAGGGTGGAGTGCAAGCGGCATGATTTCGGCTCACTGCAGCCTCAGCCTCCCAGGCTCAAGCAATCTTTTTTTTTTCCCTTTGAGATGGAGGCTTGTTCTGTCACCTAGGCTGGAGTGTCCCATCTTAGCCTTTCAAGTAGCTGAGATTACAGGTGCCTGCCACCCCACCCAGCTAATTTTTGCTTTTTTTTTTTTTTTTTTTTGGTGATGCAGTCTTGCACTGTCGCCCAGGCTGGAGCGCAATGGCTCCATCTCAGCTTGCTGCAACCTCTGCCTCCTGTGTTCAAGTGATTCTCCTGGCTCCCGAGTAGCTGGGATTACAGTTGCCCACCACCACACCCAGCTAATTTTCTTCGTACTTTTAGTAGAGATGGAGTTTCACTATGTTGGGCAGACTGATCTCAAATGCCTAACCTCACGATCTGCCTGCCTCGGCCTCCCAAAGTGCTGGGATTACAGGCAAGAGCCACCACACTTGGCCTAATTTTTGCATTTTTAGTAGAGGTGGGATCTCTCCATGTTGACCAGATTGGTCTTGAACTCCTGACCTCAGGCTGTTCACCTGCTTCGGCCTCCCAATGCACTGGTGGCGTACATCTGGCCAGCGTCCGTTATTTCTTTTTTTACTTTGTATAATAGCCATTTTGACTGGTATGGTCTCTCATTGTGCTTTTCCTTTGCATTTCTCTAATTAGTATTGAGCAGTTTTTATTTTTATTTTCTTATTTATTTATTTATTGAGACCTAGTCTCTCTCTGTTGTCCAGGCTGGAGTGCAATAGCATGATCTCTGCTCTTTGCAACTTCCGCCTCCTGAGTTCAAGCGATTCTCCTTTGTCAGCCTCCAGAGTAGTTGGGACTACAGGTGAATACTGCCACGCCTGGCTGATCTTTCTGTGTTTTAGTAGAGACAGGGTTTCCCCGTGTTTCCCAGGCCGGTCTCAAACTCTTGAACTCAGGCGATCTGCCTGCCTCAGCCTCCCAAAGGGCTGGAATTACAGGTGTGAGCCACCGCGCCCGGCCTAGTAATGAGCATTTTTATTATGCTTTATAGCTACTACATGTATGTCTTTTGAAAAGCAGGCGAAAAACTGCTCATGTTTCTTCCCTACTTTTGTTTTCTTTTTTCTTTTTGAGACCTAGTTTTGCTCTTGTTGCTCAGGCCAGAATGCAATGGTGTGATCTTGGCTCACTTCAACTTCGCCTCTCAGGTTCAAGCTGTTCTCCTTCCTCAGCCTCCTAAGTAGCTGGAATTTTAGAGGAATAAGCACTACCATGCCTTGCTAATTTTGTATTTTTAGTAGAGACAATATTTTACCATGGTGGCTAGGCTGGTTTTGAACTTCTGACCTCAGGTGATCCACCTGCTTCAGCATCCCAAAGTGCTGGGATTGCAGGCATGAACCACCATGCCCAGTCACCTACTTTTGAATGAGATTGTTTTTTTCTTGTAAATTTACTTAAGGTCATTATGTGTTCTGGATATTAGACTTGTCAAAAGCATAGTTTTCAAATATATATATTTTTTAATTCTGTAGGTTGTTTTACTCTGTTAATAGTTTTCTTTTCTGTGAAGAAACGTTTTAGTTCAATTAGGTCCCATTTGTCAGTTAGTTGCAATCGCTTTTGGTATCATCATTATAAAATTTGCCGGTTCCCATGTCTAGAATGATATTTCCTAGGTTATCTTCTACAGTTTTTTATAATTCTAAGTTTTACATTTAAGAATTTAGTCATCAGGTTAATTTTTGTATATGTTGTAAGGAAGGACTCACTCTGTGGCTCAAACTGGAGTGCAGTGTTGCAATCTCGGCTCACTACAACCTCCACCTGCCGGGTTCAAGTGATTCTCCTGCCTCAGCCTCCTAAGTAGCTGGACTACAGGCATGTACCACCATGCCCGGCTAATCTCTGACTTCTTTAAGAAGTGTTTTGTGGCCGGGCGCGGTGGCTCACGCCTATAATCCCAGCACTTTGGGAGGCCAAAGTGGGTGGATCACAAGGTCAAGAGATTGAGACCATCCTGGTCAACATGGTCAAACCCCGTCTCTACTAACAATACAAAAAATTAGCTGGGCGTGGTGGTTCACGCCTGTAGTCCCAGCTACTCAGGAGGCTGAGGCAGGAGAATTGCTTGAACCCAGGAGGCGGAGGTTGTGGTGAGCCGAGATCACGCCATTTTACTTCAGCCTGGGTAACAAGAGCAAAATTTTGTCTCAAACAAAAAAAAGAAGTGTTTTGTAATACTTGTGTCCTAGAGATCTTTCATCTCCCTATTTAGCTGTATTTCTAGATATTTTATTCTTTTTTGTGGCAATTATAAATGGGATTGTATTTTTACTTTGGCCTTTGGCTTGGATATTGTTAATGTACAGAGGGGCTACTAATTTTTGCGTGTTTATTTTGTATTCTGAAACTTTGTTGAAGTTGTCAGCTTACACAACTTTCCTGCTGAGGATGTAGTTTGAGTGCCTCTCTTTCTGTTTGGGTGCCTTTTATTGTTTTGTCTTGCCTGATTGCTCTTGCCAGGACTTCAGATTCTATGTTGAATAGGAGTGGTGAAAGAAGGCATTCTTGTCTTATGTCAGTTAAAAAAAAAAGGTTCCAAGTTGTGTCTGTTTGGTATGTTGGCTGTAAATGTGTCACACATCCCTTGTTATTTTGAAGTATGTACCTTCAATGCCTAGCCTGTTGAAGGTTATAACACAAAGGATATTACATTTTATTGAAAGCTTTTTTTCTCCATGTATTGAGATATTTTTGTGGTTTTTGTCTTTAGTTCTGTTTATGTGATGAATGATCATTGATTTGTATATTTTTTTTTTCATTTTTGTTTATTTATTATTTATTTTATAAGATGGGGTTTTACCATGTCAGTCAGTCTGGTCTTGAACTCCTGACCTCGGGTGATCTGCCGCCTTGGCCTCCAAAGTGTGTGGATTACAGGCCTGAGCCTCAGCCTCAGCCTCAGCCTCCCAAAGTGCAGGGATTATAGGCGTGAGCCACTGCTCCAGGCTTAATTTTTTTTAATCTTCTCTTTTTTTCTTTATTAATCTAGCTAGTGGTTTATTTATCTTATCTGTTTTTTCAAAACATTTACTTTTAATTTTTTAATCTTTTGTAGATTTGAAAATTTTTGCCGATTTGTATATTATTTGGAACCAACCTTGCAACCCAGGGATAAGTCCTACTTGATCATAATTGATTAACTTTCCGATGTACTCCTGGATTTGGTTTTTCAGTATTTTGTTGAAGATTTTTTTGTTCATATTTATTAAATATTAAAAATTCTGTCCTTGGCCGGGCACAGTGGCTCACGTCTATAATCCCAGCACTTTGGGAGGCCGAGGCAGGTGGATCACAAGGTCAAGAGATGGAGACCATCCTGGTCAACATGGTGAAATCCCGTCTCTACTAAAAATACAAAAATTAGCTGGGTATGGTGGTGCGTGTCTGTAGTCCCAGCTACTCAGGATGCTGAGGCAGGAGAATTGCTTGAACCCAGGAGGCAGAGGTTGCGGTGAGCCGAGATCTCTCCATTGCACTTCAGCCTGGGTAACAAGAGCAAAACTCTGTCTCAAAAAAAAAAAAAAATACTGGCCTGAAGTTTTTTTTTTTTTTTTCCTCTGCCAGGTTTTTTTTTAAAAAATCAGAAAGATGCTGTTCTTATATGGTAACTTGGGGAGAAGTCTTTTCTCAATTATTTGGAATAGTTTTAGTAAAAATAATACCAGCTCTTCTTTGTACATCCGATAGAAATCAGCTGTAAGTCCATCTGGTCCTGAAATTTTTTTGGTTGTAAGCTACTTATTACTAATTCGATTTTGGAGCTTTTTATTGGTTTATTCATGGGTTCAATTTCTTTTTTGTTGAGTCTAGGGAGGAGGTAGTTTTTAAAGAATGTATTGATTTCTTCTAGATTTTTTACATAGAGGTGCTCATTGTAGACTTTAATTGTATTTTTGTCAGGTCAGTGGTAATGCCCATTTGTCATTACTAATTTTTTTTTTTTTTCCAGACAGAGTTTCACTTTTGTTACCCAGGCTGGAGTGCAATGGAGCGATCTCGGCTCACCGCAACCTCCGCCTCCTGGATTCAAGCAATTCTTCTGCCTCAGCCTCCCGAGTAGCTGGGACTACAGGCGCGCACCACCATGCCCAGCTAATTTTTGTATTTTTAGTAGAGACAGGGTTTCACCATGTTGACCAGGATGGTCACAATCTGTTGACCTCGTGATCCACCCACCTCAGCCTCCCAAAGTGCTGAGATTATAGGCGTGAGCCACTGCCCCAGGCTTAATTTTTTTTAATCTTCTTTTTTTTTCTTTATTAACCTAGCTAGTGGTTTATTTATCTTATCTGTTTTTTCACAACATTTACTTTTAATTTTTTAATCTTTTGTAGTTTTTTTTTTGTTTTTTTTTTTTGAGATGGAGTCTCGGCTGTCATCCAGGATGGAGTGCAGTAGCGCGATGTCTGCTCGCTGCAAGCTCCGTCTCCTGAGTTCAAGCGATTCTCCTGCCTCAGCCTCCAGAGTAGCTGGGACTATAGGCGCATGCTGCCATGCCCGGCTGATCTTTTTGTATTTTAGCAGAGACATGGTTTCACCGTGTTGCCCGGGCTGGTCTTGAACTCCTGAGTTCAGGCAATCTGCTCGCCTCAGCCTCCCAAAGTGCTAGAATTACAGGCCTGAGCCAGTGTGCTTGGCCAGTCTTTTGTAGTTTTTTATGTCTAAATCTTCAGCTCAGATGTGATTTTAGTTATCTCTTGTTTTCTGCTAGCTTAGGGGTTGATTTGCTCTCAGTTCTCCCATTCTTTTATTTAGGATGTCAGGTTATTAAACTGAGATATTTCTAGCTTTTCGATTTGAGCCTTTAATGCTATAAATTTCTCTTTTTTTATTTCTTTCTTTAAATTCTTAAAAATTTCCTGGCAACTTTCATTACATGTAAATTTCTCTCTTACTACTTCCTTAGCTGTGTTGCAGTGATTCTGGTATGCTGTATCTTTGTTCTCCTTTATTTTAAATGACTTGATTTCTGCCTTAATTTTATTATTTACCCAAAGGCATTCAAGTTCAGGTTGTTTAATTTCCATGTAGTTGTCTGGTTTTAGGTGGTTTTCTTTGTATTAAATTATATTTTTCTCAAGCTGTGGTCTGTGTTGCTGATATAATTTTGAAATTTTTGAATTTGAGGAGGATTGTTTTATTTCTGATTTTGTGGTCAGTTTTAGAGAATGTGCTCTCTGGTGGTGGAAACGTTACATATTATGTTGTTTTTAGATGAAGAGTTCCGTAGATGTTTATTTTATTTCTTTTTTAGATGGAATCTGGCTCTGTTGCCCAGGCTGGAGTGCAGTGGTGTGATCTTGGCTCACTGCAATCTCTGCCTCCCAGGTTTGAGGAATTCTCCTCTCTCATCCTCCCAAGTAGCTGGGATTACAGTCACATGCTACCACACCCAGCTAAATTTTTTTTCTTTTTTTTTTTTGAGATGAAGTTTCTCACTTGTTACCCAGGCTAAAGTGCAATGGCGTGACCTCGGCTCACCACAACCTCCGCCTCCTGGGTTCAGGCAATTCTCCTGCCTCAGCCTTCTGAGTAGCTGAGTTTACAGGCACACGCCAGCATGCCCAGCTAATTTTTTGTATTTTTAGTAGAGATGGGGTTTCACCATGTTGACCATGATGGTCTCCATCTCTTGACTTCGTGATCCACCCGCCTCAGCCTCCCAAAGTCCTGGGATTACTGGCGTGACCCACCGTGCCTGGCCAATTTTTTTTTTTTTTTTAAGGAGATAAGGTTTTATCATATTGGTCAGGCTGGTCTCGAACTCCTGACTTCAGGTGATCCACCTACGTAGGTTCTCCCAAAGTGCTGGGATTACAGGCATGAGCCACCACGCCTAGCCAATTTTTTTTTTTTTTTTTTTTGTATTTTTACTAGAGACAGTGTTTACCTTGTTGGCCATTGTGGTCTCAATCTCCTGACCTCATAATGTGTCCACCTTGGTCTCCCAAAGTGCTGGGATTACAGGTGTGAGCCACCACGCCTGGCCGACTCTAGGTGTTATTATCACTATTTGGTCAAGTGTCGAGTTTAGGTCCTAATGTCTTTGTTAATCTTCTGCCTCAGTCGTTTATTAGTGTCTGTGGGGTGTTATAGTCTCTGCTGTTATTATGTAGGGATCCAGCTGTCCTCATAGGTCTCTAGGAAGTTGCTTTACTTATGTGAACCCCTGTAATATTTTATCACACGTCTTTCTCTTCTGCTTTTTTCCCCATAAGCATTCTCTTAAGTGAATACAGTGTGCCCAAGGCTACTGCTTAGATGCCTGAATCCACTAAAATTCAGATGTTTAAGAGTTCAACACGTCCAGAGACCTGGCTGTTGTGAGAGAAGATATGTTAGAAATAAAAGTCTCTCTTTTATTTCTTCTTTCCTTTTTTTTTTTCCTTTTTTTGAGACAAAGTCTTGCTGTTTCACAGGCTGGAGTGCAGTGGCGTGATCTTCACTCACTGTAGCCTCCACCTCCCAGATTCAAGCGATTCTTGTGCCTCAGCTTCCCAAGTAGCTGGGATTATAGGCACATGCCACCAGACCCAGCTAATTATTTTTATATTTTCCTTTTTATTTTATTTTTTTTCTTTTAAAGATGGAGTTTCACCATGTTGGTCAGGCTGGTCTTGAACTCCAGACCTCAGGTGATCCACCCACCTTGGCCTCCAAAGTGCTTGGATTACAGGCGTGAGCCACCACACCTGGCCTATAATTTTTCTATTTTTAGTCAAGACAGGGCTTCACCATTTTAAACATGCTGGTCTTGAACTCCTTACCTTAAGTGATCAACCTGCCTCGGTGGGATTACAGGCGTGAATCACTGCATCCAAACAAAGAGCTCTATTTTCTTTTTCTTTTTTTTGTGAGGCTCCCATGGGGCATCTTTTTCTTTTTCTTTTCTTTTTGTTAGGAGTATATCTTTTCATCTCTCTCTCTCTTTTTTTTTTTTTGACATAGTCTTCTCTGTCACCAAGGCTGGAGTGCAGTGTCATAATCTCAGCTTACTACAACCTCTGCCTCCCAGGTTCAAGAGATTGTCCTGCCTCAGCCTCCTGAGTAGCTGGGAATACAGGCATGTGCTACCATGCCCAGCTAATATTTTTGTATTTTTAGTAGAGATGGGGTTTCACCGTATTAGTCAGGATGGTCTTGACCTCCTGACCTTGTGATCTGCCCACCTCGGCCTCCCAAAGTGCTGGGGTTATAGGCATGAGCCACCGCGCCTGGCCTTAAGGGCTCTGTTTTCATAACTGAATATAAAGAATATTTTGCTAATCTCTCTCTTCTTAAAGCATTTAGATTATATATAGATGTTTTTCTCTGCTTTTTAAATATGTATATTTCATATTAGCAGCTAAATAAACTTTTTGCCCTTTTTTGACTCAGGATTGTTTTTCTTTTTTCTTCTTTGAGATGGAGTTTTGCTCTTGTCACACAGGCTGGGGTGCAATGTCTCGATTTCGGCTCACTGTACCTCTGCCTCCAAGGTTCAAGCAATTCTCCTGTCTCAGCCTTCCAAGTAGCTGGGATTACAGGTTCCCACCACTATGCCCAGTTAAGTTTTACATTTTTAGTAGAGATGGAGTTTTGCCACGTTGACCAAGCTGTTCCCAAACTCCTGACTTCAGGTGATACATTGTCTTGGCCTTTCAAAGTGGTGGGATTACAGGCATGAGCCAGTGTACCTGGCCTGACTCAGGGTTTTTTGTTTTTTTTTTTTTAACAAATCCTGCCTCAGGTTAATTTGTACAAATTGCACTGGAGGACCCCAGCCCCATGCAGATGGCAGCGCCGGGGCGGTGGCACCAGTCCTTGTCCTCACATTGGCAGACAGAGATATCTACTCTGAAGCCTTTGTAGAGCCTGAGCTGGTGTCATAGGAGCGGCCTCAGGAAATGGATCTCTCGGATGCGGAATACAGGAGGAAGAAGTTTATTCGGCCGGAGCAAGGTGGCATAGTTGCCTAACAGCCAAGCTCCCCGAACAAAGGAAGGTTCCTTCTTTATATAGGTTTATACTTTAGATGTTACACGTGGAAGAAGCTTAGGTTTATAGCTTAACATATGAAAAGCATCTCAGTTTAGAGTCTCAGAAATTACATATGAAAAGGACTTTGGTTTACAGTCTTAGGGAAAAAAAAAGGGGGAAGTTTATCTGAGATGCCTGGGTCTCCGTCTTCACTGGAACTAAAGCTGGAGCTGCAGCCTGGACCTTGGTTTGATCCTTGGTCTTGGCCTTGACCTTTGGGCTGCAGAGCCTGAGCCCCTTGGCTATGTGTGCATGAGCTCTCTTCCCAAGCTTGGGGGGCGGGCAATGTAGGCAAGTCGATCGAGCTTGCAGGTGACACACTTTGGGATCTTGGGCTTAACCTCCTTGGGCTTTACGAGGGCCTTGCTAGCCTTGGCAGGTGCACTCATGGCCTTGGCATTGTTGGCCTGAATCTTCTTTAGGCCCTTCTGTTGTGCTTCTTGGCAAAGCGCATGTTCCTTGGGAACTTGGGGACAACCCCTTAAGAGATTCGTATCTTTGTGATCGGGGTTTCTTGATACCATTTCTGTGCCATTTTTGGGACTGGTTGTGTGTGATGTGCTTCTTGGACTTGGCCACGTCTGTACCTAAGCCACGGTTCCCAAAGCACCTAGGACTGGAAGAGAAAGGAGCCGCAGTGCAGCATGGGAAATAGGGTCAACAGCGCCGGAAAGTACTACTGGACTCAGGATTTTTTTTTTTACCTAGGACCTCAGATTTATTCCTTGTTTTTATTTTGGCAAAGGTTTATATTTTTAGTATTATTCTTTTAAAGTAGACACAGATTTGTTCAAACTAAAGCTCATTTTAAGAGTATACAGAAGCTTTGCACAAAGATAGAATTAATCCTAACAATACAGAATAATAAAGATTAAGAGATAAGTTTCTTTAACAGAAAACTGATAATCCAAGGTCATTATATTTGTAGGCTGAAGTACTTACCACTGCAAAAGCAAATATATACAGTTCAGTGTATAAACTCAACAGTGAAGTCCATAGTTGTACTTTGCTTTTTATTACATCAGAATAATTAGCACAGTTATGTGCAGACAACTTGCATTTATATAAATAAAACAGTATTTTATATGATAGTATTTATACAATAGTATGGATATAAGGCCACAGTATTTCCTTCAAATAAATCCTTTAAGGTCGTTTGAATATTGTTATTCATACTTTTAAAATATGAAGTCTTTTTTTTTTTTTTTTTTTTTGAGACGGAGTTTCGCTCCTTACCCAGGCTGGAGTGCAATGGCCCGATCTCGGCTCACCGCAACCTCCGCCTCCTGGGTTCAGGCAATTCTCCTGCCTCAGCCTCCCGAGTAGCTGGGATTACAGGCACGCGCCACCGGGCCCAGCTAATTTTTTGTATCTTTAGTAGAGACGGGGT